>OX103977.1:4479599-4588996 GCA_944470395.2 Schistosoma turkestanicum
ATTCGAATCCAATAGTAGAAGAGGTAGTAAACGTATTAGAAGTAATCGGAGAGGTTACGATTAGAAGATATTATTCAAGAAGTATAATTCAATGAGAAAAGTCAAAACTAGAGGGGTTGAAGATTCCACAAGATAAGGATTTGATTTTGATCAATTTGGTCTCGTGTGCCGTTACAGGTATGAAGGCGGTTGTCACTTCCCGGCTGCCCAAACCGTGGAAGGTTGTTTCGTGAGGGACCTGAAAAGGAATATAGGTTAGTGTTGGTCTTAGAGACCTGGGAGCGTGACCACAGAGTCCAAGGGACAACTGCTTGAGGCCGGTCACGCACGGCCTTTTTATGAAATGTGTTTTTAGTATTAGCTCCGCTAGTGAAGGCTCTTAGTAGCCACCCTTACCGACGGAGGCGGAAATCCTTGAGTTAGGGTGAGGTATGACATTTTTAGGGTCGACATTTTCTAACCCTTCCTTCCTTGTGAGAAGGCAGCATCGTTACAGATGCTGGTTGTCCGAAGAAAACACCTTACTGCTGTCACACCTCTCCACATTCAGTCAGCATTACGACTTCGCCCTCAGACGTTGAGTAGTTGCTTTTAGTCTTATCGTCCTCCAATCGACCTGCCTGGCATGGTAGGACCTGCAGGAACATATGTTCCAGCCAGTATAGCTCGGTTGGGTCATGACGATAGGCAAGCCCGTCCACCACATGTCAAGGTCGCAGCTACGGTCAGGAGTGATAGGAAGCGAAGTAGTTAAGGGTTTTGACCGATTTGATTATATTGGGAATCGCATTAGTGCTGATAGTCTGATCAATAACGAATTCTTAGCAAGGATAAAAAAGGTTTGATTGGCTTTTGCCAACTTGTATCACTTATGGCATAGGTGAGATATTTGTTCGTTAAACTAAGGATGAGTTTTCTGCAAATCAGTTCGCTGCATCCTACTTATATCGCTGTGAAACATACCCCGTGTCCTCGAAGCATTGCTCGTATATACTGGGATCACCCAGCAAGCATCCTCTGACTGCCTTGACGAGCTATGGTTTGAGATGTAAGTGTAGGCTGGAAGAAAGTTGGGAGCAACCAGGCCGAAACATGGCACAAATCTATGAAGTCACTGACAAATGGACTTAGTCATGTTAGTAGGTGTAAACTACCAGCTTGGTGTGGGAGAGGGTATAGGAAAGGATGGTTGGAGACCTACAGCGACATGGCTCAAAATCATTTGCAATGGCTCAGATGCATTCTTTGTCTTCTCTCAAATTGTAAACTTCTGAATTCTTCAACACTTCTATCTTTCTCTTATTAAATTTATTTCAGTGAATTATACTTCTTGAATCATAACTTCGAACCCTAATCTCTCCGATTACTGCTAATACTTCTACTACCTCAACTACTATGGGCTGTGAATTGAAAATTGCCTCTCTGTGGTAATGTGGTATGACAACGAGAACTGATATATGTACGTACGAGGTTCTTTGTTGTTACATACTGATTGACTTTATGTATTAGTACTTCTATGGAGTAGGCGAGATATCCGTTTGCTGACTAAAGGACGAGTGTACTGTGCAGCAGTTCGCTCCGTCTTACTTTATGGCTGTGAAACATGGTCAGTGAGAGTAGAAGATATTCGTAGGTTACTGGTTTTCGATCATAGGTGTCTTCGAAGCATTGCTCGTATATCGTGAGACAACCAAGTCAGCAACGCTGTTATTAGGAAACGGGCGCTATGTAAGAATGGCAGATCAATAGATGAAGTAATGAAACTTTATCAGTTGAGGTGGCTGGGACATGTTTTGCGTATGCCTAACCACCGAATGCCTCGAAGAGCTTTGATTTGTAGTTTAGGAATAGGTTGAAAGAAAGCTAGGGGCGGCCAGACCAAAACATGGCAGAAATGCATGAAGTCATTGACAAGTGGACTGAGTCATGTCGGTAGTTGTCGATTACCTGGTTGGGGTCCGTGAGATGATAATAATCGATTGTTAGAGACCCTGAATGACATGGCTCAAAATCGTTCGCAATGGCGCCAGTGCATTCATTCTTTGTGTTCTCTCAAATCCTAATCTTCTCGATTCTTCAACACCTATACTTTTGTCATTGAATCATACTTCTTGAATAATATCTTCTAATCCTAACCTCTCCGATTACTTCTAATACGTTTACTACCTCTTCTACTATTGGATTTGAATTGACAATTAGATCTCTGTGCTGATGTGGTCTGGCAACATGAACTGACTGATGTACTTACGTAGGAAGTTATACGTTAGAACTGACTGACTGACTGAATGTGGTTATCGTAGACTGGACTTCAGTTTTATGTAGATGTTTTGTTGTTCATAATTGAATTAAAACCTTAAAAAATAATCTTTCGTAAAGTTTTAGGATGTTACTCATCATCTAGAGTTCATCAGATTGTCGTCATCAATAGTCCTTCTAAAGACAGAACAACTATCCAGCCAATTTTTGTTACCTCCTAGAAAATCGATATGCCCCACTGAAAAAAATATTTTCCGAATCGAATTGGAACCTTATTAAAAATTTGAATAGATACTATCAGTATAATCTAGGGCTAGAGTTTCGTTTTTCTTGGGACTTGTCAGCTAACTGTGGGATGGCACTGATTGTTGGTTGATACACACAACGAAACTCTAACCAAATGCCCTCTGCCTCAAATACCAACGCAATATAAACGTAATAATGAATCAAACATTGTTAGAGCACCATTAGAAACCTGAAAGCACTGAACGGCCGTTTCGGTATGGTGTGCGAGGACTCATCAACAGTATGCTATCATGACTTCTGCTACTTGCAGGACTCGGAAACAGAGCCTTCGATCTTGCGCGCAAACCCTTAACTTCTAGACTACTGAGTCCGCTCTAACGATGTTAATGTCTAACTCTGATCAACCCTAGGGATTTTGTGCAGCCTCGCCCATTTGTCTTCGGTAGTTACTGCCTAGTACACCTGACATGGTTGAAATCCTATGGTCGCACAGCTCAGTAGAACTGCGAGAATTTTCTTACGAAGCTAATCGACAGTAAGTACATTGTTCCAACTGAGCCCAGCCGGCCACTATCCTAAGCAACTGAGGACTTATATATTTTACCAGTAGCTCAATAGATAAAGTGAAGGTGAATTGAAAGGTATTGGGTTGAAGTTTCATCTGGAGCATCAACACTGAAGTCTAAAAACTATAAGCTGACTAGTCCTATAAAGCACAAAACGTGTGTTCTAGATTCAACCGCTAGTCTTTTCTCGATTTACTATAAAAAAACTTTTACCTAACTAGCTCTAATGTGCCAGTTTGCTGAGAATGCACATACATCATCAATAGAGACTGATCTGTTACAGTATTTAACGTTAACAATAGGACAATATACACCAGTTGAAATTATTGAGTTCGTCACTAGGTACGCTTGAAGCGATTACGAATTCACCTTAGTCGATCAACACGAACGAGACAATAAACCAGAGTCCAGTTAGGCTAACTAGAATCCCAAAACTGTAATACAGAAGTGTTGATAAGCGTAGAAAGTATATTCTACAAACATCCAGCAATCACAGTACAATCAAGCATACGACTCTCGTTTATTTATACATCATAGAATTGTCCTTGGGACAGTTAAGAAAATAGCACACTAAAATACACAGCAGCCAATCACAGCCACGGATTTTCCTGGTGGGAATTGAAATCTGAAGGTCAACTGATCAGCACATGCTGGCAAACGTCGAATCCAAAATAAGGCATTTAACAAGTGACTTTTGCGGATCTAACATCCCCAACAGAAATATCACTGAAACACTGAAACTTTTATTAAATCGAATACATGTTAGTAAGAGTTTATCTAATCATACAAAATACTCAACTATATTTTTTGATGAATCATTCACAAAATGATTTGGAATGTACATCTTCTCTCCTTAATCTTCTCCACTGCTCTGTAATACTTCTACTATTGCTATCACTCTTGGATTTTGAACTGACATTTACGTCTCTGTATGCTGATGTGGTATGGCAACCTGAACTTCGTACGTACGTACGTACGAAGTTCTATGTTGTATCTGTCTGTCTATAGGCAGAAGAAAATGGGGTTGGTTTTTAAATCTAGGAAAAATAATTCATTTTTCAATGAATTCAAAATTTTTAATCAAAGAACTGATCGATTAACGTAGTACTTAATAAAAACAACTGAATATTACTGACAGTAAAGTAAGAAATTAATCGATAAATGTTATAATTGCGTAAAATTAAAAAAGATGTTAAAAAGTGAGTTCATTGTAATACACTCAAGTAAAGACAAGATTAGTTAGTCAGCTGCAATGTAGAACTTAATACATACATACATCAGTTCAGTTTGCTTATTACATTTGCACAGAGACGCATTTGTCAATTCCAATCTTCATAGTAGTAAGGTTAGTAAGAGTATTTACAGTAATGGGAAAGATTAAAAAACAGAAAGATAGAGGTAATGAGGAATTCAGAGGATTACAATTTGAGAGAACTCAAAGAATGGATGCCGCTAAGCCTATGGCATTCAAGGACTCTAACCATTGACTACTATCATCTTGTAGACCCCATGCAGCTAGTCCACATCTACCGACATGACTCAATTCATTTTTGGCAATGACTATGGATTTGTGTCATGTTTTGGTTTTGCCTCTGCTAACTTTCTTCCAGCCTACTCTTACATCACACAACATAGCTGGTTGAGACAGTCAGTGAGTGGTTAGGCATGTGTAACAAAAGACAAGCTAGACAGAGAGAGAGGTCTTGTGTATATTTCTGATCAAAGCATGTATTGTATTTATTGATAGTCTGAATTATTACATTAGGAGAAGACGTAACTGATCTGAAAAATGTTGTGATATAATCGCGCACTATCCATTTCGAACAATCTGGTCATACGCACACACACACACAGGTACACTTGTCAAGGCATTTTATGTGAAAATTAATAAAAGGTCAATTAAATAAAAGTTCAACTAGACAATAAAGGTGATAATTGTCATTTATTCATCTAAGCAGACATACATGAGAATGAAAATCTTACAAACAGAGCGAAGTGAAGTGGAGAAGGCGAACGAACCGACCATTGTAACTTGGGTACTAAGCGTCTCCTAGAGCATGATCGGTAGGTATTTCGTGATCATCTTTGTTGTCAGTCGTCCCGACCCAGGTTCGTCAGCGTTTGGCGTAAAATAATATTCTCTTTTTGAAACCTATTGATTCTATGCGTTTGCGAACTCATGTGTTGTTTATTTCTCTAATAAGCTCTGTCAGCTATTTTAGTGATGCTGTCTATGTCGGCTTTCTCCGCTTTGCTTTGCCTTAAAACTGTGTTTTCTGTCTGTCTGTCTGAGTGAACGATTGTTTGAACTAAACTCATCCAACCGAATCCGTATATGACTTCTCATTACTGCCGCCGCATAACGGAGTTCGCCAAAGTATGATTGATATACGAAAATTAAAAGAAAGATCTACTTCATCATATACTTGCGCATTTACAATTATCAGAGTGATCGATTGCAAGCCACTAAAATGATGAGTTGTACTTCAAGTTCAACGCAACTACTACAGTAGTAAGCTCAACATCGAATCTACTAACACAGTCACTCAACTCTTCTCACTGTGAACACTTGAGTTTCTGATGAAAACTTACTTACTTACGCCTGTGACCCCCAATGGAGCATAGGCTGACCACCAGTACTCTCCAACCAACTCTGTCTTGGGCTTCCTTCCCCAGTTCTGTACAATATTTGTTCATTCTTCTCATGTGTTTCTCTATTTCGCGGCGTAATTTGTTCCTTACCCTTCCTCTTTTCCTTTTACCTTGAGGGTTCCATGTGAGGGCTTGTGTTGTGACGCAGTTAGGTGCTTTTCGTAATGTGTGTCCTATCCATTTCCACCGCTGCTTCCTCATTTCCTCCTCCACTGAAATCTGGTTTGTTCTCTCCCACAGTACGTTGTTGCTGATGCTGTCTGGGCAACGAATCCGAAGTATTTTGCGTAGACAACTCTTAATCCACACTTGTATCCTCTGGATGATGTCTTTCGTAGTTCTCCAAGTTTCCTCTCCACACAGTAGAACTCTGTCTTGACATTTGTATTGAAAATCCTGATTTTGGTTTTGGTTGATGTAAACTTATACAATATTTAACAAATAGATAGAGTGATACAACTATGTAGCTTATCATCAAACTCGTTACAGATTAGCCAGCCGAAAATTGATATGAAAATGTTATTTCTCTTACATTCTTATTCATTTGACTAGAAAAATTCACTTTTTTTTTACATTTTGGCATGCATGCATGAATCAACCAATCACATAGTTTTCAGGGTTGATTGATTTCTGAAAATTGTGTAAATCCTAGTAATTAAAAAAATAATCAACAAACTGATTATTATTATTATTATTACTATTAACTTGAAACAATTTTATCCAGGCCAGAGAGGAGAAAAAAAAATGTGCAATTAATTTAAAACAACCAGACGAAATTGATCTGTCGGATCAAATTCTAGGGAGAAAACTATACACAAACACACGTACACCACGAAATGGTAGATTTGATTAGTTGTTCCGATAAACATTTGAATTTCTTAAGCAGTACATTTTTAGGGAAAATGGGTGGACATAAATAAATATTCAGCTGTCTATGGAATTTGTCATGGATTAATGCATAAATCAACATGATGCGAAAAGATAATTGTAGAATTCATGTCAGCATATTGAATGTAAACAATACCGAAGGTCCTGGGTTCGAATCCTGCTAGGTGCAGGAGTCGTAGACGCGCACTGCTGAGGAGTCCCATACCAGGACGAAACGACCGTCTTTCAGTGCTTCTTCCAGGTTTCTAATGGTGGTCTAACATTGATCGATTCATAGTTTCAAAAATGTGTAACAATAGATATGTCTTGTTACATTGTTTGAAGTGTTCTAGTTCGTGAATTGTTTAAGCAGTGCAATTTCTACACGTATTATGATTATTATAGTTTAAGGTGTCAGTCAAGAATGATTCCTCTTGTTCAACCGGACATCTTGTTACTGTACTTACTTATCTACTTACGCCTGTTACTACTAAAGGTTCATAGGCTGCCCACCAGCAGCCCACCACCATCCAACTTACTCTGCCCTGGGCCTTTCTTTCTAGTACTATCCAATCGTTGTTCATTCTTCTCATGTCTGTTACCATTTCTTAGAGTAATGTATTTCTTGGTCTAACTCCTCTCCTTTGATCATAAGGATACCACTAAGTTTTATCTTTTCATTTCTGCGGCAACTTGGATGACTCTCCTGATATCTCACAATGTATGAACATACCATGTAACCATATTAATGGATACATTGGTTGTCAGAAGGGGTATCGGCCTTGTAAAATTCCGAAAAAACTCTGCTTTTATCAAGAGATGTCATAACTTTTATAAATAAAGACCTTCTAACTCCAAAGGCAGAGTTTAAATGGTTTGAATTACCTTTTCTGTTTAGCACTATTCCAGCGGATTAATTTACTGTGTCACTAATCCTATACTCAACCCTCATTCATTATCCGGACTTGAGGCCGGCAGTGTGTCTCCAGACGGAGTTATCCTGTTGCAGGATGAACAGTGTATTTAGTGTTGTTTCCAGTTGCACAACGCATTCGTGATCTACAACTAGAGCAAATAAAATGGAAACAGAGAGCACAGATCAATGAAAGCAATAATTACTAAGATAGGTCTTTCAGGTCTTTCACAATTCAAGTGTCAGGTGATTTTATGATTTAATATTCCTGTTAGGCATTAATGAAATGGAAAGTGTTGTTGTGATTTATCCGCAGATAGGGGTATGATTGCCTAGGAGGGTCAGTAATACAACGATTATATATTTGGGGTTACTGTACTCTGACTTGGGATATACTTGCATGTGTAAGCACATTGAAGGCAACATCTGAGGAAAGTGATTGTACCCGATTGATTGATTAATTGTGTGTGATAAGCTACTCCAGCGTCTGAAAAATTTACTGGTTAAATAATTGATATAACGATGAGATTTTATAATGAACGAAAAAGAGTTAATGAAGCTGAAACTGGGAGTTTGCGCATGTCGAATAGGTTTATTGGATGAGAGAAAGATAGTTTATAACGTATTATGAAAAAAAAGATGAGATTTACTTACTGTATCTACAACCGCATACAGTTTTATACGAATACAATTAATAATAGTTGAGATATATTATAGCTGTTTAATGAGAGAACGGTTGGCGAAATCTAACTTTTCATTGGTTTGAATCACTAACTGATCTTAACTAGACCGATGCCAGAAACCCGAAAGCGCTGGACAGCCGTTTCATTCAAGTAAGGTACTCC
This sequence comes from Schistosoma turkestanicum, assembly GCA_944470395.2. Classification (NCBI taxonomy): domain Eukaryota; kingdom Metazoa; phylum Platyhelminthes; class Trematoda; order Strigeidida; family Schistosomatidae; genus Schistosoma; species Schistosoma turkestanicum. Next base: position 4,487,945 of record OX103977.1, read on the forward strand.
TGAACAGTGCACATCGAAGATCCATCACCCTTACACAAAATTATGAACTGACTGAAGTTAGGCACTAACACCATTGGAGGCGGAGGTTAAGAGTCCATGGACGAGTTCGAACGTTTTGGGTTCGATTCCCTCTTCGTAGATGTCATGAATATTGATAAGTCCCATTCAAGGAAAAAATGTCCATCCAATGCTTCCAAGTAATTGTAATCGTCCAGCTAAGATTACCTTTAGAATCTCATACTAAATTCAGCTTTTTGTAAGTTCATTCGATTTCTGTTATTGAACGAAATATGTTCTAAATTACTGAAATCTTTATTAGTTCTCACTCTCTTAACAAGTCTCTATTAGGGCAATAATAATCCAAATATTAAATTAAAGTTAATAAACAGTAAGGACTGAACAGTCATTTTATACGTTTTAGGAAAGTATATCCATTACTTCACAGAAACATTCATTGCCAAAGTGTCAGTTCTCACAAAGACCTCTATATCTTAAGACACGTCAATTGGAATGGTTGATCAGAGGTATTATACAGAGATTAGAACTTTCTGACTAGTCAGTAGCATCAAGATGAATTCATATAGTTTTGGTGAACATTTGCGACTGGTGAAATTCAATAGTTACTCTGGCTGGAACCCTTCTAGAGTTACTACCGGTTCCAAGCATGGATAAAGAAAGAAGGTTTGGCATGACGAGGTAAACGACCCCATTCCTTGGAAATGCAACTGCTGAAAAAAACGCTAACCAGAAAAATAATTAGCTGGTCGTCGGCATATACTTCGATAGGGGTAACAGGAGTAAGTAAGTAAAGTAAGTGAGTAAGTAAGTAAGTAAGTAAGTAAGTAAGTAAGTAAGTAAGTAAGTAAGTAAGTAAGTAAGTAAGTAAGTAAGTAAGTAAGTAAGTAAGTAAGTAAGTAAGTAAGTAAGTAAGTAAGTAAGTAAGTAAGTAAGTAAGTAAGTAAGTAAGTAAGTAAGTAAGTAAGTAAGTAAGTAAGTAAGTAAGTAAGTAAGTAAGTAAGTAAGTAAGTAAGTAAGTAAGTAAGTAAGTAAGTAAGTAAGTAAGTAAGTAAGTAAGTAAGTAAGTAAGTAAGTAAGTAAGTAAGTAAGTAAGTAAGTAAGTAAGTAAGTAAGTAAGTAAGTAAGTAAGTAAGTAAGTAAGTAAGTAAGTAAGTAAGTAAGTAAGTAAGTAAGTAAGTAAGTAAGTAAGTAAGTAAGTAAGTAAGTAAGTAAGTAAGTAAGTAAGTAAGTAAGTAAGTAAGTAAGTAAGTAAGTAAGTAAGTAAGTAAGTAAGTAAGTAAGTAAGTAAGTAAGTAAGTAAGTAAGTAAGTAAGTAAGTAAGTAAGTAAGTAAGTAAGTAAGTAAGTAAGTAAGTAAGTAAGTAAGTAAGTAAGTAAGTAAGTAAGTAAGTAAGTAAGTAAGTAAGTAAGTAAGTAAGTAAGTAAGTAAGTAAGTAAGTAAGTAAGTAAGTAAGTAAGTAAGTAAGTAAGTAAGTAAGTAAGTAAGTAAGTAAGTAAGTAAGTAAGTAAGTAAGTAAGTAAGTAAGTAAGTAAGTAAGTAAGTAAGTAAGTAAGTAAGTAAGTAAGTAAGTAAGTAAGTAAGTAAGTAAGTAAGTAAGTAAGTAAGTAAGTAAGTAAGTAAGTAAGTAAGTAAGTAAGTAAGTAAGTAAGTAAGTAAGTAAGTAAGTAAGTAAGTAAGTAAGTAAGTAAGTAAGTAAGTAAGTAAGTAAGTAAGTAAGTAAGTAAGTAAGTAAGTAAGTAAGTAAGTAAGTAAGTAATTAAGTGAAGTTCACTGTTTCTCTCGGATGAAATTCATAAAACTGAGGACATTTAATGTCAACATAAACTCTTCACAAATTTTTAACTCGTAATAGTTGTCACGAAATCTAGAGTTCCTAGGCTTGATCATAAGGAACGTTGTAATAAACAGGAACTGATTCTTTGAGTTTTGACAAAACTCCAGCTGTTTTATCAATTTATCAGGTTGTTTCGTTGTTTCACACTATTTCTTCAATCCAAAATAGATCAATTTTTATTTTGTTATTGTGTCATGAATTTTAATCATGCCAAAAATAAAATTATTCACAATCACTCTAATATATAAATCATGGTATGAATTTCTTTCAAATTCGTAATGTTAAAAAAAAACACAATCAATTACCACATGGCTACTTTTTGGTCTAAATCTAGAACAATCTTTTGATATGTTACATTACATGCATACATACATTACATAACCTTACATAGAGAGAAAAGTAAAAAAAAAACACTATTTTGGCTAGTGTATCAAGTTTTGTCCACCAGTCGTCTACTGGCTGATCGATAAATTCTCATCCTCATTCAGTCAGTCAGCCAGTCAGTCAGTCAGTACAGTAGATTTATTGTATGCTTTAACATTATGATAATTTCTGATTGTTGAATAACAAGTGTAGAGTGTGTGTGAATTCATGTTTTAATTTACTCAGTTAATTCTATGATTAAAACAAGTTTTTTGTTTTATAATTTCAATGTGAGTAAAGTATTCATGAATTAATATTGTCTGAATGGATTCTAAACTTTTCATGATGATTGTAATCCTTAATTATTTAATTGTTAGACGGTCATTAGAAACCTGCAAGCACTGAATGCAGGCCGTTTCTTCCTGGTGTGAGATTAAACATCGGTGGTTAGTGCGCATCCACATCTCCTACCACTTTCACGATTCGAACTTTCGGTTTGGCGCACAAACGCCGAACTTATGGACTACTGGACCGGCATCCAACGGTGTTAATGACTAATTTCGATCAATCTAGCAGCCTCATCGATTTGTCTTTGGTAGTTACTGCCTAATACATACAACAGGGTTGAACTCCATTGGTCACATTTTCTCACTAGAACTCGGAGAAGATTCCTCACGAAGCTAGTCACTAGTGTTTTCGATGATTTTATACGCTTTACTTACTTGCCAATCATAAATTTCCAACTAACTCTATCGTGGGTTCTATTTTCTAGTTCTACCAAATTGGTTTTCATTTTTATACAGTTCTCACGGCAAAGAGTTCTTCGGTCTTTGTCTTTTCCTTTGGTCATGAGGATTCCACGTTAGGGCTTGCCCTATGACTCAGTTGTGGGCTTTCCACATAGTATGTCCTTTCCGCTTTCAGAGATTTTCCCTAATTTCCTTGTCAACAGGAATCCTCTTTTTCGCTGATAATGTCTGACTAATGGATTCACATTATCTGCATCCTTTGAAAAATGGCTTTTGTAGTTCTACAAGTATCCACTCCATCGATCACAACTGTTTTGATGTTCGGTTTTGAAATTTCTGACTTTGATGTTGACTGATAGTCGGTTGTTTCGAGTTCCAGATATTTTTTAATTGTAGAACTGTTGCTCTTGCTTTACTAATCCATGCCTTCACACCTGAATGAGATCCACCTTGTTTATCAAGTATGTTGCCAGGATATGAGAAAGTTTTCACTTGTTTCAAAGCTTCACGTCGTTTTCTTCACTGTACACAACAATTTGAGTACAGAAAGATGAATGTAAATGAAACATTCTGTGATGAAACAAAATAGGAATATTTTTCATTGTAGAGTTACATAGATTGGTGTTTATTACTGAAATAATGAATCAATCATTGTTAGACTATCACCATTAGAAACTTGGAAGCACTGAAAGATGGCTGTTTTGTCCTGACATTAGACTCATCAGTGGCAGCATGCCTCCACGAATCTCAGGATTCAAACCCAGGACCTTTGGTCAGGCGGATAAAAGCCGAACTTCTGGAATAGTAACTTGAATAATAATAACAATTTGTAAGTTAATGGGAAGCTTATGATAAAAGCGATATATGTACCTGATAATCAAGGCATTTAGTAACACTCACTGTACAATAATAATAATTACTATACCAATCAATAAATTGTCTTTTAAACTTACTTACTTACTTACTTACTTACGCCTGTTACCCCCAATGGAGCATAGGCCGCCCACCAGTTTTCTCCAACCAATTCTGTTCTGGGCTTCCTTTTCCAGTTCTGTCCAATCTTCTAAACTACTATTACTTTAATCAGAACAAAACGGCAGCCCCGTCCTTTCGAGTTTAAAGTCAGAGCATAGTTTGAAGTTTAAAATTCGAATCATTGTTTGTCTAATAAGTATTTAGCCGTTTTGAAGCTTCTTTTTAAAATCCCGCCAGAGTAATCTAACCCAACATTATATTCGAACAAATAATATTGAGACCAGGAGACAATGATTTTTTTGAAGATACTAACTTTTAAGGAAAAAACATTGAGAACACAATGGTTGTCTCGTTGAAATATCAACCTATCAATCAAGTCATTACCATTTTAATTGAAACGATAAGTTTTTCTCCAAAATAATTGGATAGCGACATATTATAACACGTACTATAGTTTAGACGAAATACCATACATCTGTTTCCATTGGGTATATCCGTATTTCAAGAAAGTATGGGGTTTTATTTCGAATTTACGTGGATCAATCAAAATAAACGAAGTAAAATAAAGAATTAATTGCATAAAGAACAAAGTGGACAATAAAAAGTGAGAGAATTTCTAAGAAATTGATTCTTTGTGAGAAAATAAAATAAAAGTTGGCCAGTGAAAAAACCTTTAAATTGTTTGAAATAATACAAGCTACTTATTATTTATTAAGTAGTGTAAAAATAAATACAAAAAAGGATGAGATGTGTCGAGGTGAAGTTGTGAAGTCGATAGAGGGTGCAACGGAGTCAAAATCACTATGTATGATGTTGCTAACTCGTTCTGTTTTCTTTGAGTTTCAGGGCGATCAAACACAAACGTTTTGTAAGCAGAAGAACAAGCCCTGAGTGCTCTAAACTTACAGGATGACTCATAAGACATTGGTACACAACCAACCCCATTCCTGTAAAAAGCCCGCGTATTTGATTTTCAAATAAAAGAGTGCTGTGACAACAACTTCGTGTTCTCTCTTGGTGTGAGGCGTTGAACTAACCTTGTGTGTTGTGATTTTAGATCCTCTCTGCCCTTCAGTGACTGCTGATTCCGCGTGTTACAAGGGTTTCTAAGTTCCTTTGTTAACACTTTCGGAATATATTTGTTAGTAGCAAAGATATTACTAAATAATCCAGTGATAGTAAAAAAATTATCGAATTGCTGTAGTTTTACCTTGAAATCATGAATCAATGATTGACAGACCACCATTAGAAACCTAGTATGTGACTACCCTTCAGTGGCAAAGCTCCCATCCACGACTCCTACTACTCACAGGATTCGAGTCCAGGACAATCGGTCTTGCGCGCAAACGTCTAACCTTTTTACTGTTGGGCCGGCATCCAACTGTGTTAATGTCTAACTATGATCAGGCTAAGTATTTTGCGCAACTTCACCTAATGTCTTCTGTATTTACTGCCTACTACACCTGACAGGTTTGAACTCCACTGGTTACGACGAAACAGCCTCTCAATTCTCTAAGGTTTCCAATGGTGGTCTGACAATGATCTCTATAATATTATAATGCAAAAGTCTATTTTATGTCTAATCCACTCTCTTTTTAAAATGTTTATTGTCGATAACATCAAAATAATCGGTAAGGCCATTAGACTACATAAATCTCATAATCGATTTTATTCGTTTCCAAGTAAATTTGTGCTTTTATTCTAATTTAACGTTTATTATTCAAATAACAATGACAACTAAAAATTATACACTCATAACATTGTCTGGTAGCTTGTTTGAATATTTAGACTACTTATTGTCAACCATCAAAATATTTCAACAAGTTACCATGGTTTTTTATGAACTTTAATAAATCACTTATGTCTATTAATCGCATAATTTATTCGGATATGTATATGAAAGTTTACGACCAGAGAACTTGCAGTGGCTCGTGTTATGCATTGTAAACAATGATATTTGATCAGATGTCAATTCCTAATAACTAATAACTACCGAAGACTGTGTATGAGGTTGCGCAACTCCATGAATTGATCAAGTTAGATATTAACACTGTTAAATACCGGCTCAGTGGTGCGATGATTAGTCGTTCGTGCACAATACCGAAGTTCCTGGGTTGGAATCATGGGGGGTGCAGGTGTCATTGACACGCACTGCTGAGGAGTCCCATACCAGGACGAAACGGCCGTCCAGTGTTTCTTCCAGGTTTCTAATGGTGGCCTAACATTGATCGACTCATGGTTTCAAAAATGTGTAACTTAACACTCTTCACAACAACCCCGTAATGCAAATTACCTGTGCTCACTAGTGACTACCTTCATGAGGAATCTTCACGGAGTTCTAGTGGGAAGACGTAACCGATGAAGTTCAACCTGACCGAGTGTGGACAGTAATTAGTGAAGACTGTGTATGAGGTTACGCAACTCCGTGAATTGATCAAGTTAGATCAAGTTAGACATTAACACCGTTAGATACCAGCTCAACGGTCCGGTGCTTAGTCGTTCGCGCATAATACCGAAGGTCCTGGGTTGAAATCCTGCGGGGTGCAGGAATCATGGACGCGCACTGCTGAGGAGTCCCATACTAGGACGAAACGGCCGTCTTTCAGTTCTTCCAGGTTTCAAATGGTTGTCCAAACATTGATTGATTCATAGTTTCGAAAATGTGTGATTCCTAAACTGTTAACTCTCGACTGTTAATCACTAACTAGAAAGCTGAACTATCTTCAATTCCTACCAAAGCTGAACATGACTATTTTTCAATATCACCACATGGTTTTATTGTTATCTGGTTTGAGGTGGCAGCGCAGCTACATTTGTAAATATGAACTGATGTTTGTCTTATGCTTCGCGTTTTATGTTTTCCAACGTATTTGTAAAATTCGCAGTGACTGAATTTTAATTAAATTCAACGTTTCGTTCGGCAAACCGGTCGAAACTTTTCAAAGAAACATTTTTAAACATCATGAATATCATACACAGATAATTGGTTCATCGGTAAACTTTGGGTTAAAAAGATCACCCAACAATGCAGAAAATGAAATTAGTTGCAGTGTGATTGATACACTTGATGTGCTGTTAAGATAAGGGTCAATGAATCTGATGAGGGATTTTTTGATGAAATCAAATAATTTTATCAATGATTTGTATCTAATATGTCATAACACTTATAAATTGAAGACTTTTTAAACAAATAACACTTGTATTAATGTTTTAATCAAGCTGACTGTTCATCATCAATACAGTCTGATAAACTAACTGATTAGAACGAGTGTAGGTAAACTGATGCTATTCATATGAATAAGTGAGTAAAATGTAATCAGCAGTTAATGTTTACTTATTCGCTATTACTTACTGCGGGACACTTAGTTGGATTCTATTTTTTCCTATGATTATTCATTGAATTACCTCATAAGTGTAAGACTTCAGCTGTTCGTCTTTCTTTGTATATGAACCAAAGTGGTTTTGGAGAATTCGCATGCCAATGAAATCAATTTATTTTGACCAGATTTTGTTGAGTGCAATGATATTGACTGACTTGTTCTTTAGTTTTCTCGGGTTACATGAAGAATTAGAAATGATTTTTCAAAAAAATTTCATAGTTCTTCACTTTTAAATTCAGCAGCTGTCTTGATGTTTCACCCATTAATATGTAGCATTTTATAGTCATTAATTATCTGTTCTTCCCTCGGTGCATGAATCATTGATTCTTAAAGATTTTAATTTCGTAAATGTAAGTGTCGGAGGACCTATTAGATTAGTAGTAAAGTTATCAATACATACTTTAATTATATTTCGATTGCTATGGTGTCAATAAAGAAAATTGATATAACCTACATAAAATATACAAGTATAATTTTGAACTACTTACAAACTTACTAGTAGGCATTTGAATTCCATAAAATTTTCTAAGACCTATCAAGTGATCCACAATGATCCGCAATGTTGCAATTTGGTCAGTACACGATCGATCATTACGAAATCTAGCCTGTTGGTTTTGATATTGGGCGTCTACGAAGACCTTCATTCTGTTTAAAAATACCCTGTTGAAGACTTTGACTGGTATCGAAAGAATAGTGATGCCTCTGTAGTTCTCACACTTGCTCAGATCGCCTTTCTTTGGTATTTTGATCAGTTATCCTTCTTTCCATTTTGATGGTATTTGTTCCTCATCGCAAATCTTCTTGAAGAGGATGTAAAATATTTTCGCAGTTGCTTCTACATCTGCTTTCATTGCCTCTGCTGGAATGTTGTTTGGTCTGCTGCTTTGCCGCTCTTGATTTGTCTGATGGCCATGCTGATCTCCTCAATCGTAGGTGCGCCAATATTAATTGGGATACAGATATGGTCAATTTGGTTTTGAGTAGTGTGGTCCGGTGAAATCCATGTGGCTTTGTGAATGCGTTTGTGCGGGAATATTGTGCCACCGATGACCAGTTTGTTGAAGGCACATAGGTTTGCAAATCTCTCACCGTTTTCGTTCCTTTCTCCCAGTCCATGTCGTCCCATGATGTCTTCATATCCAGTGTTGTCCATTCCAACCTTGGCATTCACGTCTCCCATAAGAATCGTCAAATCCTTTGGTGAGCATTTCTCAACGATTGACTGCAGCCTTTCGTAGAATTGATCTTTATCGTCGTCATTGTAGTCATTGGTAGGTGCATAACATTGGATGACGTTCATTGTAATGTCCTGTTTCTTTGTTTTGGAAGATGCTTTAATGATCCTGGGTCCATGAGATTCCCATCCTATCAGTGCCTTTTGTGCATTTTTGGACAGCATCAGTGCAACTCCTTGTGTATGTGAAGCGTTTTCCTCTTCATGACCAGAGTATAAAAGCAGTTCCCCTGAAGCAAGTCTCAGTTGTCCTACCTGTGTCCAATGTGTTTCACTGATGCCGAGCACCTCGAGGTTGTATCTTTTCATTTCTGCCGACACTTGAAATAGTCTTCCAGTCTCCCATAATGTACGAACGTTCCATGTACCTAAAAAAATGGTTGCTCTGGTTGTCAGAAGAGGCATCAGCCCCGTGACTTCCGAGGGAACTCGGCTTTCATCACGAGACGTCATAATTCTTCTTCGAACTCTCAGGGCAGAGTTAAAATGGTTTGAATTATTTTTTCTGGTTAGCGTTTTTTTGGCAAGTGAGATTTCAACGGAATGGGGTCGCCAACCCCATGTCCAACCCTCCTCCTTTACCCGGGCTTGGGACCGGCAGTAGCCCCTAAGGTTCTACTGGCGGAGTTTTGTAAATAGGAACTGAGGTTTATTTTATTTTTGAAGTATTTTTAAAATTAGAACAACACATATAAGGGAACAATATTGTTTTAGATCAGATCATCGTCAGGCTTTACTCTCTAATATACATGAATATTTACATGAAAATGATAAACCAATCAAGGCAATTTGAGTCATCAATCACAATGAAATAAAATAGATAACGAAAGTTGCCTGAAGATTTAGGAATGAATTTTAAGAAAGTTTCATGGTTATTTGTTCACTTTCAAATTCAACTGTCTTGATTTTTCACTCACAAATATATAATATTTTATACTCATTGATTTTTTGTTCTTCCTTCTGTGCAAGGATAATTGATTTTGAACGATTTATATATATATATATACTGTAATTATATTTCGATTGCTATGGTGTCAATAATGAAAATATATCTAACCTACGTAAAATATACAAGTTAAATTTTGAACTACTTACAAACTTACTAGTAGGCATTCGAATTCCCTAAAATTTTCTAAGATCGATCAAATGAAGTGATTTCAGTTTAATGAACAGTTTTATCTCAAATATAAACTAATATTATTACATTATTTGACGATGCTTAGTAATTTTTTTACTTAGATCGTTAGTTTTCTGTTGTTTTATCGATCGATTACTCCAGATAATGTGAATGGATGGATTCCATGAATTGTAACTATTCGATGTCTCATAATCCTGCTGATGCTAATGTTTTGGTGGGTATTTGCTTCCCATCTAACGGACGTATTTACTTCTGTAGGAACGAGTAAGCTGGTGAATTAAATCTAAGGGTAATTTAAGAAGTTCTGTTACTGAATTGTCGATTCTATCTGTAGGTGAATGAGTTATTTGATTTTATGAAAGTTTTTAGTCAACGACAGTTACGAGTGTTTATTTTAAAGAACAAATTCTTTCCCAAAATAATGAATCAATGTGATATTTTATTTTTAAACTTGAACAGTATAAGTGAATGAACTTTGCAGAATTCCTATCGTTGAAAAACTTCTTGGTACTGTACGCCTTATAATCTGGCTATCCTTAAAAATAACTTTTTTTTTACAAGACATCTTCTATGTGGAATGATGCAAAACGTTTGAAATGTAGATGATAATGACACGTTTTGAAATATTCGAGAAGCTTCTCATTTTCACTGTTATTTCTGTAGAAGGTATCTTTATGTGGTGGTCGTTTTTGGTTCTCTGAGCTCAGAGAACTACGACTACCACTCACATTATTTCTACTACTGCTACTACTCATACTACTTTTTTCGGGCAGAGTTTTGGAGGTTTGTGTTTCTACACATTTGAAATCATCAATCAATCATACTCATACTGTGGTGCGAACTACTTATAAGTAGTATATGACGTGAGTGTCAACGTAATGTCTGGCAGCAGAAGATGGGGGAAGATCAAGAAAGGAAGAGTTAGAACACAATGGAATTTTTAATGAAACGCATGAATAGTGACAATGGAATGATGTTTTGCAACAGCAACAGTCCAGTTCAATGTGATGAACTGATATTGTGCAAATTAACGATTTACGATATGGTTTTCCAATTTTACTGAGTAACTCTGTAATTTTCGTTAAATACAATTTGGTTGCCCCACCTGTGTTCTCCTTCACTACAATACTACTATTCACACTACTACTACTACTACTACTACTACTACTACTACTACTACTACTACTACTACTACTACTACTACTACTTCTAATTCTTGTCACGATACTCCTACTACTACTGCTACTATTACATAAATAAGATTTTAGAAATTTTGTAGTAGTCAAGTTTTTCTTACTTCTTTAAGAAACTTAAAGGAATTATTCCTTCATTTAATCAAAGCGCATTGATCTAAAAAGTAAACAAAATGCAAAGCGGTTTCTTTGAATTTTATTCAGCATCAAATGAAATAAGTTGGTTTTAATGAATTTGTTTCTCAATAAGGAAACATATTTAAAATTAGTTAAATTTTAAGTTTTAATTTCTTTTACTATGTTTGTGTGGGGTCTTCTAACCGAATTGTTAAAATGCAAAAAACTATTTTGTTTATATGAATGAGAGTTGTAAAAAGTTTAGCTCGCGGAATCATCGCTTCTTTCATTGGAATATGTATGAGCGTATTTAAAATTAAAACAAATTGGTTTGTAGTTAGTTTAAAGATTATTGTTGTATATATTCAAAAAAGATGAATTTATTGTGAAATATATAAACGTCGAAAGCGCATATGATTAATCTTATCTTAATTTATTGAAAATTGAACAGTGTTCAACATACACAATGTATGTCATCAAAAATATGAAGAAAAGTTTATGTGTTTATTCAATTCTTTATTCAAGTCTCTATAGTTATAGTTTAGTTATTTAAAAAATTGTTAAATTAAACATTAATAAAAACTATTATTATAGGTAGATAGATAGATACAACGCAGAACTTCGTACGTAAGTAAGTACATCAGTTCAGGTTGCCATACAACCACATCAGCACAGAGACGCAATTGTCAGTTCAAATCCAACAGTGATAGAAATAGTAGAATTATTAGCAGTAATGGAGAAGATTAGGGACCGCAGATATGATTCGAGAAGTATAATTCAGTGAGATAAATTTAGGAGGAGAAATATAGAAATTATGAGGAATTCAGAAGATTAGAATTAGAAAAAAAACACAAAGAGTGGATGCACCTGAGCCATTAAAAACGATTCCAAACCATGTCATTCAAGGTCTCTAACCATTGGTGACTTTCGTCTCGCAGACCCCAACCAGATAGCCTACATCTACCAACATGACTCAGTCCACTTGTCAGTGACTTCATGGATTTGTGCAATATTTTGGTTTGGCCGCCACAAAACATAGCTCATCGAGGCAGTCGGTGACTAAGCATACGTAACACATGTCCAAGCCACTTCAACTATTGATTTGTCATCCCTACCTAGAACTCGTTTCCTAACGACAGCATTGCTTATACGGTTTTCCCATGATACACGAGCAATGCTTCGGAGACACCTATGATCGAAAACCAGTAACCAACGAATATCTTCTACTCTCACTGGCCATGTTTCACAGCCATAAAGTAAGACGGAGTGAACTACTGCGCAGTACACTCGTCCTTCAGTCAGCAAACGGATATTTCGCCTACGCCATAAGTGACGTATGTTGGCAAAAGCCAATTGAGCCTTCTGTATTCGTGCTGAGATTTAGTCTCAAACAATTTCATTGATTTCCGTTTGGAGGATGTAATATTTTTCCAAAATTGACTAGTATATTTTAAAACAGGATTTTTTTTAGAACTTTATCAAACTCCGTGATACTAATCTGTAACCTGAAAATCTTAATGTTTCATTTTCAAGACGATTGAATGTCATCACCATGATTCTTCGGTCATTAGACATTCGAAGTATACTACACAATGTTAATCGAACCGATAGATTTGTGAACACAATTCAATTTGATTTACAGACATTTATGTCACAACTAGGCTACTATTCTTTTTAAATACTAAACCAACTTTCTGTAAGATAAGAACATTCATACTTTTTGAGCTCATTACTAACTGGTAACAATATTTCATGCTAGAAATTAAACTTTATCGATTCAGTTATTATTAATATCACTGAATATTATGTAAAATTTTAACTAATCTTTTCCTCAATACATCAAAGTACAATCGCAGTAACAACAAAAATAACAACCTTATTATTGTTACTACTGTAACTACTACTCCTACCACTTACTACTACACATAAATATTATAAATATATTCTCAAAATAATAATAACGCCCATTGTCTACTTTTTATATCAGACAAAAGAAATATTTATTTTAAAGTACACAATGTACTTGGATGCTTAAAAAAGAATGGTAGTGACTTTTTTTCCTCAAACACCCAAAAAAATTTTTGAAAAGGTTGAAAAGTTTTATTTTAATTGGGACAAGATTCGTTAAATAGTCATTGAAATCATAATTGAGACTAGGTGTAGTAAAGTTTACATTGATGAAGAAATTTGGCAATATTTCATCAAACAAATACAGTAGTTAAAATCATTTTAAAAAGTTTAATGCAGAATGTAAAACTGAAGTGATTTTGGTTTTTCTGAAGTAAAAAATAATATCTTGATCATTAATTCTGTTACGCTCGTCTCTCAGTATGCTTAAACCGTGTTTACGAGTTCTTCTTAGTCGAATAATGAGAACGAAACAATGAACTAGCATCCACGTAGGCTACTGTGATCCCTTGACCAAATGGAATCAGCAAGAAGTGTTGGGGATGTCGGATCCCCAGAACTCGTTTGATAAATGCCCCAATTTTGGATTTCACGTTTGCGAGCATCGGCTGATCAGTTTACCTTGAGATTTTATTTCCCACCAGGAAAATCCATAGCTGTGTGATTGGTTGCTGTGTCATTTTAGTGTGCTATTTTCTTAACTGTCACAAGGACGTTTTTATAATGTATAAATAAACGAGAGTTGTATGTTTGATTGTACTGTGATTGCTGGATGTCTGTAGAATATACTTTCCACGCTTATAAAGCCTTTTATCTTCAGCTTAGGATTCAAGGTAGCCTACCTTGAGGCTGATAATTGTCTCGTTCGCGTTTATCGACTAAGGTGAACTCGTAATAGCTTCAAGCGTACCTAGTGACAAACCCTACAAGAAGTCTTGATATAGTGTAGAAATTGTATTCTACAAACACAGCCCAACCAGCGTACAATGAATCCAAGCACTCAAATTGCATTGATTTATACTATCTAGAAACGTCCTTGGGACAGTCACAAAAATAGCACACTAAAATCACGCAGTAACCAATCACAGGCAAGTATTTCTGGTGGGAAATGTGATCTCAAGGTCAACTGATCGATCCATGAAATAAATTCAAAATTAAGACTTTTATCAAGCGAGTTCCAGGGGATCTAACATCCCCCAACATTATTGTTTTGTTGTTTTCTGACAATATTAAAAGTTTTTAATAAGTTTTGATGGACTAACTGTTGAAAATTAGGAAAAAGTAAATATGCACATAACAGTCTATTGGGAATTATTACTGTCTAATGCAAATAGTAGCCCTCATTCTGTTTTTTTACAAAAAAAGAGTCCCTGATATTCGTCATTTTACAGTTATTAGTAGAAATTATAAATTAAGTGGGTGTGGCCAAATAAAACTGTAACAAAAATATCTTATAAAGTCTCAGTATAAAGATTTAATTTCAGATCAGAAGGCTGGATTCCTTAAGGATCAATCGTATACCGACCGATTATTGTAAAGTAATTGATTGAATGTAGTTCACCACTCTGCATCAACTTCATCGTCGACGAGGAAGCATTTGACAGTGTGCAGAGGATAACAATATGTAGGCTTCTGTGACACTAAGCCGTGCCTCAGACGATTGTCGACATCATACGGGATTCTTATGATGAATTGAACTGAAAAATCTTGCACAGACTCGTTCGAAGTGAAGACCAATGTGATGCAAGGTAGCTTACTCTCACCCTCTCTGTTTATTCTGGTCGTTGACTGATTTTGAAAAACTCAACATCTCTGGGGAGTCAAGTGGAACAGTAGACAGCTTGGATGCAACGGGAGGATTTCAACCTCACAGCTGATCTAGCCCTTCTATTCCACACGCAACAACAAATGCAACAGAAGACGACCAGTGTAGCAGCAGCCTCTACAGCAGTAGGTATCAACATACACATGGGAAAAGCAAGCTTCTTTGATGCAACACAACATGTAACAACCGAATTACACTTAGCAAAGAAACTTTGAGAGATGTGGAAACCTTCACATATCTAGAAAGCATCAGTGACGAGCAACGCGGATAAGATATAGATATGAAAGCAAGACAAGCTCTCAAACGGAAACCCTTAAGGTCAAAGGAAAACAGGAAGAACAAAGAACATATTACGCTGAGAAACACAGAGATACATGAGCAGAATAATTAACAATTGGATGTAACCAGAAAGGAAAACCCAGGGTAGAATAGGTCGGAGAATGCTGGTCAGTGAGTGCACTACAAGTTCAAGGTATATTTTCAGTTGAATTACTGATCAAATTACGTTTTCGTGCAACTCAGTAATGAAGATTATGAACAAAAGTAAGTTTTTAAATACAAAATTATCAAGAGAAGATTTATTTAAGATTAGGGGATTTGATTTAATAGAGGCGAGTGAATTTTAAAGCTGATAATAACTCGACAAGTCAAATTTACACTTCATCACGAAATAATTTAATTCTTTGTAAACATCACACTTGATCTTGACAGTAGCTGCTACATTGACGTGGTGGTCGGGCTTGACTATCATGATGACCCAACTGAGCTATATTGGCTGGAACATATGTTCCTGAAGGTTCTAACATGCCAGGCAGGTCGATTGGAAAACGATGAGACTAAAAGCAACTACTCAACGTCTACGGGCGAAGTCGTACTCCTGACTGAATGTGAAGGGCTGTGACAGCCGCAGGGTGTTTCCCTCAGACAACCAGCATCTGTAGCCATGCTGCCTCCTCATCACAAGGAAGGAAGGGTTAGAAGAGGTCGACCCTAAAAATGTCACACCTCACCCTACCTTACGGATTTCTGTCTCCGGCGGTAAGGGTGTCCAATAAGGGCTTTTAAGAGCGGAGCTAATACTCAAAAATCCTTTCATAAAAAGGTGGTTGGGACATGTGTTACGTATGCCTAACCACCGACTGACGTGACGAGCTATGCTTTGTGGTGTAGGAGTAGGTTGGAAGAAAGCTAAGGGTCGCCAGACCAAAACATGGCAGAAATGCATGAAGTCAGTGACAGGTGGACTGAGTCATGTTGGTAGATGTAGGCTATCTGGTTGGAGTCCTCGAGACGAAAGTCACCAGTGGTTAGAGACCTTGAACAACATGGCTCAAAATCGTTTACAATGGCGCAAGTGCATCCATTCGTTTCGCTCTCTCAAATCCTAATCTTCTGGATTCTTCAACACCTCTAGTTTTGACTTTCTAAACTTTTCTCACTGAATTATACTTCTTGAATAATATCTTCGAACCCTAGTCTTCTTTATTAACATTAATACCTCTACTATCTTTATCACTATGGGATTTGATTTGACTTTTGCGTCTGTGTGCTTATCTGGTATGGCAACCGGAACTTATGTACATTCGTACGAAGTTCTACGTTGTAACTGACTGACTCACACTTGATAATAGTTCAGAAGATCCTTAGTTTGACTTCGTCTATTTAACTGCATAAACCAGGAACAAACTATATATGTAATAGAATAGTGTGTATAAGCTACCAAAGACTTCCAAATACTGACAATCCATATGTTCAAAAACAATGATCTTTTCTCAATTACACCATAAATATAATTACAAACCACATTCAACTTAATGAACAACGAAAAAAATTACTTTTTAAAAAATATATTTTTTCAGAAATTAACAAAATTATCTTATTAGAAACCTGGAAGCACTGAATGACGGCCGTTTTGTCCTGGTATGGGACTACTCATCAGCAGTGTGCATCCACGACTCCTGAACCTCTCGGGATTCGAACCCGCGACCTTCGGTATTGTGCGCGAACGCCTAACGATTGGACCACTGAGCCGGCATCTAACGGTGTTAATGTCTAACTCTGAGGGTGAGGTCGCGCAAAATCAGTGGTCCAATTACTAGGCGTTCGCGCACAACACCGAAGGTCGCGGGTTCGAATCCTGTGAGGTGCAGGAGGCGTGGATGCACACTGCTGATGAGTAGTCCCATACCAGGACGAAACGGCCGTCATTCAGTGCTTCCAGGTTTCAAATGGTGCTGGGCTAACAATGATTGTTTAATGATTTCAAATGTGTAAAAACACTAATCTTCATTATCCCAATTGAGAAAAATTGTTTATCGGAGAAATACGCTGAGTAAGTGATGAATTTCACACAAATTATATTCTTATGACAGTAGCATAAAAATTCTCTATGGTTTGTGTATGTAAACTTTAAGTGAAATTCTCCATCCTTCCATATTTATCACACTTAGTCATACTTTCATAATAATTAGTGATATGATACACGTAAGATAGTCATCCTTTCTACTATCAGTGATGATATGAATAGTTTCCTTTTTAAAATGTGTGTTTATTATTATTTTTTTGATTTTAAAATCAAATATCAAAGTGATATTTGAATGTTGAACTTTGAACACTGTCATCACTTACCGTGTAGAAAAATAACAACTGCTGTTTTTTTTATAATCATTACTGATTCATGATTTGAAACAGTAAAAGAAAAGAATCATTTCGGTCTCAGTTGAATGATGAATTTGTTTGTTTGAAGTTATTATGTTTTGCAAAATAAATTTACAAGAATCTATTGAATTGATGAAAAGCATAGTGTTTTATTATACTTTGTTAATTTACACAGTTTTGAAAACGTGAATCGATTAATGTTAGACTACCATTAAGAAGCTGGAAGCATCGAATGATGGCCGTTTCGTTCTGGTATGGATGGGACTCATCAGCAGTGCGCATACACGAATCCTTTGGTATTGTGCACGAACGCATAACCATCGGATCACTGAGCCGGTGTCTAACGATGTTAATGTCTAACTTGATCAGTTCACGGAGTTGCGCAACCTCATACACAGTCTTCGGTAGTCACTGTCTACACCCGAACAGGTTGAACTTCACTGGTCACTTCTTCTCCACTAGAACTCGGAGAAGATTCTTCACAAAGCTAGTCACTAGTGAGCACAGGTAATTTGCGTTACGGGGTTGTTGTGAAGATTGTTAAGTTACACATTTTTGAAACCATGAATTGATCAATGTTAGACCACCATTAGAAACCTGGAAGCACTGCGGGACGGCCGTTTCGACCTTGTATGGGACTCCTCAGCAGTGCGCATCCACGACTTCTGTGTGTATCTAAACAGTCTTCACAACTAATCAGTTAGCAATCAATGGTTTGTAACTACAACTTCAGCAGATACATGATGTTTCGCAGAAGCAATTAACTGAGGCAGATGAAATCAGTCAAATGATCTGTACAGTTATACTTGATTTGTTTTGGATGCCAAAAAGAAACGCAGGAATGATCAGAGAGAATTTAGTTCTCGATTAACACGTGATTATTGTTGATATAAAAAGTTTTCTGTTATTTATCGACATAACAGATAGACTGTATGTAGACAATAAGTGAACATTTAGGAGAGATGGATGGCTGTTGTGTCTTGGTCAAAGATTCGGTTATTTTTATATATGTAGTCAGTTAGCTGCGACGTAGAGCTTCGAATGTACATACATCAGTTCAAGTCACCATACGACGTTAGCACGGAGAAATTCTACCTAAGATCCCAGTCAAACTCACACATAAAACTGGATCGCCTTGCTTTTCTCCCTCACCTTAGATTTCCAACAGCTTTTTCAACTATGTTAAATTTGAACGACTAATATCAATCAACCCTTCGGGTTGACTAGAGATCGTGGTAACCGATGTGTGTCTGAAGGCTACTTGATGATCTGCTCATCGATCCAATCTTCTGGGCTAAGAATGAATGGTAAGACCATTCTTTTCTGAGTTAGTTTCTCTAACAGATGCATTCCTAGTACTAGTTTCCTTGATAAATCTAGACAGTTGTATACAAGTTCCTATGATCGCTGACTTTTCCATCTCTCTTGTTTTCTCTACCCACCCACTGTTTGCAATCATTGCATAGACTTCTTATTAGTCTGAACTTTAGCTGACTCCTCTCCTCATCATGTTCAAAGCCAGATAGGATAAGTTTCTGAGCATCCACCAGTTCTGTAGATGTTACTGAAATCCACCGTTTTTCTCTAACCCTTATAGATTAACCCCTTACTAGCAGAAATCGTTGCTGTTTTCACAGCTTTCTGGATATCATTCCAAGCTGTCTCGAGGTGAGTATCACTCACATGACTGCCTAAATGTTTTTATAGTTGCTGATGAAATATTTATATTTTTTCTACTTCCTATCGTTTAGTAGAATTCTAAGCAGTTTCATTGTTTGTATATATATAACTAGGGCATGCATGACTCTTTGAAAGTGTATTGTCATGTACACATCATATTTTGTTCATATGCAATGATCTGAGTAGTTTGGTTGTTACTCTTTCACCATCGACCAAATGTTTCAGCAAGTTCACAAAGATCTATTGATCAATCATTTCAATAATGAACATTTAAAGTTATCGACTACTCAGAGGAATTTCCAATATCTCGCCGTTGTAAAGATATATCTATATCTGTTAAGCTTTGATTTTTATCAGTGCTGTGATGTTATTCATTAAAATTGTATACCTAATAATAGACGCACAATTTTTGGAACCATGAATCGATCAGCGTTAGACCGCCGTTAGGAATCTGGAAGAAGCACTGGACAGCCGTTTCGTCCTGATATGGAACTACTCATCAGAAGTGTGTATCCACCACTCCTGCACCTCTCTGGATTCGAACCCGGGACCTTCGGTATTGTGCGCGAATGCCTAACCACTAGACCACTAAGCTGGTACCTAGCGACGTTAATGTCTAACTTGATCAATTCGTGGATGCGCACTGCTGATGAGTCCCATACCAGGACGAAACGACCGTCCAGTGCTTCTTCCAGGCTTCGAATACTGGCTTAACATCGATCGATTCATGGTTTCCAAAAAATGTGTAACTTAACAATCTTCACAATAACCCCATAATGATAATAATAGAAAGACAAGCTTAAAATCCTGCATTATTGATGAACAAATGACAGATTCATAATGGTTGCAATAAAACATGAATTTTCTATTTTGTCAAAATTTAACAAGAATGACATTTAAACTTTATTCTACACAAAATGAAAATAGTTGATTTATACTACTGGATAGTTAGCTATATAATGATGCATATAAGTAGTCTGTTTAGTGTACAATCACATTCAATACATATACATATATCACATAATGTTGTCCCAAAATTTGTGTTATTTCAACGTCATACATATATATGTGAGTGTACAACAGTTTGTACAAAGTTGCATGATATGCTATCGGTTGTAGTAAAACGTCTAGTTGTGTGAATATGTGTTACAATTACGTCACTGCATAGAATACTACATATCTAGCTAGACCAAAGAAATTTAGATTTTATATATGATGAAAAAAGTATGAAGTTTTAGTGAAATAATTAACCCGTCATCTCAAAATCGATCAAGAAACCCAGCTTCGTCCATTGCAAAACATCTAATGATGAGTGGTCATCAAATTGACCCAAAATCAGCCTTTAAAGTTGTGACATGTCATCAAAACCCACACACACACACACACACTGAAACTACTCGAAGCTATCCTGATTGGTCGGAAAAGTCCAACTTTATATGTTCAAAAACAACTGTATGTTGACCTTTGTTTACCATGGTTCTTCTAGTGAGTGAATGTCATGCTAAATAAGAAATTTTGACCTTATCTTCAAAACTGTATTTACACAAATAACATGTTGCTTGTATGTGACTGACGAGAAAGCACGAAATGGTACTATCTCACAAAAAATGTCTTCTCATTTCTCCGTTCAAATAGGACACATACTGCCAAAAGCACTGAACTGTGTCACGAGATAAGCCCTCACCCAGAACCCTCAAGGTAAAAAGGAAAAGAAGAAGACCAAGGAACACATTACTCTGAGAAATAGAGAAACACATGAGAAGAATGAACAAAAATTGGACAGAACAGGGAAGACAAGCCCATGTCAGAGCAGGCTAGAGAATACCGGTCAGCGGGCTATGCTCCATTGGGTTGGGGTAACAGGCGTAAGTAAGTAAGTACTTAGTAGTCTAATGGTAAAAAGCTCATCAAAAAGAACGTGTGTGTGCTAGCCTCAGCCACTGATACATCACAATGGGGAATTTCTTTCCAATCATACCGTAGAACTTCAGATAACCGAAGTTAGATCATCACAGGTATGAACGGCAATTACTGTTCAAAAACACAAGCACACACAGTACATCAGTGATGTTTGAATGTATTCTTCTTATTTGGTGAGTCTAAACATTTTAGCGAAGTGTTTATTAATTAATTAGAAATTTTTTCAAGCACTTACACTCAATCAAGTCATCAGTAACTTTAATTGTTTCACATGTCTGAGGAACCTGGTCTCACATAGACCTCGTCTTATACCTCCTCATAACTGAATACCGATATCAGCTGAGTTGAATTAGGGGGACTAGAGTTTAAGCGTTTGCGCGCTAGACCAATGGTCCTTGTTTTGAATCCTACGGGCGGCAGGAGTAGTGGATGTACACTACCACTGATAAGTAGAGTACTGTACCAGGACGAAACAGCCGTCTTCCGTTGCTTCCAGGTTTCTAATGGTGGTCTAACAATGATTGATTCATAATTCCAGTAATAAATAACAATCTCCATAACTCTATAAGGAAAAATCGCACAATGTGTTCACCGATGATTAGCTTCGTGAGGAAATTCTCAGAGTTCTAGTGAGAAGCTGTGTGACTAGTGAAGTTAAACCCTGTCGGGTGTAGTAGGCAGTAACTATCGAAGACAAATCGGTGAGGTTGAGTAAAATACCTAAATTGATCAGAGTTAGACATTGACACCGTTTGATGTCGGCCAGCTGAGTGGTCCAGAGGTTAGGCATTCGTGTACAAGACCTGTGGATCCTTGTTTCGAATCCTTCGAGTAGTAGGTCTAACAATGATTCATTGATGTAATCAATAGGAAAGTAACAATCTCAAACTACCTTAATGTGTACAGATTGAAAGAAAAGATTACACATATGAAATACTAAAATCAATTTTGAAAAACAGTTGCTTCATTTTTATCAAACGTACAATTAAGAGACAACACCACCAACAAAAACAACATTTTTTGTCATTGAATTTTTAACTGAAAGAATACAGAAAACCAAACGTCATTTTACAATGTAGTTTTAAATGATTATTTTTCCGTATTTTGTAAAATTTTTATGAATATTCTGCCTTCTCTGACATTTATATGTATGACATCTATAAAGACAGTGTGTAAATTAAGTTGTAAAATCGAAAGCACTTAAGTTGATTTTGAATAAATGCAGTAAAAGGTGAAAAAAAACACGATTATTTAAAAAAAACTGTTAGATGATGACATGAAAAAAAAAAGAAGGAGAAGTCATTATATTGTTTGATAAGTTTAATCCATGTAATGTGGTTTATAATAGAACAGAAGAAAATTTAGCTTATATATTTTACTTACTTACGCCTGTTACCTCAATCCAATAGAGCATAGGCTGCCCACCAGTTTCCTCCAACCAACACTGTTTGTCCTGGGCTTCCTTCTTCAGTTCTGTCCAATGCTTGTTCATTCTTCTCATATCTTTCTCTATTTCTCGGAGCAATGTGTTCCTTGACCTTCCTCTTTTCGTTTGACATTGAGGGTTCCATGTGAGGGCTTGTCTCGTGACGCAGTTAGGTGCTTTTCGCAGTGTGTCCCCTATCCACTTCCAACGCTTCTTCATGATTTCCTCCTCCACTGGAATCTGGTTTGTTCTCTCTCACAATACGTTGTTGCTGATGGTGTCTGTCCAACGAATCCTCAGTATTTTGCGTAGACAACTGTCCGTAGACACTTGTATCCTGTGGATGATGGCTTTCGTAGTTCTCCATGTTTCCGCTCGATACAGTAGAACTGTCTTCACATTTGTATTGAAAGTCCTGATTTTGGTTTCGGATGAAAGTTGTTTGGAGTTCCAGATATTTTTCAACAGTAGAAATGCAGCCCTTGCTTTGCCAATCCGCGCCCTTACACCTGCTACATATATATATATATATATTACAAATCATTAGTGGTTTATTGCGGTTAGGGTTAGTTGAACAAAATAATTCGCTAAATGTTTATTGAAATTGTTATATACTCGTCAATTGACATGCTTGAATGCTCTTACGAGATCACTACCTTGGTCGGTAAACGAGAGGCAAGACAAATGATCCAGTGACACGATAGACTACTATAATGCGAACATCTCAAGGCCCCACTAAGTAGAGAGGAAAAAGTCTTGATAAGGTGTAGAAAGTGTATTCTACAAGTACCCAGAAAATATGACGTTGATAAGCACACAAATCGAATTTATTTATACATGACAGAAACGTCCCTGGGAGAGCCACAAAATTGGCTTACTAAAATAATACATCAATCGATAACAGTCAAAGATTTTTCGGGTAAGAAATGTAATCTTAAAGTCAATTGATCAGCACATGCGTGAAAAAATAACAACTCCAAAATTAAGATTTTTATCAAGTGAATTCTGGGGATCTAACGTCCCCAACAGAAACACTGATAGTGTAAGAGTATGCTTCTTTTCGGAAAGCCCAAGACGTAGGTGTTTCTTTTCAAACAGCAGTCATCAGCTTAGGTTAACCTGTATCATTTAAAGGAAAAGCTATTTCTTCTGGGGACTTGAGTATCGTATCAACTAGGATCGAGCCACTTTCTGGAACCATTATTATTCAAACAGGATGATTTTAGTTTGACGAATGAGGACCTGTCCACCGGCTAATGTGAAAACAAGAGTTACTCAGACAAAAAATACCTTAGATAATAGACCTACAGATAACCCCAGTTGGATCTACCGACTTTAAGAAGCATGTACATTTAGAGGAGCATAAAGGTTATTACCTAATAGAATATTGGGAACATATATACAAAAATTTGACTCTGAATGACTTCAAACTACCTGAAATTATCATAGAATAATATATATCAGACATTGATCATTCAGTGGTTAACGATGCTCCTTTCCTATGTGGTGTACGCTACTTATGTTCACATAAGTAGTATATATGATATCAAACGGAAATCAAATGTCTGACAGCAAAAGATCGAGAAAGAAAGAATGAGAATAGAAGACGATTTGTAGGTAACCTAAAGTGAACTAAAGTCTGAACAGTCTAAATGAAAGAACACTGAAATCTGAAACAAATAAGGATTAGTTTGCAAATGATGTAATCGTGGGAAGGTTTTGTACATGTGCTTAACAACTCTGTAATATTCGCTTCAATATAGATGTTGATGTCCTCACCTGGGTTTTCGTGCACAACATTTGGTGTCGCTACCGGATGAAGATACCGTGGCCGAAGGAGTTCGAAGATGGAGATGTGGTGGCCTTCCTCAAGGAGTTCGAGGCCGTGGCGAAACTAGCCAGATGGAAGCAAGAGAAGACGGTGGCTTTGGGATTGCTGCTCCGCGGCTGAGCAAAGGCTGTGTATGACAGCCTGGATGGCGAGGTTAGGACATCAGATTACGTATATTAGTAAGAGAGGACAATGAAAATCTACACACTTTGTTAAAATCTTTAACTTTGAGGACAAACCAACCTTCTTCAACAGAAGGAGCGTCAACTGCCAAGCTTTGTATACAAAATAAGCGCTACGTACATATCCTAAATAACCCAAAGACTTGGAGGTAACCATAACAACGGAAAGGACTCTAAACTCGACCTGTATATTCATGAATAGTCAGTAGATAAGACTTCATCTACCTGGTTATGAGAAACAAACTAAATGTTTTGACGTTTTAGTGTTGTTAAAGTCCTTCATAATTACAATCTTCTGAGCTTAACTAACATGTTTTTTTCGTTTGAAACGTCATATAGTTTTTTTATATAATGTACTAAATATTTTTCTAAATAATTAAGCACTATTGTGGTGCGCGCTACTTATAAGTAGTATATGACGCGAGTAAAAACGTAATGTCTGGCAGCAGAAGATGGAGGAAGATCAAGAAAGGAAGAGTGTGAACACAATGGAATTTGTATGAAACGCATGAATAAGTGAAATGTCAGACAATGGATTGATGATGGATTGAAGATTTGCAAATGAACGATCACGATATGGTTTTCCTATTTTACTGAGTAATTCGTTAAATACAATTTGGTTGACCTCACTTATGTTCTCCTTCACTACACTATCACTTCAAGTAATCATAAAAAAATAACTGTTAAGGTTTCATTAACATTTCAGACAACTTATTCATTATTGACAAACTATTCATCTGACCAAATTTTAAATCATGTTAGTTATTAGAAACAGAGATTAGGCATTAGGTGGGTGAAACCAAAGGTCTTAGGTTCGACTCCTACATGTGCGGCTCGTGGAAGAGCATTGTTGATGAGTCCCACGTTAGGATATTCGTCCAATATCCTAAAAGAATTATTGATCAAATCCTATTAGTCGATTTCTATAGGTCAAAATTATGATCGTTTTAACTGTCAAAGTCAATTACTTCAATGTTGTCTCTTATTAGTCATCTGGACTGTCAATGTCATTTCAAATGTTACTGTCGGGATAGCCAATCGAGAAGAAAGCCACGCACATTGTGGATTGATGAACTATTTGATGAATGTTCATGATGAAGTATTTGATTAATGTTCATGATGAACTATTTGACCAATATTCATGATGAACTATATGATTAATGTTCATAATGAATGTTCAAAATATTTAAACGACATATAATTGTATAAATACGCACGTTTGATTGTATATTTTTGATTATGATAATAAACGTTCTCCAACGTCTTCCATCCTCTTATTTTTGAACGGAGGGGTCTAACGTTCGGTGCGTCATTAGTACAGTGGTTTGGCGTTACATCAAGTACAAAACATAAAAGTTACTTCCTATTGGTTGTCTTAACTGTCAATGTAACAGAATTCGATGCTGTTTCCTATTCGACCAAAATGTATAAATACGCATTATCTATAACATTTTATGACCAGGACAAGGACCAGGACCCGGATCCCTAGTCCAGGATCCTGATTCTCTTCTGGATTCGGACCTCATACTTTCTGGATGCTTATAGAATACAAGTCCTACTTCATATCATGTCTTCTTATTTTCACTGAATATGGGGGTTGGAATAATCGGATTTGAGTAACATGTCGTGGTGTCACCGGATCCTCGATCCTCGCTCCCGTTTTCCTACTAGGTAAACTCGTATTATAGTTCAAGTATATCAAGTTGACGTGTTTACGTGCAGGCGTAACATTCCCACGTTAGGACGAAACGTCCGTCCAGTGTTTTCAAGTTTCTGATGATGGCTTAACATGTAAATGATTCAGGATTTCATGAGAAATTTTAACATTCTCCACAAGTGGAAATAATTAATTCAGATTATGACTACTAGCCTATACGGTGATGTAACATGTGTGCTGTGTAATAAACTGTTTTAGTAAATCGATAGAATTATCTAGAATTATCTATTTGGTTTAATTATTATTTGTTAAAACTCTATTTTTTTTCGCAAAATATGATTCAATACAATTCAGTACTATGCCGACTTCAAAGTAGGAAAAATTCTGATGTCAATTAGTTTCGTCTTAATTTTTAGAAACTATTTACTAATGAATGCGACTTGGTGAAGATAATTATCGAACGTCTATTATCAATTAGTAAGTTTAAGAATTTACTTCATGTTCATTACTTCATAAATTATAGGAATTTTTTTCCATCAATTAAATGTAACCTATTACTTAATTACTTACCTACCTACCTACCTACCTAACTACTTACTTACTCACTTACTTACTTACTTACTTACTTACTTACTTACTTACCTACGTCTGCTAATCCCAATGGAGCAAAGGTCGCAGACCAGCGATTTCCAACCAACTGTGCCTTCTGTTCCAAAGTTATTCAATTGCTGTTGATTGTTCTTATGTCTGTTTTAATTATTTCGGAGTAGTGTGTTATTTTGAATTCCGAATGAGAGCTTGCCTTGTGTTTTCTTCCATGGATGACTTTCCATCTACTTCTATCGCTTCTTCCTGATTACTTCTTCCTCCGCTAGGATCTGGTCAGTTCTTTGTTACAGTGGGTAAATATTACTCATATTGTGTATGTATTGTGAAACTGAAATATGTAATCCCAATGACAGAGAATTATCTTAAATTCTACAACGAGTTTTAGTTTGTATCTATCATGGTTAATTGAATGTTAACATGGTGCGAAGAAATCGGTTTCGATAATTCAATTCAAAATTCATTAAATTTGAATTTCGCAAAAGTTATTTTTCAAAACGGTGGTTCCCTTTGATAAATTTGAATAGAGAAATGAGAAGACATATTTTGTGAGATACTAACATTTTGTGCTTTCTCGTCAGTCACATACAACCAACATGTTATTTGTGTAAATACACTTTTGAAGATAAGGTCAAAATTTCTTATTTAGCCTGATATTCACTCACTAGAAGAACCATGGTAAACAAAGGTCAACATACAGTTGTTTCTGAACACATAAAGTTGGACTTTTCCGACCAATCAAGATAGCTTCGAGTAGTTTCAGTGTGTGTGTGTGTGTGGGTTTTGATGACATGTCACAACTCTGAAAGGCTGATTTTGGGTCAATTTGATGACCACTCATCATTAGATGTTTTGCAATGGACGAGGCTGGGTTTCTTGATCGATTTTGAGACGACGGGATAGGTGGTGGATGAATCATGGATTTGATTAGCCATTTTGGAATATATTCTCCTATCCTGTCTTCCAATCGGCGATCTGTCCTACCTAGGTAACTTTCTCCACAGTTACATGTGAATTGGTAAATACAGTGGGATTTGGACTGAATCAGTCTTGGAGAATTGATTGGGGTAACTGAGATCGATTGAGTTGTTGTGATAAGTCTCAGATTAGCTGCATTGAAGGTCTTTTTTATTGCAGCTGCAGTCTGTTTGGTTGTAATTTTCATGCAATGATCACCCTTGAAAGGTAACACTGTAGGTACACTGGTTTCTTGGGTACATCAGTTGCTACCAGCTTCATAGTACTTGTGTTCTGATGACCAATAAACGTTTCGGGATATCCATTTGATTTAAGTGTCTCAGTAATGAGCTTGAATTCGTCGTTCAATGTATCAGCAGTGCAGATTCTACTTGCTCGAGCGAATAAAGTTTTGACAACAGAACATATTATACTCAAATAAATTAAACCTTGAAGTCAAGAATTAATCATTATTAGACAACCAATAAAAACCAGAAAGCAATTAATGCTAGTTTCCTCCTTGTATGGAACGATTCGTCAATGGCAGTGCGCATCCACAACTCCTGCCACTCTCACAATGTTCGAACCCATCACGTTCAGTCTCGAGCACGAACGCCTAATCTCTGAACCACTAAAGCAGTATCCCATAGTGTTCAATTCTGATCAATCTATGGTCTGACCATCATTTATTCATGATTTCAAGTTGAAACTACCATCTGTCTAATGCAGACAGACAGACAGATTTGGTTTTGACCGATTTGGTCTCGTGTGCTGGTAAGGGTATGAGGGCGGTTATCACTTCCCGGCTGCCCACACCGTGGAAAGTTGTTTCTTGAGGAACATGAGAAGGAAGATAGATTAGTGTTGGTCTTAACGACCTGGGTACGTGACTGCAGAGTCCAAGGGACAAGTGCTTCAGGCCGGTCATGCACAGCCTTTTGATGAAGGGTATTTTGAGTGTTAGCTCCTCTCTTTTCAAAGCCTTTAGTAAGCACCCTTACCGACGGAGACGGAAATCCGTGAGGTAGGGTGAGGTATGACAATTTTAGGGTCGACGTTTTCTAACCCTTCCTTCCTTGTGATGAGAAGGCAGCATCGCTGCAAATGCTAGTTGTCTGAAGGAAACACTTTACTGCTGTCACACCCCTCCATCACAGTCAGTCAACAGTACAACTTCGCCCTCAGACGTTGAGTAGTTGCTTTTAGTCTCATCGTTCTCCAATAGACCTGGCTGGTATGGTAGAACCTTCAGGAACATATGTTCCAGCCAATATAGCTCGGTTGGGTCATCACGATTCTCGAGCCCGACCACCATATGTCAAGGTAGCAGCTACGGTCGGGATCTCTCTAATGCAATATAACATAAATTAAATTTGTATTTATTATACATTTTTTTGGGGGAAAAAATTCCCAAAACAACCTTATGTTAGATAATTAATTAGTATACGGTCAATTAATTCTAATTTTAATTTTTTTCACTAAACCACTTGTCTACAGTTTAAAAAAAAATTCCGACAATCATTTTACACTTCAATAACATATTTCTTTTTTTAATTTCATTAAAAAATTTTTGGTGCGTTTTTTCTCTGGTTTTGCATTGTAAATTACTACTAATTTTGTTATCAAATTGTTTAAAATAAAACTCTAGTGGATAGAATTTTTTTGTTGTTGTTCAGACTGTACTGTCATTGTACATTTTTATTTGTCTAACCATTTGGATACATTTTTAATTCAATCTCGCTCTCTCTCCATGTCTCTCACCTTGTACACTGCTGCATCGTGATTGGCCAGTGTGTGTGTATCATCATGACCTTGAGATGGACATTTTTTTTTTCTCAAATGGAGTGAGATTTACAAGTAACTGTGTTTTCATTATTTGTTATTATCGTTATAGCATTTCCGTAGTTTACCTCAAAATTATAGAGCAAAATTGCTACCAAACTTCTTGTCTGGACCTAATTATACTACTTATAAATACATTTCATCAGTATGGAATTATGAAAATTAAAGGAAGTTGATTTTCACTTAGTTTCAATATATATTTTATATTTGGACAGCTGACGATATTTTGACAAAATTACTTTGGAAATCAATGTGGTGGAAAGAATATTTTTGGGCAAAATAATAATTCAGGACAATTGATCATTACTAGTCACACACACACACACAAATGAAGAACTAATTCAATGAAACAAACTAGTAGTAATGATTATTGGACAAATTCAAGGTGTTCAGTTATTCCGTACATTGAGCAATGAACTAATTTTATGTTTTACACTTTTCTATTTAATAATTTTCATGCTCTGTATAAAATTTAAAAGCAAACATCGTAGTTTATCGTTGAATAAAGTGAAAACAGTTCAGCAGCTGAAACACAATGATCATGATAAATTTACTATTAATCAGTCAAAACAATTTATCACTAATGCAATGGAGGATAGGGAAAATCGGTAAGTTTAAAATTCAAAACATGATTGATTGACTGATTGATTTTTATAAAAGTTCTGTTATTTTTGTTATCAAAAAAACAAAGAAGTCAGAATTGTGTTTTGTAAACAAAGTTGATGATTGATGGATGGAGCCAGAGGTTATTTTATTGATGTGACGATTATGTGACTGTACAGTTAGTTAGTAAGTAGTATATATTACTTGTTCTTATGTTAGATGATTAGAAGACTTGAGAAGATTTCTGATCAGTATGGTTCACTGTCACAAGCCCCGACCGTAGATGCTAACTTGACATGTGGTGGTCGGGCTTGACTATTGTGATGACCCGACCGAGCTATATTGGATGGAACATATGTTCCTGAAGGCTCTACCATGTCAGGCAGGTCGATTGGAGAACGATAAGACTGAAAGCAGCTACTCAAGCAAGGTCTGAGGGCGAAGTCGTACTGCTGACTGACTGGAGGGGTGTGACAGCAGTAAGTTGTCTCTCTCGGATAACCAGCATCTGCAGCGATGCTACCTTCTCATCACAAGGAAGGAAGGGTTAGAAATGTTGGACCCTAAAATTGTCACACCTCACCCTACCTCACGGATTCCCGTCTCCGTCGGTAAAGGTGCCCACTAAGGGCTTTCAAGAGCGGAGCTAAAACTCAAAAAGCTTCCCATAAAAATGCCATGCGTGACCGGCCTGAAACAGTTGTCCCTTGGACTCTGCGGTCACGCTCCCAGGTCGTTAAGACCAACACTAATCTGTCTTCCTTTTCAGGTCCCTCAAGAAACAACCTTCCACGGTGTGGGCAGCCAGTTCGTGACAACCGCCCTCATACCGGTACCAGCACACGAGATCAAATTGGTCGAAATCAGATCCTCCCTACACCCCCTAAGACTTCTCTTCTCTCCACAACTATCTCTACTCACATTCTCTTATCTCACTGCACCTCTGCTGCAAACGAAGCAAGTTCACGAAACGTTATTTCTAGTCTCCTGAAACCCCCGTTCTAGACTACTGTCACAACCTGAGATACATGACACAGTATGTTGTTTTAATACGTTTTATCTGAGTAAACTCAACGGTGATCTAACAATAATTCAAATGAAATGTGTCGATTCCTAGTTAAGCTGACAGTGTATAACTCTGAGATGTCTCATACTGACAGCCGAATTGATAAGTAGTATCCCCTGATTTGTAATACCACCTGAAATGCGTTCAGTCTATGAGTAATGAAGTAAACAAACCTATCAACTCCCAATTTTTGTTTGATTCTCATAAAATAAATATCAGTATAGGTTTGTGAAGATTGATGAATCTCATTGGAATCATGAGCCAGTCAATTTCAGACCAGTATTGAAACCTTGAAAGTAATGATCGGATGGATTCTTTCTAGTATGAGATTACTCAGTAAAGCTTATCCTCAACCTTACAACCCATAATCGAACTGAGGTCGTGTTCATCCACGTTCTCAAACGCTTAACCCCTAAAATCACTGAATCGGCGTCCAGCAGTGTTGATGCCTAACTCTCATTAAGCTATGATATTGTACAATCACCTAAGATTTTCCCACTAGAACGCCAGGTAGAACTTGTGACCACTGGAGTTCAATCGGACTGGCTGTGACAAAGTTATGCACCGAAGACAATGTTAGTTGAATTGTTAAACATTTATACCTTTAGATATCGACTCAGTGGTTTAGATATCAAGCATTTACACATGAAGCCAAAGTTCCTGGGTTCGATTCCAGGTTACAAAGTTAAGAATAAGCATCATTGAACAATCCCACAGGACGAGTGTACTGTGCAGTGGTTCGCTCCGTCTTACTTTATGGATGTGAAACATGGCCAGTCAGAGTAGAAGATATTAGTAGGTTTCTGGTTTTCGATCATCGATGTCTTCGAAGCATTGCTCGTATACCGTGGGACAACCGAGTGAGCAACGCTGTTATTAGGAAACGGGTACAAAGTAAGAATGGCAGATCAATAGACGCAGTAGTGACACTTCATCAGTTGAGGTAGTTGGGACATGTCTTGCGTATGCCCAACCACCGACTGCCTCGTCGAGCTTTGTTTTGTAGTGTAGGAATAGGTTGGAAGAAAGTTAGGGGCGGCCAAAACAAAACATGGCAGAAATCCATGAAGTCATTGAAAAGTGGACTTAGCCATGTCGGTAATTGTCGACTACCTGTTTGGGGTCCGTGAGACAAAAGTCACCAATGGTTAGAGACCTTGAATGACATGGCTTAATATCGTTCGCAATGGCTCCAGTGCATTTATTCTTTGTGTTCTCTCAAATCCTAATCTCCTAGGTTCTTCAACACCTCTAATTTTGACTTTCTAAACTTTTCTCATTAAACCATACTTCTTGAATACATCTCTGTGCTGGTGTGGTATGGCGACATGAACTGATGTACTTACGTACGAAGTTCTACGTTACATCTGACTGACTGACTGACTGACTGACAATCCCACAGAAGAACAAAACGGCCATCTCGTGCATTCAAGTTTTCAATGTTCGTCTAAAATTAATCGGCCATTGAGTGAGTTCCTATCAAACACGACTTTATGATAGGCTTTTTCCAACTGGTTCATAGTTATTATTAGTAATATTTTTTCTCAATCATTACAAATATATAAACTACTAATCAGATCTCATATTTATATTATTCATAGTGTAAGCCAATTATAAATTTTTTAAACTTGAACGATCAATATTCAATATCAAACAGTAAACATTGAATAAAGCCGATAAAAACAGTAATAAGTAGATGATACCAATCAAATCCATGACAAATGTTTAATCTTTTCTGAAAATCTCTTATCTAAATTCACATATAAAAAATATATGTATATCTCATTGTTGCTGATGTTGTTCAAAACAATAATGGGCGTTATTTTTTTCAGACTAGTGATAATACAATACAATACACACATAACATAACATGATTATTCGTTTGTTTGTACAAGGTCTGGATTTCCGGTTTTCAAATATTTTCTCTTGTTCAATTCATCAATGTTAGAACGATAACATACAATCAATGTCTATGTATTCATTCAATGAGTCGATATTACAACTAGAGGACTGATCACTGTTGTTAAGATATAAGTATTAGGTAGGGATGAGAAATCAATCGATGAAGTATTGAAAAGTGATCAGTTAAGATGGTTAGGACATGTGCTGAGTATGTTCAACCATCGATTGCCACAACGAGTGATGTTTTATATGGTGTCTAGGAGTAGGTTAGAAGAAAGATAAGGGGCGCGGCCAAATTAAAAAATGGCGGAAATCCATGAAGTTACTGACTAGTGGACTGATTCATGTTGATAGATGTTGGCTATCTGGTTTGAGATCCGTTATAAGTTCGTCACTTAGTCGATAACCGCGAACGAGACAATTAATCAGCGCCCAGGTAGGTTACCTTGAATCCCAAACTGCAAAACAGAAGACTTGGTAAGCGTAGAAAGTATATTCTACAAACACCCAGCAAGCACAGTACAATCAAGCATACAACTCTCGTTTATTTAGACAACATAGAAACGTCCTTGGGACAGTTAAGAAAATGGCACACTAAAATACACAGCAGCCAATCACAGTCATGGATTTTCCTTGTGGGAATTGAAATCTCAATGTCAACTGATCAGCCCATGCTCGCAAACGTGAAATCCAAAATAAAACATTTATCAACCGAATTTCGGGGATCTAACATCCCCAACAGTCCGCGAGACGAAAGTAGCCGATGGT
Source organism: Schistosoma turkestanicum (assembly GCA_944470395.2). NCBI lineage: Eukaryota > Metazoa > Platyhelminthes > Trematoda > Strigeidida > Schistosomatidae > Schistosoma > Schistosoma turkestanicum. Next base: position 4,521,777 of record OX103977.1, read on the forward strand.
TAGAGACCTTGAGTGACATGGCTTAAAATGGTTTGTAGTAGTGCAGGTGTATCCATTCTTTGTGTTCTCTCAAATTCTAATCTTGTGAATTCCTGATCACCTTGATTTGTATCTTTCCACATTTTATCTCATTGAATGATACCTCTTGAATAACATCTTCAAACCCTAATCTTCTCGATTACTGCTAATACTTCTATTACCTCTACTCTATTATGGGATTTGAATTGACAATTGTATCTCTATGCTTGTGTGACATGACAACATGTACTGATAAACGTACGTACCACGTTCTCTGTTGTAACTAACTAACTAACTATTTTCAAATTAAAAGTGAATAACACAATTGAAGCATTTGAAGTGAGTGCAACTGACTTCAAGTCCCTAACTAAACATCATCTGTGACGAGATACTGACTCATCGCAAATACGATGAGACACGCATCTTTTATTTCAATGCTAATCAATATCCATTTGTGCTAATAATCAGTGAATGTTTGAAATCACTTTCAATTACTTACTTTGAATTGCTTTTTCTAGTTAGCGTTCTTTTTTAGCGAGTTAACTTTCTACGAGATGTGTCCTCCAACCCCATACCCAACTTACTTACTTACTTACGCCTGGTACCCCAATGGAGCATAGACCGCTCACCAGTTTTCTCCAACCAACTCTGTCTGTCCTGGGCTTCCCTTTCCAATTCTGTCCAATGCTTGTTCATTCCTCTCATATCTTTCTCTATTTCTCGTCGTAATGTGTTCTTTGGCCTCGCCCATACCCAAGCTTCCTCCTTTATCAAGGCTTGGGACCGGTAATAGCCACCTCAGAGTGGCTCCAGACTGCAGATTTTCTTTTCTTAAATAAACATTTTTAATATCAATCTATTTTCATCCTCATCATGTTTTTTTCAAATGAAAAATCTTAAAATCCCTATCTGGGTGAGGAGTTTTTTCAAATCGTTTTTTATACTGACAGATAATTTCAATCGATAACATTATAATAATCCGGTAAACAGATATCCCAAATCTGAATCATTTATGAAAATGTTTTCAATATCAAATCGGTCATGTGATGTGTGTTTAGTCAGTTAGTCAGTAAGTCTATTCTCATGGCTGCTTATTGATGTTGGCCGACAAGTTGGTGATTAATAATTTTTTGAGCACAGATGTTAAGTCGGGAGAAAGCAGTTTTTTGTAATGTGAAAACCTGTATCTTGTGGATGGTGGCTTTTGTAAATCTCCAAGTTTCTGCCGCAATACATTAGAGAACTGTCTTGACATTTGTATTGAAAATTGTGATTTTGGTGTGGGCTGAAAGTTGTTGTGAGTTCTAGATATTGTTCATTTGTAAAAATGTAGCTCTTGCTTTCTCGATTCGTGACTTCACATCTGCATCAAATCAACCTTCGTCATCAATGATGCTTCCCAGATATATAGAGGTATTTATTTCTTCCAAAGCTTCTTCGTCAAGTGTGATTTAGTTGGTGCATTTTGTGCTATATCGAAAGATCACACCTTTCCCTTGAGTATGTTCAGACTTAATGCTGCAGAGGCTGCCGTTAAACTGGCTGTCTTAATCTACGTGTGTTGCTGTGTGTGAGACAGAACGGCTAGATTATCTATGAAGTTCAAATCCTCCAGCTGCAACCAATTCATCTACTGTTCGTCTTGATTTTCCTGAGATGTTGAAGTTTTCAAACTCAGTCAAAGATCAGAATAAAGAAAAAGGGTGGAAGTCAGTATCCATGTCTGACATTATTGTTCAGTTGAAATGAGTCTATGATCTGGCGTCCATGCATCAATTTAAAGTGTAATACATCGTAGGGATTCTGCATGATTTTGACTATCTTCTCCGGAACACCATAATGTCTAAGCAACCTTCATAATATCATCCTGTCCATGCTGTCATTTGCTTTCTCGTAGTCAGTGAAGTTGATAATGTAGTGAAGGATAACACAGGTGGGGCAACCGAATTGTATTTAACGAAAATTACAGAGTTACTCGGTAAAATCGGAAAACCATATCGTAAATCGTTCATTTGCAAAATATCAATCCATCATATCGAACTGGACTGTTCTTGTTGCAAAACATCAATCCATTGTTACTATTCATGCGTTTCATACAAATTCGATTGTGTTCCCACTCTTCCTTTCTTGATCTTCCCCCATCTTCTGCTGCCAGACATTACGTTGACACTCACGTCATATACTACTTATAAGTAGCTCGCACCACAGATATATAGTGGTGATTTTCACTCAATGATTCATACTGTCGCGATTAATAGTTAAGCAGATGATAAAACTTGAAAAATTTTTGTTTTATTGAATAAATAAACAAATATGACATTTTTATTCTGTAGGTCGATACGATTAGTTGATTTCATTGGGATTAAAGTGACAAATTATATATAGGATAACAAATCATTGATTTTGTTACCTTAAACACGTTTAAACAAAAATGGCGGCTGTTTTAAAAATTTGGGGTTTTTCAAATAATAAGGAATGACATTTCGATATGCTGTTACGGGTATGAGGGCGACTGTCACTTCCCGGCTGCCTACACCGTGGAAGGTTGTTTCTTTAGGGACCTGAAAAGGAAGATGGATTAGTGTTGGTCTTAGAGACCTGGGTGCGTGATTGCAGAGACCAAGGGACAACTGCTTGAGGCCAGTCACGCACGGCCTTTTGATGAAAGGTTTTTTGAGGATTAGCTCCGCTCTTAAAGGCCCTTAGTAGGCACCCTTACCACCGGAGAAGGAAATCCGTGAGGTAGGGTGAGGTGTGACACTTTAAAGGTCGACCTTTTCTAACCCTTCCTTCCTTCCTTGTGAGAATTCAGCATCACTGAAGATGCTGGTTGTCCGAGGGAAACACCTTACTGCTGTCACACCCCTCCACAGTCAGTCGGCAGTACGACTTCGCCCTCAGACGTTGAGTAGCTGCTTATAGTCTCATCGTTCTCCAGTCGACCTGCCTGACATGGTAGAACCTTCAGGAACATATGTTGCAGCCAGTATAGCTCGGTTGGGTCATGACGATAGTCAAGCCCGACCACCACCTTGTCAAGGTAGCAGCTTCGGTCGGGATGGTATGGCAACATGAACTGATGTACTTACGTAAGAAGTTCTACGTTGCATCTGACTGACTGACATTTCGATCTGCAAATTCCCTGGGTTTTTTTTCGAACGTTTCTGTTTCGACACGATACACGTAAAAAATAGTCACAAATTATTAGTGTTTATGTAGATTAATTTTATTCAAGTTGCTAATAATTAGAACCAAATCGTCGTGCGGCCCTTCTAGGGTTACTCTGCTGATCCCAAACCAGGATATGGGCGAGGAGGGTTGAGCATTGGGTTAACCACCCAATTTCGTAGAAATCCAACTCTTTAAAAAACCGGTAACCAGAAAAACAATTCGCTTGCCAGCGGCTTATGCTCTATTACGGGTAACAAACGTAGGTAATTAGGATAATTAGGACCACGTTTGATCAAATCTATATTGAAATCAGAATTTACTCAGGGTTATTTTGATATTGCCTGTAATTATAAGCCATATATAGTCTGAATCATATTTTGTGCTGCAATCTAAGACAACCTTTTTGTCAAATTCGGTAATCACCTGTACTATGGTATGGTACTATTCATAGTGAGTGATCTAAGAATGCTCTGGTTAGGGAGAGTGTGGGGGGAAACCCACTCTAGTGCTCTAAACTCTTTTATACTACTCACTACCCTCACGTAACATTGGTGTTTTTTTGACAGGTGAATAAATCAGACTAACGGTTACCGAGGACTGTATGGCTGCGGGTGTTGAAAAACTCTAAATCCAAACAATTGATGTCTATAGGATCCAGCAACCTGAGAGAGATTATCTAATGGCTAGTTTGGTCACTGGCCATCATGCGACTAAATCTTTTGACATGACTTAACTGTTTTATACATTGAATCAAATAGGTCGATAGTTTGGGAAATCATTGCAAAATGAAAACTGATTGCATCGATCGGAACATTGTTGAGCAGTATATAAAAAACACCTGTCTGCTTAGAAGAAGAGAGTCCATACTTCGAAAATAAAGCACAGACTGACATGCAAAAATGAGAAGAAAATATGAAGTTATGCGTTTAAATAAAATCTTTTATGAAAAATATGCACTAGGATATGCAGTAATCACCCACTAAATCAATGAAGAAATGATCAGTACTAATGAGTACTACTAGGCTTCATACTCATTGCTGATAATTACAGTGTACACATTTTTGAAACCATGAACCGATCAATGTTAGACCACCATTAGAAACTTGGAAGCACTGCGGGACGGCCGTTTCGTCCTGGTATTGGACTCATCAGATGCAGTGTGCATCCACAACTCCTGCACCTCTCAGGATTCGGACCCAGGACCTTCGGTATTGTGCGCGAACACCTAACCATCGGACCACTGGGCCGGCGGCATCCGACGGTGTTAATGTCTAACTCTGATTGATCTACAGATTTTGCACGACCTCACCTATTTGTCTTTGGTAGTTACTGCCTACTGAATCCGACAGGGTTAAACTCCGTTGGTCACACAGTTTCTCAACTAGAAATCCGAAAATTTTCTCACGAAGCTAGTAGTCACTAGTGAGCACATTTTACGATATTTCCATTTTAGAGCTTTGGAAATTTGTGTTCTTTTACACACTTGAAATGAATATTGCCATTTGGATTCAATTTGTTCAGTTTATTACATGATTTGAATTCATGTCAACAATAAAGATTGAAGTTTTTGTTTTTAATGGGAATAGAGAGAAATGGGAACACTTAAACAGGATAGAGTCAGTTTGAATAGTTGATAGAGTTCAGCTGAATTTTGGTCAATATGTTACTAACTTATGGGGAACATTTACCCTCAATGGAGCATAGGCCACCGACTAATATTCTCCAACCTACTCTGTCCTCCGCCTTCCTATCTAGCTCTGTTCAATGGTTATTCATTCTACATTTCTCGGAGTGATTTGTTCCTTGGTGTTCTTGTTTCCTTTTGAATTTGAGGATTCCAAGTAAAGACTTGTCTAATGACGCGATTGTTCGCTTTCTCCAATGTGTGTCCTATCAACTTCCAGAGATTCTTCCTGACTTCTTCCTCTACTTCAGTCTGGTTGGTTCCTTCCCATGGTAGATTGTTGATGAGATTGTTTGGCTGATGGATATGAAGTATTTTGCGTAGAAAACTGTTGATAAGCGCTTGTATCTTCTGGATGATGGCTGTTAGGATATTCACCAAATATCCGAAGAGTACTATTTTTAGAAGTACAGTCCTACTGGTCGATTTCTATTGGTCAAAATTATGATCGTTTTAGCTGTCAAAGTCAAATACTTCAATGTTGTCTCTGAATGATCATCCGGACTGTCAATGTCATTTCAATTGTTCTTTTCTGTTGGTCGTCTTAAACTGTCAATGTCACAGACTTTGATGCTCTTTCCTATTCGACCTTAATGTATAAATACGCACTATCTGTAAGCCTTCATGATTCGGATTCCAATTCCGTTTCTCCTGCCTATCTCCTAACTCCATCCTACGGTGTTGCGTTCTGATATATAGGAGATTTGGAAATAGCATTTTGGGTCGTATTGGGATATTTGAATTGGACGCCGCTAGGACTGAATAGCTATACGTAGCAGCGTTACAACAATGGCTTTGATAGTTCTGCATGTTTCAGCTCTATATGGAAGAACTGTCTTGACATTTGTATTGAAAATTTGTGAATATGCTGTTGGTTGGTAGTTGTCTAGAGTTCTAGATGTTCTTTAACTGTTAAAATACAGCTTTTGCCTTCCTGATCCACGCCTTTATATCCGCATCAGATCCACCTTGCTCGTCAATGATGCTGCCATGATATGTAAAGCTTTTCACGTCCTTCAAGGCATCTCCATCAAGAGTAAATTTGAATAAAGTTCGAGAACAAATCGACATTTCTGCATAGATGTTTCTTTTCAATTGTAAAATTACATTGTATGTGATACTACTGTCAATCTTCACTTAAGAAACCTCTTAACTAATGAAATTTACCCTAATATTGATTATGTCTCTTAAATCGAGTAATCTGACATTTCATTCAATAAAATTTGACTTTTGGTCTAGGTAGCCGAGTAGCATCCGTACTCACTCACTCACTAACATAAAGGGTATGATTCCAAATAAATTACGGTACCTTGTAAATGTGCATTACGAGGTTGTGAAGATTGTTAAGTTACACATTTTTGAAAGCATGAATCGATCAATGTTAGACTACCATTAGAAACCTGAAAGTACTGGACGGCCGTTTCGTCCAGGTATGGGACTCATCAGTGGCAGTGCGCATCCACGACTCCTGCACCACACAGGATTCCAACACAGGACCTTCGGTATTGTGCGCGAACGCCTAAACATCGGACCACTGAGCCGGTATTTGACGGTGTTAATGTCTAACTCTGATTGATCTATGGAGTTGTGCAACCTCACACACAGTGTTTGGTAGTTACTGTCTACATTCGAACAGGTTGAATTTCACTGGTCACGTCTTCCCACTATAATTCGGAGAAGATTCCTGACGAAGCTAGTCACTAGTGAGCACAGGTAATTTGCATCACGGGGTTGTGAAGACTGTTAAGTTACACATTTTTGAAACCATGAATCGATCAATCTTAGACCAGCAACATTAGAAACCTGGAAGCACTGCGGGACGGCCGTTTCTTCTTGGTATGGAACCACTCCTCAGCAGTGCGCATCCACGACTTCTGCACCCCACAAGATTCGAATTACATGTGAAATTTTGACAGAACAACACAAACTACATATTTGAAATGTACATCACTGTCCAACACTATACATTCGATCATAAGACTTTGATTTCATTTTCAAATGATTGTTTTTTTCGAACGGAGATCTTCATCTAAAACAATTTATTACAATGACTAGAATTAAAAAGTTCTCTTTAAAAAGATGATTGAACTTCCAAAATACAAATTTAAGTAAAATGTTTCTATTTATTGACCTTAAACATCATAAAAATGTTTCTTGAATGAAAGCTACAAATACTACTTAAATAATAAACTAAAAGTAGATGGTATTGAATAGATCCCTTTAAGATTTAATTATTATAATGTACGGTTGTAAACATAATCAGCTCAAATATGTACATAATAGAAGCTTCAAAGATTGACGTATGCAAAGAGTACGTTATTAGATATCAGTCTGAAATCTAAAAGCGACCGTTCTCGTCACAAGATTTAAATCTCATGTACTTCATCTCATGTTACAGTCATGATTCTCGTGAACACGAATAAAACCACTATTCAATATTCCATGGTCTTACGATATTTCTCCAACTGTTACATAAACTTAGTCAAATCGTACAAGAATTATTAGTCCCTTCATGAATAATGGTATTTTTGTTATTGATGAGTACTACTGATAAGCGTATTTTCAACCAATTAACTCAGATTATCTAGGTATTAACTTCGTCGCTTTGTGTTTGTTAGTTAAAAAAAAAATTGCAGACAAATGACAACAGTTACGTAATTACATTAAAAAATTGTACTTTTATTAGATAATAATTTATTCACATTAAGTTGTCAACAACATTTTGCGCTTCATTGTGATTTTAATAATTTGTCTGTTTATCGATTTTTTCTGTTGATTTATCGATCGTTGTAAGAGGCATTATGCATGTTTCTTACTAAGTAGTAGACAGCTGAAACAAATTATGGTTAACTCAATGATAAGAGTTGAAAATAAGTTAATTACTTACTTACTTACTTACTTACTTATGCTTACTACTCCTAACAGAGAATAGGCTACTGACTAACATTTTCAACCTACTCTGTCCTCCACCTTCCTTTCTAGTTCTGTCCAATTGTTGTTTCATTCTTCTCATGTCTGGCTCCTTGTCTCGGAGTAATGTGTCCTTGAGAATTCCAAGTCAAGACTTGTCTAATGACGCGATTGTTTGCTTTCTACAATGTGTGTCCTATCCACTTCCAGAGATTCTTCTTGATTTCTTCCTCTACTTCAATCTGGTAGGTTCTTTCCCATGGTAGGTTGTTGATCATAGTGTCTGGACGATGGATCGGAAGTATTTTGCATAGACAACTGTTAATAAATACTAGCGCTTATATCTTCTGACTGATGGCTTTCGTATTTCTCCATGTCTTTACATTTGTAATGAAAATCCTGATTTTGGTTGCAGATATTTTTCAATTGTAAGAATGCAGTCCTTGCTCTGCCGATCTGCGACCTCATATCTACATCGGATCCACCTTAGTTGTCGATGATGCTGCCAAGATATTTAGAGGTGTTGACGCCCCCCAAGCCCTGTCTATCAAGAGTGATTTGGTTGGCGCACGTTGTGCTGCATAGGACAATTTTACTTTTCCCTTTATGTATGTTGAGACCTGCTGCTGCTAAACTAGTCGTCTTCTCTTGCATTTGTTATTGCGTGTGAGATAGAAGAGCCGGGTCATCTGCGAAGTCCAGATCGTCCATCTGCATCCTGGCTGTCCATTTGATGGCTTTCATAGTTCTCCATGTTTCCACTCTATTTGGAAGAATTGTCTTGACATTTGTATTGAAAATTTTTCGAATTTATTGTTGTTTGATAGTTGTTTGAAGTTACAGGTATCATTATTCATTTGTAGAAATGTTATCCTGTAAAATAAATGACAGAAACATATCATGTTCGTTAAGTATTGTAAATACTTACTTACTTACTTACGCCTGTTACCCCAACCCAATGGAGCATAGGCCGACCACCAGTTTCCGCCAACCAACTCTGTCTGTCCTGGGCTTCTCTTTCCAGTTCTGTCCAATGTTTGTTCATTCCTCTCATATCTTTCTCTATTTCTCTGCGTAGTGTGTTCCTCGGCCTTCCTCTTTGCCTTGAGGATTCCAAGTGAGGGCTGGACTCGTCAAGCAGTTAGGTGCTTTTCGTAGTGTGTGTCCTATCCACTTCCACTGCTTCTTCCTGATTTCCTCCTCCACTCGAATCTGGTTTGTTCTTACCCACAGTACGTTGTTGCTGATAGTGTCTGGTTTAACGAATCCGAAGTATTTTGCGTAGACAACTGTTCATAAATACTTGTATCTTGTGGATGATGGCTTTGGTAGTTCTCCAAGTTTCCGCTCCATACAGTAGAACTGTCTTTACATTTGTATTGGCAATTCTGATTTTGGTTTTGGTTGAAAGTTGTTTGGAGTCCCAGATATTTTCCAACTGTAAGTACAATTTGTTAAATCAACAATCTAAATTACACAATTACTATAGTGAAAAAAAACAACTGTTAACTGGATTATCTGTATCCAAATAGGTAAAAAATATGAATTTCACCTTAATGTATATATAGATCAATTCATAATTGAGTATTGATTGTTAAGTGAAAATAAAATCAATATTTGTCTGTTTACTATATTTGTATACATTAACTAGAGTTAATAAGGTTTTTTTTTAAATGAGACGGAAAAAGGCTCGTTGCAAGTATGCATGATACTATAAATTTTGTTAATTTAAACTGTTCAAGGTAATTCAACGATGTCCTATGATAAAAACCAACAACCAGCTATTACACACACAGAGAGAGAGAGAGAGAGCAAACACGATCCCGGTAGATGAAGAAACTTGGAAAAACGGGCTAGAAGTGTGTGGTGCGCGATACTTGTAAATTGTATATGACACCAGTGAAAACGTAATGTCTGGCAGCAGAAAATGGGGGAAGATCAAGAAAGGAAGAGTGGGAGCACAATGGAATTTGTATGAAACGCATGAATAGTGAAATGTCAAACAATGGATTGATGATGGATTGAAGGTTTGCAAATTAACCGTTTACGATATTACTGAGTATTACTGAGTAACTCTGTAATTTGCGACATATACGATTCGGTTGCCCTCACCTGTGTTCTCCTTCACTACAAGTGGACAGGATACACATTGGAGCAAAGCACTCGACAACGTCATGAGACAAGCCCTCACTTGAAATCTTCAAGGTCAAAGGACAAAAGGAAAGCCAAAAAACACACTACGCGGAGAAATGAAACACACATGAGAAGAATGAATAACCACTGAACAGAGCCAGATAGGAAGGCGAAGAACAGAGTAAGTTGGAGAATACTGGCCAACGGCCTAAGAAAAACGCCCTCAGTGACGCAAATCTAGAGTTAGCATCCATCAGTGTAGTGGAGTTTCATTCTCTGAGCTGAATGTTTTGGTTGTGGAAATTTCATCAAATATGTGAATAGAAGTAATCAAAATTGGTTAGTCTCAAGGAGATTTAAGATAGATGATTCATCTACCGGAGGATCCGCAACCAATTGGCTCTCATTTATGAGTTTCAGATCTTAAAGACTATGAGTTGGAATCTAACCAGACACACACAGTGTTTCATATTTAATTGGTGTTATTGACTAGGCATTATTTCATTATGAACTCCGTTCGCCAGACAGATCATAGCTAGTGTGCACACATACTTGCGAAGGTTAATTATTTTTTACATTACGAGGTTGTGAAGATTGTTAAGTTACACATTTTTGAAACCATGACTCGATCAATGTTAGACCACCATTAGAAACCTGGAAGCACTGCGGTACGGCCGTTTCGTCCTGGTATGGGACTCATCAGTAGCAGTACGCATTCACGACTCCTGCACCCTGTAGGATTCGAACCCAGGACCTTCGGTATTGTTCGCGAAAGCCCTAACCGTTTACACCACTGAGCCGTTATTTGACGGTGTTAATGTCTAACTTGATCAATTCCACGGAGTTGCGCTGAGGAGTCCTATACCAGGACGAAACGCCGTCCAGTGCTTCCAGGTTTCTAATTGTGGTCTAACATTGATAGAATCATGGTTTCAAAAAAATTATTTTTTAATCGCAAACTGATTTTATTAATAGCTGAGAATAAAAATGTTATTTGAACAATATGCCTTCTGTTATTTTCATCAGGCAGTATCTACAAACAAGATAGGTGTGATGTTTTTTTATTTCGAGATTCTACTATTCATTTCCGCATTCGCCATGTCTTTTTCAACAAATAAATATGTAACACTTGTCTTAATGTTAGCTTTATTTACACTGATTGTTAACCTCAGTCCCACAAGAAGTTAAACAGTCGTAATAGCCAATCGGTGCACCTGACACTGACGGACAGTGAAGCTGACACACTTGGGAACGCAGGAGACATCAATTCTCTTAGTGTTGTAGACAAAGTTTATTGACAACTGTGAAATAGTCTTACCTATTATTAGAATACCTTATCTCTGGTTGTTTAAAACAACCGCGTAAATGTTCAACAGTATGTTATTCGTTAAAAATTCAAAATATTTGTTTAAAAAAATTACATAAATTCTAAAACTTAAAATGCCTTAAATTTTTATTTCAATATTGTCAAAATGTCATGAATAAAAAACAGTATTCATATCGTTCAATATTTGGAATTCAACTTATTGATTGATTGATTGATCGCGTTAAACGACTTATTGATAAATGTATATGCTAATTAGGCACATTGTAAGTGCTTGCCTCTTGTTGACAATTAGTTATTCTGCTTACTTACTTGTACAGTAGTGAACAGTGTGAACTTTAAACTTACTCTCCTGTAGGATGAATACTGAATACTTAAATCATCTGTTCTAAATCTGAATGTAATCTCATGGGTTGTTGTGCTCTTCTAAAGTTACTGAGGTGTTTTTGTTGATTAAGTCGAGGCATTGACAATAACATTTACTAAACACTGAGTTGCTTTCTAAGTAGATAGAGTTATCGTGAAAATTCTTATAAATATCATGAATCAAACAATTTTTAAGCCTAGGGGGTAATGTGACAATTTCTTATCCTTTCTTATTCTTTTCATGTTACGTTAATTTTCTCTCTCGCCTTCATTTACAATTATCATTTTTTTGGAAACCATGAATCGATCAATGTTAGACCACCATTAGAAACCTGGAAGCACTGCGGTACGGCCGTTTCGTCCTGGTATGGGACTCCTCAGTAGCAGTGCGCATCCACGACTCCTGCACCCTGCAGGATTCCAACCCATGACCTTCGGTATTGTGCACGAACGCCCTAACCGTTAGACCACTGAGCCGGTGTCAAACGGTGTTAATGTCTAACTTGATCAATTCCACGGAGTTGCGCTGAGGAGTCCCATACCAGGACGAAACTGCCGTCCAGTGCTTCCAGGTTTCTAATGGTGGTCTAACATTGATCGATTCATGGTTTCAAAAATGTGTAACGTAACAATCTTCACAACCCCGTAATGCAAATTATCATTTTATCTATTTGACCTTTTAATAATTTTTATATGAAAATGCCTTGACTAGTGTATGTGAATGTGACCACATTGTTCCAAATGGATAGTGCGTGCATACATCACAACCTTTTTTCAGATCAAATTACGTCTTCTCATCATTCTATCAAAATTTATAAAAGCGACTAATTGTTTTAAATCACGAAGTTACTTATTAATGCAAACGTTGATGAAAAAGCACTAAGTGGAAACTGTTAGATAAAAATTACTTCACATAATTATCGACTTGACAAAATATACAAATGTTTGACAGAGTGTAACGCCAAGTGTCACACATTAGAAGTGTGAAACAGAGGCATGCATCGTGAGCAAATAAAACTGATGCGCTCGAAACATCAAAATTCCATCTTGACTGAATAGCCTGTAGTGTAATGACTAGTTCTCTCTTAGTTTCGTGTGTTAAATTCTCACAGGCACTTGTAACGCAGCCATGTGATTCGAACTGATTAGGTGCACAAAACAGACTTACTTACTTACTTACTTACTTACTTACTTACTTACTTACTTACTTACTTACTTACGCCTGTTACCCACAATGGAACATAGGCCAACCACCAGTTTTCTCCAACCAACTCTGTCTGTCCTGGGCTTCCCTCTCTAGTTCTGTCCAATGTTTGTTCATTCCTCTCATGTGTTTCTCCATTCCTCAGCGTAATGTGTTCATTGGCCTTCCTCTTTTCCTTTTACCTTGAGGGTTCCATGTGAGGACTTGTCTCGTGAGGCAGTTAGGTGCTTTTCGTTGTGTATGTCCTATCCACTCCCACCGCTTCTTCCTGATTTCCTCCTCCACTGGAATCTGGTTTGTTTTCTCTCACAGTAATTTGTTGCTGATGGTGTATACAAAACAGAACTTCTCATTAATTCACAATTTATTTTCGTAAATGTAATCAGGAAATGACCTAATTGACAAAAGAAAGTACAATGGTACTTATATTCGATAGGAATAGTAATAACAGTTCAAGTGCGTAAATATGATTCAATGACTTTTGAATTTGTACAATCTTTTTTTGTTTTAATCTATCAGAAAATATTCAATACCAAACAGCGGAAATTCAAACTATGCGGAAACTTATGAATCCAATCAAAATCAAACCAATTCTGTACGACCGAAACAGTTGACATCATTACATCACAGTCAACTTTCTAACGGGAATATTTTATCCACTAACAAGTCAAACTATTCATATGCAGCACAGCATCACTGTAATCAAATTTCAATTAAAAACACATTAACAACGACTATTAATTTCAATGAAAAACAACATTTATCAAGGGCGAAATCATTTTCATTTACTGTTTGGGTAAGTTTATTATTTGCATGAATGATTCGTTGTAAATTTCTGAAACTCCATTTGGAGCCCCCTCTGGGGACTATTTCCGATGCCAAGCCTGGGTAAAAGAGGAGGATGGTCGAGCGTGATGGGGTTAGGGTCTCCGCCCCGTAGAAAACTAACTGGCTGGAAAAAAAAACGCTAACCAGGAAAAATAATTCCGGTCATTTAAACTCAGCGTCAAGATAAGTTCAATTTTGATGGACTCTTTTTACCTGTTTCTCGATCTAACGTCAAAATAAATGTTCGATAACGGGAAGAGGAAAGCGGAGACAATGTAGTTGACAGTCTGCATAAGAACCAGAAGATATCACGATGTGTTGTATGAATCAGTGAGAAAATCAAGATTTAGTGGCTGTGTTGAATTCGAAATAGGACTCACATTTTTTGGTGGCTAGCGATCTGATTAATTTATCTTTTCTGGTTAGCGTTTTTTCGGCAAGTTAGATTTTTTTGGTTAGATGGGTTCGCCAACCCTATGCCCAACTCTCCTCCTTTATCCGGGATTGGGACTGGCAGTAGCCCCGACAGTTCTACAGGCGGGGGAAATCATGAAGAAGAGGTGGAAATGGATAGGACACACTGCGAAAAGCACCAAACTGCGTCACAAGACAAGGCGTCTCATGGAACCCTCAAGTCAAAAGGAAAAGAGGAAGGCTAAGGAACACATTACACCGAGAAACAGAGAAAGACATGAGAAGAATGAACAAAAACTGGAAAGGGAAGCCCAGGACAGGGTTGGCTGGAGAAAACTGGTGGGCGGCATATGCTCTATTGGGAGTAACAGGCGTAAGTAAGTAACTAAGTAAGCGATCTGATTCCTATTTTGGCGGATGTTTGAGTATGCAGTAAAATAGATCTTCCCGTCCATTCCGTTATGCCACACATAAGCGTACCTCGTTTCTGTAACGGCGATAATAGGAAGCTAAAAACGGTTTTCAGATGACTTTATTCCAGGCATTCATTCAAGCAGCTAGGAGAGTGGAAACCATACAAACGGGGTGAAGTGAAGTGGAGAAGGCAAGCAAGCCAAATCAATGTAATGAGGCATTATTGTAGTGAACGAGAACACAAGTTGGACATCCGGATGGTATTTAACGAAAATTACAGAGTTACTCAGTAAAATCAGAAAACCATATCGTAAATCGTTCATTTGCAAAATATCAGTTCATCATATCGAACTGGACTGTTCCTGTTGGAAAACATCAATCCATTGTCGCCATTCATGCGTTTCATACAAATTCCATTGTGTTCTAACTCTTCCTTTCTTGATCTTCCCCCATCTTCTGCTGCCAGACATTACGTTGACACTCACGTCATGTACTACTTATAAGTAGCTCACACCACAACATGAGTCGAATGAATAACAATTGAACAGAAGTAGGAAGGGGACGGATGCAAGAGTAGGCTGAAAATGTTGGTCAGCTGCCCATGCTCCATTGGGGGGTCATATTGGGTTCGTCACTAAGTATGCTTGAGGCTATTACGAGTTTACCTTAGTCGATAAACACGAACGAGACAATGAACCAGCGTCCAGTTAGGCTACCTTGAATCCCTAAATAAAGTAAGAAGGCTTTGTAAGCGTAGAAAGTATATTCTACAAACACCCAGCAATCACAACACAATACAATCAAGCATACAACTCTCGTTTATTTACACATCATAGAAACGTCCTTGAGACAGTTAAGAAAACAGCACACTAAAATACACAGCAGCCAATCACAGCCATAGATTTTCCTGGTGGGAATTGAAATCTCAAGGTAAACTGATCAGCCCATGCTGGCAAATGTGAAAACCGAAATCGGGGCATTTATCAACCGAATTTTGGGGATCTAACATCCCCAACAGGTAACAGGCATTAAGTAAGTAAGTAAGTACCAATCCGCCAAAAGTAGTTTAATTGTCAAAGTTTAAACTTTATGCATACATGTTTCCACACACATTCATTCAAACTTTTTTCTTGTTTGAATCATAACTAGCGGTTTTACAAATCACCTCTCTTCATCCTCATCGATCTCTGTCAGTTTTTGCATATCCTTGAATATATATATTATCGATCTCTGTGATAAATCAAGCTTTGAATAAGCATTTTATTTTTTCTTACCTGTTTAAACAAAGATAAAAAAATTGTTAATTGAACAGAATTATTCAATATTCAATTCATTAATTATCTGACTGTAAACACACAAATTTTGTGTCATTCACAAGTGTATATTTTATCGAATCAGCTCTTGTCATGATATTGACATTGAAAGCCTTTGACAATTAGAGTTAAGTTTTAAAATTGTAAAATTTTTTTATACAATTATTTTAGTTTGAAATGTATCATCTTTCGAACAGTCAGGCTAGTCACTCATCTTACTTACTTACGTATTTACGCCTGTTACCCCCAATGGAACATAAGCCGCCCACCGGTTTTCTCCAACCAACTCTGTCTGTCCTGAACTTTCCTCTCCAGTTCTGTCCAATGCTTGTTCATTCCTATCATATCTTTCTCTATTTCTCGGAGTAATGTGTTCTTTGACATTCCTCCTTTCCTTTTGCTTTGAGGGTTACATGTGAGTGCTTGTCTCGTGATACAGTTAGGTGCTTTTCGTAATGTGTGTCCTATCCACTTAAACCGCTTCTTCCTGATTCCCTCCTCATCTCGAATCTGGTTTGTCCTCTACCACAGTACCTTGTTGCTGATCATGCCTGGCCAACGAATCCAAAGTATTTTGTGTAGACAACTGTTAATAAACACTTGTATCTTCTGGATGATGGCTTTGGTAGTTCTCCAAGTTTCCGCTGCATAAAGTAGAACTGTCTAGACATTTTTATTGAAAATCCTGATTTTGCTGTTGATTGTTATTTGTTTGGAGTTGCAGATATTTTTCAACTGTAGAAATGCAGCCCTTTCTTTGCTAATCCGCGCCCTCACATCTGCATCGGATCCACCTTGATTGTCGATAATGCTGCCAACATATGTAAAGGTGTTAACGTCCTCCAGATATTTCGCCTTTCGACAATCACCTTACACATTTGTATTGGATACAGTGTTGTTAACATGTATGATGATGGGATGAAAATGAAAGTAGAGAATTCTATGAAACATGAATATTCGAACAGGCACATGCACGCACTCATACACACACACACAGAGATATATAGAGAGTGTTGATACTCACAAAATACTTGATCACTCACTCACTCACTCACTCTACAACAAACCATTGTGTGTACATGTCATGTCAAATTTAAGCAGACAATCATAATAAGTTTTTGTTTTATGCAAATTGTCTTTTGAATTTGAAAAAAGAAACTGATTATTAATGATGATGAATGCATTTAATGGAAACAAAAAGAGACAAAGAATTTTATGCCGATTTTTTTTCTGTCTAGTCACGAATACCTGACAACTATGGAAAATTCTGTTTAGATTATTCATGAATATTGATTGGAATATAGTCATTGTATCTTGAAATTATTCATGAATCATAGTTAGATTGCTAATAAAAGCCGTTTCGTCTTGGTATTGGACTCGTAAGTGGCAGTGAGCATTCACAATTACAGCTATTTGCGGGATTCGAACTCAGGACCTTCGGTGTTGTGCTTGAACACCTAACCTCTGGACTTGTAGGCCGACATCCTAAGGTATTGATGCCTAAAAGTTGTGCAATGCGCTAACTAGTGACTAGCTTCATGAGGAAATTCTCGGAGTTCTAGTACGAAAACGTGATCATTGTGGAGCAATCAGTTGGATGAAATTCACCACTCTGTATCAACTTCATTGACTATGAGAAAGCATTCAATAGCGTGGAAAGAACAACACTATGAAGAATTCTTCGGCACTCCAATGTGCCTGAGTAAATAGTCAACAACAATGGGTTAAACTTCAGAATCGTTCATAGAGGACAGCTGATAGCCTCATTCAAAGTAAAAACCCTTGCCAGAAAAGGTTGCTTACTTTCATCCTTACTCTTTCTCCTGGTGAGCAACTGGATTATGAAGATGTCAATGTCTGGAGAGAAGCATGGTATACAGTGGACAGCCAGGATGCATCTGGACGATCGAGACATCATAGATGATCTCGCTCTTCTATCGGACCCAAACGTGTCACAAAACAAACCTTCACTTAGAATTATCAAGGTCAAAAGAAAAGAGGAACAACAAAGAACACATTACGTCGAGAAAAGGAGACAGATATGAGAAGAATGAACAACAGTCGTACTGGAGTAGAAAAGAGGGCTTACAACAAAGTAGGTTGGAGAATGTTGGTCAGCAAACTATGCTCCTCTGGGGGGCAACAGACGTAAATTAGTACGTAAGTAAGTAAGCAAATAAGTTAGTAAGTAAGTAAGTAAGTGAGTAAGTAAGTAAGTAAGTAAGTAAGTGCATAAGTAAGTAGGTAAGTAAGTAAGTGGGTGAGTAAGTAAGTAAGTGCATAAGTAGGTAAGTAAGTAAGTAAGCAGGTAATTAAATGCATAAGTAAGTGAATAAGTAAGTAGGTAAGTGAGTAAGCAAGTAAGTAAGTACATAAATGTAAATTCAACAGGATAGTACAATAAAATTATTAAACTTCTCGATTGTATCATTTTTGATCTGACTAACATACAGTTTTTAATGACTACAATAGGCCAATCTTATATTGTACTAAACTTCAAATTTTACTTTAACTGTACTCATCAGCTAACTTCATTCATTCTTTACTTTTCAATTGTTAGTTTATCAAAATGACACGAAAATTACTACATTGGAAAAATACTTTCAACAACAATGTCAACTTATCAACTTATCAAAACAACAATTGTACACATACAATTCTTATCAATGATGAAATCTCTCTTCCTAATCAAAATTCAGCCAAAATCAATGCCATTCAAAATGAAAATCTCTGCAAATCAACAATACAAAACAATTCCATGGATGAGAAAGAGAATTTGAAATTAAATATGTATGTAAACCATGTTTGGGTTTTCACTGTTTATTGTACAGTTTCATTGTGACTTTAGATATTGATTGCGTTTCAGTTTGTTGTATTCAGTTTGACTACTTTCCTTATTTATATCTGACCAAAATGGCAACATTAAGAATCATTGTGGAGCAATCAATTGAATGCAACTCACCATTCTACATAAACTTCATTGACTATGAGAAAGCATTTGATAGCGTGGATAGGAAAACACTGTGGAAGCTTCTTCGACATTCTACGGTGTGCCTGAGAAGATAGTTAACATCATACGGAATTCTTATGATGGATTCAACTGCGAAATTGTACACGATGGACAGCTAACAGACTCTTTCGAGGTGAAGACCGGTGTGAGGCAAAGCAGCCTCTGCAGCAGTAGGTCTCAACATATATAAAGGAAAAAGCAAAATTCTCCGATGCTACATAACACGCGCTAACCAAATCACTATTGATGGAGATGCATTGGAGGACGTTAACACCTTTACATATCTGGGCAGCATCATCGACAATCAAAGTGGATCCGATGCAGATGTGAGGGTGCGGATTGGTAAAACAAGGGCTGCATTTCTACAATTGAAAAATATCCATAACTCCAAACAACATTCAATCAAAACCAAAATCAGGATTTTCAATACAAATGTCAAGACAGTTCTACTGTATGGAGCGGAAACTTAGAGAACTACGAAAGGCATCATCCACAAGATACAAGTGTTTATTAACAGTTGTCTACGCAAAATACTTCGTATTCGTTGGCCTGACACTATCAGCAACAACCTACTGTGGGAGAGAACAAACCAGATTCCAGTGGAGGAGGAAATCAGGAAGAAGTGGTGGAAGTGGATAGAATACACATTACGAAAAGCACGTAACTGCGTCACGAGACAAGCCCTCACTTGGAATCCTCAAGGCAAAAGGAAAAGAGGAAGGCTTAGGAACACATTACGCCGAGAAATAGAGAAAGACATGAGAGGAATGAACAAAAATTGGACAGAACTGGAAACGGAAGCCCAAGACAGAGTTGGTTGGCAAAAACTGGTGGTCGGCCTATGCTCCATTGGGTTGGGGTAACAGGCGTAAGTAAGTAATTGAGTACTTTCTTTTTACATCTAATGAGTTATGTAAATGAGACATTTACAACCGCTTCTTAAGTTCCAGTACATAAAATGAACCCAGGCAACATTTTAAGGTAAATTGTCTTTCTTTCCAATAAAAAACATGCACAGCCATTATACAACGTTGTGACCGACACTATTGTGTACAATAACAAACTGTGTCACACTATACAAATTAATTGATAAATCCTAATTAGATCAAGTAAATATTTTATGGCTCTAATCTTTCTAAATATTTCTAAAACTCCTCTTAAATTATACAAATGTAATCAATTTTTCTTGTTTAAATTAACATATTGTCCTAGACTTTGTTCAATGTTCAATTCACTAAAATAGCGCATTAGTAAATTAAAACAAACTAATTTTTCAAAAAAAATGTCATAAACAATACAAACATACATGCATAATTTAAATCTATGAATCATTTCAATTTTAATTTTATAAAATAATGTAACAATGAACAATAATTTAATTTTGCTTAATTATGATTACTAAATTGAATATTGAATGGCGGGATTTTTCAATTTAAAAATTTAATTTTTGTAATACAAAATGGAATATTAAAATATATTTAATGAATAATTAAGGAGACTTGTTGTATGATTATTGCCAAAACTTCATGTATACATTTTGGTGCGGAGATGTTGTAACTTCAGTCTCTGGTTCGTTGGCGTTTAGCCAGGAGGTACCGTATGTGATGAAGGTATCTGTGGAGCAGCGTATGAGGTTATCTGGCAGAGGAAAGGACAAGAGAAAAAGGTCAGTTGACGATTCGGTAAGCACACACACGCATTTGATAAAGAAATCAATAGATACCAACTGGAGATAAAATTGAAACTAGAAGTTTGAACAGAGAAATGAGAAGACATATTTTGTGAGATAGTAACATTTCGTGCTTTCTCGTCAGTCACATACAAGCAACATGTTATTTGTGTAAATACAGTTTTGAAGATAAGGTCAAAATTTCTTATTTAGCATGACATTCACTCACTAGAACCACCATGGTAAACAAAGGTCAACATACAGTTGTTTTTGAACACATGAAGTTGGACTTTTCCGACCAATCAAGATAGCTTCAAGTAGTTTCAGTGTGTGTGGATTTTAATGACATGTCACAATTCTAAAGGCTGATTTTGGGTGAATTTGATGACCACTCATCATTAGATGTTTTGCAATGGATGAGGCTGGGTTTCTTGATCGATTTTGAGATGATGGGCTAGGTTGATGAATCATGGATTTGATTAACCATTTTGGAATATATTCTCCTATCCTGTCTTCCAATTGGCGATCTGTCCTACCTAAGTAACTTTCTCCACAGTTACATGTGAATTGGTAAATACAGTGGGATTTGGACTGAATCGGTCTTGGAGACTTGATTGGAGTAACTGAGATCGATTGAGTTGTTGTGATAAGCGTCAGATTAGCTGCATTGAAGGTCTTTTTTATTGCAGCTGCAGTCTGTTTGGTTGTAATTTTCATGCAATAATCACCCTTGAAAGGTAACTACTGTAGGTACACTGGTTTCTTGTTCACATCAGTTGCTATCAGCTTCGTCGTCGTTGTGTTCTGATGACCAATAAACGTTTCGAGATATCCGTTTGATTTAAGTGTCTCAGTAATAAGTTTGAATTCGTCGTTCAATGTATCAGCAGTGCAGATTCTGCTTGCTCGAGCGAATAAAGTTTTGACAACAGAACGTTTATATTGTATGGGGCAGAAACTAGTGAAGTGGAGGTACTGTCCCGACCAGGTGTGTTTGCGGTGTACTTTTCGTCTGATTGATCCGTCTGGACGGCGATGGAGCAGGATATTGAGGAAAGCTAGTTCATTATTCTTTTCTTCCTCATAAGTGACTTTCAGATTCGGGTGAATCGCATTAAATAAATCATTGATTTCATGAATATCTGTAGAATGTGGTAATATGACAAGAATATCGTCGACATATCGTTTGTAAAGTGTAATACCATCGATGAAGTGACTCACTTGCCTTTCTATCATTCCCGTAAAAATGTTTGCTAAAACAGGTCCGAGAGGACTTCCCAAAGTACGAAATGGTACTATCTCACAAAATATGTCTTCTCATTTCTCTGTTCAAATTTATCAAAGGGAACCACTGTTTTGAAACTACAAGTTGTTAGAGTAAGATATCGAATGCGTTACAATGTAATGTTTTAAATAATGACTGGATTTTAATTGCTTTGACTACTTAAAAGTTTATTGTTTCCCCTAAAAACAACTGAACATTATGAGTTAAATCATTTGATGATTTCAAATGTGTAAAAACACCGAACCTCCAAAACATTGCCCGAAAATATCGTAACATGTGCTCACTAGTGAATAGCTTCGTCAGGAAATTCTCAGAGTTCCAGTAATGAGAAGATGTGACCAATGGAGTTCAACCCTGTCGGGTGCAGTAGGCACTAACTACCAAAGACAAATGGGTGAGGTGGCGCAAAAAACCCTAGATCAATCAGAGTTAGACATTAACACCGTTCGATGCTGGCATAGTGGTCCGATGGTAAGGCGTTCTTCACAATGCCGAAGGTCCCGGGTTCGAATCCTGCGAGGAGCAGGAGTCGTGGATGCGCACTGCTGATGAGTCCCATACCAGGACGGAACGGCCGTCATTCAGTGCTTCTTCCAGGTTTCTAATGGTGCTGGTCTATCAGTGATTGACTGATGATTTCAAATGTGTGAAAGCACAAACCTCCAAAACTCTGCCCCAAAATAACTCTTATTACCGTTTGTCGCATGTCGGGTTATGATTTTACTGCAAAAGCGAAATTTTCATTTTTCGACCATATGACACCTGAGTGAGGTGGAGTATACCTGAGTAATTCGACTGTTGTTAATCAAATTTGTGACGGTAAGCAACCCTGTCTGACACCAGTCTTCACTTAAAACGAGTGCGTCAGTTATCCTCCATGAACGATTTCGCAGTTTAATCCATCATAAGAATTCCGATTGAAGTTGACTATCTTCTCAGACACGCCGTGGTGTCGAAGAAGCCTCCATACTGTTGTCCGGTCCACACTGTCAGATGCTTTCTCATAGTGGTGAATTGAATTTAGCTGATTGTTCCACAATGACTGGTAAAGTTACAAATTGATCGCTACACGATCGATGCTTACGGAATCCAGATTGTTGATTTTTAAGTTGAGCATCTATGGAGTTCATCATTCTGCTTATCAACATTCTGTTGAGACTTCCCCTGATAGTGATAGTAGAGTGATGCATCTTCACATTTGCTGAGATCACCTTTCTTTGGAATCTTTATAACGTGTCCTGCTATCCAGTCTGTCAGTACATGTTCTTTATTCCAAATCCTGCTGATGAGAATGTGAAGTATCTTTGCAGTTACTACTCAGCTATTCAACAAGACTTGAATAAAGTCAAAAAAATTAACCTAACATGATATTCTGTTATGTTATTGTTTTATTAAAGTTTATTTATGGGAAAAATGGAATGAAATATCTATCACTCGATTTACCCCATTATTTCAGTCTCTAATAATTACACTTTTAACGCTACATTGAACTAATGTCAAGGTTGAGATAAAAATTGGTCTAACATTGATCGATTCATGGTTTCAAAAATGTGTAACTTAAGTATCTTCACAACAACCCCGTAATACAAATTACCTGTGCTCACTAGTGACTAGCTTCATGAGGAATCTTCTTCGAGTTCTAGTGGAAAGATGTGACCAGTGAAGTTCAACCTGTTTGGGTGTAGGCAATGTCTACCGAACACTGTGTATGAGGTTGCGCAACTCCGTGAATTTGATCAAGTTAGACATTAACACCGTTAGATACCGGCTCAGTGGTCTAACAGTTAGGGCATTCGCCTCCAATACCGAAGGTCCTGGGTTCGAATCCTGTGGGGTGCAGGAGTGGTGGATGCGCACTGCTGAAGAGTGCCATACGTGGAAGAAACGGCCGTGCAGTGCTTCTTCCAGGTTTCTAATAGTGGTCTAACATTGATCGATTCATGGTCTCAAAAATGTGTAACTTAACAATCTTCACAACCCCGTAATGCAAAAATTGAATTCACCGAAAGTATACATTACACTTTTGATTTGTTTTAATTTTCAGATTGTACATTAAACAAAAAGCTAATAGTTGGAAAGAACCAAGTAGAAAAGTTAAACTTAACCACAATTATCATCCTATTTGGACTGATACAAAAAGTGTAGCGCAGTCATATTCAAATTCCAATACACGCTGTTGTTTATCATCATACAGACAATTTGAATCACAAAGTGATTTATTCGATCCAGTCTATTCAATTATTCAATATCCTGTGGAAGATACACTCCGGTCAACACATTCCTCATCCTCATGCAATTATTCATCGGTGTCAATGCATCAACCATATGCTAAAGATTGCTTTCTAGGTAAAAATAATATCTGGACAAGTCAGGTAATGTGTGACTAAGGATTTTATTTTCCAAGTAATACACTCAAAATGCATACTATGATTTCGTGTAATTTGTTAAAAAATAATATCACTGATTAATTGTCGTTCCAATCAGTGCACTAAACTATGTAGGAATTATTTACATAAAAAACTTGAAACTGTGAGTAGCACGTCGTGTCACCGGATCCTCGATCGTCGCTCTCGTTTTCCGACTAGGTAAACTCGTATTATAGTTCACTATATCAAGTTGACGTGTGTACGTGCAGGTGTAACAAGTGTTGGCGACGGGGATGGGATCACACTGATCCTTTGAGACTTGAATTATGACTCGAGCAGCAGCTGAACTAATGAAAATGTTGCTGGATAACAAGCCGCATCGTGACACGACTATGGTGGATAAAGTCAATTTGACGTTGTATATTGTATCTGTCAACTAATCAGAGTAGCTGTACCCCCTGCCACATCCAGTCCACCTCATTTCAGCTCAATCCGATAGCCGATCTAAAATCAGTCTGTTAGATTAGTTCAAACAGCTAACATTAGCAGATGTCCCATCAAGCATATAAGAAGAAGCCAACCCGCTCAGAAGTACGCAAGACTGGTCCTCATCTCCGTTCCAGAAATATCCTCCTTGACAGCAGCAAACAACAGTCCAGATCCAAATAAACCGTCGTGTGTCGCTTCAATTTCTTCAGAGGGAGGAGTTAGGATATATATCCAATATCCTATGAGAATTATTGGTCGAATCCTATCGGTCCATTTCTATTGGTCAAAATTATGGTCGTTTTAACTGTCAAAGTCAAATACTTCAATGTTGTCTCTTATTGGTCATCCTGACAATCAATATCACTTCAAATGTTACTTCCTATTGGTCGTCTTAACTGTCAATACCACAGACGTCGATGCTGTTTCCTATTCGACCAAAATGTATAAATACGCATTATCTGAAACGTTTTATGACCACGACCACGACTAGGACCCGGTCCCGGATCCCTAGTCCGGGTTGCTGATTCTCTTATTGATTCGGACCTTGTACTTTCTGAATGCTTGTAGAATACATGTTCTACTTCATATCACGTTTTCTTATTTTTACTCAATATGGGGGTTGGGATAATCGGATTTGAGTAGCATGTCGTTTCACCGGATCTTCGATCCTCGCTCTCGTTTTCCGACTAGATAAACTCGTAATAGTTCAAGCATATCAAGTTGACGTGTTTACGTGCAGACGTAACAAACTGATAGTCACCGGTATTTTGGAACCAATGGGAAAATTATGAATTGGCTGTAAGGAACATTCACCAATCATCCACAAAGTTTCAAGTTCTCATTCATACAAAATGAATGACTAACTAGATAATTTTGAAATGGAGGGAGAAAATGTGCAACTGAAGTAGAAGTTTGTTCTAATGATGTTGGCCGAAAAAGCTTCACAATCAAACTATGCAGCTGAGAGAACGGAACTCCACCATTATTAACTATGAAGTACATCAACCTGTATCTTCTAGTTCATCTTGTCAATGTAAACAAGTAGTTTTAAATGATTTATTTGCCAGAAATGATATGGATAAATATTCAAAGAAAAAGCTGTTCCTGTCGAAAGTTAAAATTAATTTTCGCGGTCTTAATGTCACGTTGTTTACAATTTAAAAAGTTAAAACCTGAAGTCACCAAACGGTGCACGTCTACAGCTTTCTACTGACTTCATTCAACCATTTACCTTAAAGTAGAATGTGGAGTTTTTGAAACTAGCAGAAACATTACAGAGTGATCAGTGGAGCTTAGTCAACAACAAAGATCAGACATTACTGAAATCATGAGTCAATCATTGTTAGACTACCATAAGAAACTTGGAAGCACCGAAAGACAGCCTTTTCGTTCTAATATGGAACTCATCAATGACAGTGAGCATCAACGATTCCTGCCACTCGCAGAATTCGAACCTAGGACCTTCGGTCTTGAGCGCAAACACCGTTCAGGGGTCCAGAGGTTAGACTTTTGCGCGCAAGACCGAAGGTCCTTGGTTCGAATACTGCTGATGAGTCCCATACCAGGATGAAACGGAAGTCCGGTGCTTTCGGGTTTCGAATGGTGTTATAATAACAATCTCCATAACTCTAAATAAAAAAACATTCGATAGTTTGAAATTCGTTACTTCTCAGATATTGAATAGTAAAATCTTACTGATATATTTTGTGCTTATCAGCTGCTGATGATAGTCTTCAGTTTTTAACCACAACCTCACCAAGGATCGAAACTTGTACCTTCTGCCCTCACGACAAAAACTTAGTCCAAATAATAGTTTTCCGAGATTCGATACTTCAGATTTCCCTTTTAGCAATACACAGTAACGACTAACAAGCGACGATGACTATCTTACCTTCTGTAAGATTTACCGACCCCCCCCCCACCAGTGAACACTACAACACTCGTAAAAGAAAATAATTAGTGCGATGAAAAACTTTAGACTCACAAAATAAATCGATGTCGCGAAAAGTCCTCATTCAATGATCAATTTTTATTATCGTTTTTGTTTAAAAAATTAAATTTCTTTTCCAGGATTCCATTGTCTCCGATGCACATGTCTATTGTGAATTAATCAAATTGAGATCGGATAAAAGTCACCAACCAATCAATAAAAAAGTTGATTATCGATCATTGAATAAAAACTATTCTACATGTAGTTTATATTCATATGATAATCAATGTTTTTTTCAAGATGTCATCTCTGATCAATATTCAACACATTCAGTGGTTAAAATGAAACATTCGAATGAACCGCCAAAATTACCAGTTCGAACTTATGGAGAAAGTACGTTGAATTTAGTGGCTAATGTAAGTATAGAAAGTTTTTTTATTCATTCTGAAATGAAATACGTTTTATGCTATCAGCTTGAAGGATCATCTTGATATTCAGTCACAACGTATAATGAAACAATGTGCTTTTGATCACGTTAAGTTTCCTGACTTACTTACTTACGCCTGTTACCCCAACCCAATGGAGCATAGGCCGCCCACCAGTTTTCTCCAACCAACTCAGGCCGGGGCTTCCCTCTCCAGTTCTGTCCAATGTTTGTTCATTCCTCTCATATCTTTCTCTATTTCTCGGCGTAATGTGTTCCTTAGCCTTCCTCTTTTCCTTTGCCATGAGGGTTCTATGTGAGGGCTTGTCTCGTGACGCAGTTGGGTGCTTTTCGTAGTGTGTGTCCTATCCATTTCCACCGCTTCTTCCTGATTTCCTCCTACACTCAAATCTGTTTTGTTCTATCCCACAGTTCGTTGTTGCTGATCATATCTGGCCAACGAATCCAAAGTATTTTGCGTAGACAACTGTTCATAAATACTTGTATCTTCTGGATGACGCCCTTCGTAGTCCTCTAAGTTTTCGCTCCATACAGTAGAACTGTCTTCACATTTGTATTGAAAATCGTGATTTTGATTTTGGTTGAAAGTTGTTTGGAGTTGCAGATATTTTTCAACTGTAGAAATGCAGCCCTTGCTTTGCCAATCCGCGCACTCACATCTGCATCGGATCCACCTTGATTATCGATGATGCTTCCCAGATATGTAGAGCTGTTAACGTCCTCCAAGGCATCTCCATCAAGAGTGAGTGATTTGGTTGGTGCATGTTGTGTTGCATCGGAGACTTTTCCGTTCCTCTGCTGCTGCAGAGGCTGCTGCTACACTGGTCATCTCTTCTTGCATTTGTTGTTGTGTGTGCGATACAAGAGCCAAGTCACCTGCGATGTCCAGATCGTCCAGCTGCATCGTGGCTGTCCATTTGATACCATGCTTCCTTCCAGATGTCGACGTCTTCATAATCCAGTCGATGACCAGGAGTAAGAGAAAGTGTGAGAGTAAGCAACCTCTCCTCATACCGGTCTTCACCTCAAACGAGTCTATCAGCTGCCCTCCGTTCACGATTTTGCAGTTGAATCCATCATAAGAATTCCGTATGAGAGTTTCCTGACAATAAACACAAAATCTCTTATGAGATGGTGGAGAACATTTGTGACTCAGGTGGATGATTGTGGTAGTGTTTCGTTCTCTGAGCTGTGGATGCGTGGTTGTGCAGCTTTCATTGTTCCTCCGAACAACATCATCAGCATAAACTTCAGACTCGTAACTACGGGTCAAACGTCGAGAAACTCGAATACTTCACCTCTACTATCCGAAGTTTATGGTGATGATGTTGTTCAGTAGAAGAACAATGAAAACTCCACAACCAAAACATACCCAACTCAGAGAACGCAACACCACCACAAAATCTCTTATCTCTGATGATAACAATATTGGTCACTCAATCAGTCAGTCAGTCAGTTGCAACGTAGAACTTCGTACGTAAGTACATCAGTTCATGTCGCCATACCACATCAGCACAGAGATATAATTGTCAATTCAAATCCAATAGTAGTAGAGGTAGTAAGGGTATTAGAAGTAATCGGAGAGGTTAGAATTATTATTCACGAAGTATGATTCAGTGAGAAAAGTCTAGAAATTAAAAACTAGAGTTGTTGAAGAACCCAGAAGATTAGGATTTGAGAGAACACAAAGAATAAATGCACTGGCGCCATTGCGAACGATTTTGAGCCATGTCATTCAAGGTCTCTAACCATCGATTATTATCATCTCGCGGACCCCAACCAGGTAGTCGACAATTACCGACATGGCTAAGTCCACTCATCAATGACTTCATGTATTTCTGCCATGTTTTGGTCTGGCCGCCCCTAACTTTCTTCCAACCTATTCCTACACTACAAAACAAAGCTCGACGAGGCAGTCGGTGGTTAGGCATAAGCAACACGTGTCCCAACCACCTCAACTGATGAAGTTTCACCACTTCATCGATTGATCTGCCATTCTTACCTAGTACTCGTTTCCTAATAACAGCGTTGCTCACTCGGGTGTCCCACGATATACGAGCAATGCTTCGAAGACACCTATGATTGAAAACCAATAACCGACAAATATCTTCTACTCTCATTGGCCATGTTTCACAGCCATAAAGTAAGACGGAACGAACCACTGCGCAGTACACTCGTCCTTTAGTCAGCGAACGGATATCTCGCCTACGCCATAAGTGACGCAGGTTGGCAAAAGCCAATCGAGCCTTCTGTATCCGTGCCGAGATTTCGTCAGTCACCAGGCCATCAGCACTGATGGGTCACTCAATCAACAAGATATAACCATTCTTATTTTCAAAAATTCTCTTATCAAAACACTGGATTATCGGTTATAAGTACATTGCTTTACGCCAATGTTTACAACCAGTGAGATCAAAACGAAGTTGTAATAGTAAGCTTTCTTTTTTACAAATAAACAGATCAGCTGATTGACATTTGATTTATTGTAATCTGTGCATAATAAACACCACAATGACCAAATGGAAATCTTAAACAACAGTCCAAAATTTTAGAAACACATCGGGATGATCTTTTCTCTTTGTCTCAACATTAAAAAATCTATTAGTTTAGACTACTCATTGTCAAAAATAGGAAGGCATTTTCCCTAAAAAATTTCTGATAAACTTGTCTGCTTACAACGCAGTTATAATGACAAAAATAAGCAGCTAAAAATAACTAAGTTTGGCTAATTTATGTGAAGACATCATTTTGAGTTTTAACACGCAACTATGTAGAATAATTAACAACTGGCTAACTATTTTTACTTACTAATTTTTGAAACCATGAATCGATCAATGTTAGACCACCATTAGAAACCTGGAAGCACTGAAAGACGGCCGTCTCGTCCTGGTATGAGACTCCTGCTTCCAGGTTTCTAATGGTGGTCTAACATTGATCGATTTTTATGGTTTCAAAAATGTGTAACTTAACAATCTTCACAACAACCCCGTAATGCAAATTACCTGTGCTCACTAGTCACTAGCTTCGTGAAGAATCTTCTCCGAGTTCTAGTGGAGAAGATGTGACCAGTGAAGTTCAATCTGTTCGGGTGTAGACAGTAACTACTGCCGAAGACTGTGTATGAGGTTGCACAACTCCATGAATTGATCAAGTTAGACATTAACACCGTTAGATACCGGCTCAGTGGTCCAATGGTTAGGGGTTCTTGCACAATATCGAAGGTCCTGGGTTGGAATCCTGTAGGGTGCAGGAATCGTGGATGCGCACTGCTGAGGTGTCTCATACCAGGACGAAACTGCGTCTACCAGTGCTTCTTCCAGGTTTCTAATGGTGGTCTAACATTGATCGATTCATGGTTTCAAAAATGTGTAACTTACCAATCTTCACAACCCCGTAATGTAGTTATTTACTGATATAAATTGTTTTTTGCAAAACAACATTGCTTTTTTCTTCGTAAAATGAAAGATTTATACCAATGATTATGTGTAATTAACACTCTCTAAAGAAATGAAGACTAGTTGCATAAAACTCACTAGTAGATTGAAATAACTTATTCCAATGGACAATGAAGGTCATGGAAAAAATAATTCTTAGCTAACGGTTTTGTCCTTCGAAAAAAAAAATAATGTAACTATTTTAAAACATGATGGACAGATGTTATCGTTTAGATTTGATGTATTGATTAGTCGGAATGATTTTAAAACATCAACATTATGTCTACTGTTCACTAGTGAGTGAGTGAGTGAGTGAGTGAGTGAAGGAGTAATTACTTCTGTCTATTTGATCGGTATGATGTGAAGTATGTGTTTTAGCGCGTGAATACCAGCTGGGTTAACACAAATGAGGGCATCGACGTGCGCGCATTTAGCTGTTTTGATAAGCACTTCATTTAGCATAAAGATACTAGCTTCCTCTTTGGTTTAAAAATAATCTTCCCTTTTGTTTTCATAGCACTTGAAGTCAAATTTTTAGGCGTTAGGCAATGAATTTTTTTATGCAAAACTGTTATCAGGTACTTAACCCTCATTTCTAACCTCAGAAATGAAGCTGAGTACATTGTTCAATAGCATTCTAACTATGGCTCTTTCATAGCCTATCGGACATAAGTTAAGCATATTCAAGTATACTCACATACATATACCATTCTGGTATGGAACCCATCCTTACTATGAGTGTACAACCGTCGTGAGTGGAAGCCTGACACAGGGACCTTCGGTTTGGCGTACGAACGCCTAACCTATAAACCCCTCAGTTGGTATTTAACAGTGGTGGTGGTATTTGGTTCTCTGAGCTGGGTGTTTTGGTTGTGGAGCTTTCATTGTTCTTCCACTGAACACAACAACATCATCAGCAGAAACTTCAGATAGAAGTGAGGCATACGAATTTCTCCGCGTTTGACGTGTAGCTTGTTCTGCTAACCTCGATCTTGATTGGTTGCTGTTGCCCTTAAACCTGTCGTTGTTTGCACCTTTGTTGTTTTGATTGCATCCCCCACTTTTGATCTGTTTCTTGATCCCATGTTCGCCTATGATTTTCCTGATTGGTTGAGATAATTTGGGTCAATGTCGATGTGTTTGTTGATTGCTGATTGAACTGAGTGCCAAGCTTCTAAAATTTCCTTAGTGTTCTTTGTCCTCCCTCTACCCAGTATTTACACATTGTTCCAATCGAATGTATGTCCATAATTGTCGGTGTGTATTGATATAAGCGAAGCGTTCTCGTGACATTTGACTGCTAATTGATGTTCACATAGACGAAGTTGAAGAGGCTGTCCACTTTGTCCTATGTAGTGTTTTTCACAGTCTGAGCAATTGTTTATTTTGTAGATGATATTTGGTTTTTCTTCATTTGTCATTTTGTCCTTTAGTCTACATCGGATTGATTGAAGTGATTCTGTTGGTTTGTGTTCCACACCTATTTCAAATTGTTTCAGTAGTCGTGCTGTATGCTCCGATATGTCTTTGATGTATGGCAGGATGAACCGTTTATTTGTTCCTGTGCTTGATTTCGCTTCTGATGATGGTTTCGGTTGATGTTTTGTGATGAAGTTGCGTGGATAGCCGTTCTTTTGGAAGATAGTTACTAGGTGTTTTTCCTCGTTTTTTAGTGCTTCGTATGTACTGCAGTGTGTCTTCGCTCTCTTGAACAAAGTTTGTATGTAGTTTATTCTGTGGGTTCTTGGGTATTTGTATTTAACAGTACTGATGTCCTACTCCATTTTGTCCTCATCGATTGTCTCCTCGGAAACGGTTGTTCAATGCTTCTACGTTTCAAATGATAGTCTGACATTTATCATATAATGATTTGAGTGAAATTTAACAATCTCTACAATATTTGAACAGAGAAATGAGAAGACATATTTTGTAAGATAGTACCATTTCGTGCTTTCTAGTCAGTCACATACAAGCAACATGTCATTTGTGTAAATACAGTTTTGAAGATAAGGTCAAAATTTCTTATTTAGCATGACATTCACTCACTAGAAGAACCATGGTAAACAAAGGTCAACATACAGTTGTTTTTGAACACATCAAGTTGGACTTTTCCAACCAATCAAGATAGCTTCAAGTAGTTTCAGTGTGTGTGGGTTTTGATTACATGTCACAACTCTGAAAGGCTGATTTTGGGTGAATTTGATGACCACTCATCATTAGATGTTTTGCAATGGACGAGGCTGGGTTTCTTGATCGATTTTGAGGTGACGGGCTAGGTGGTGGATGAATCATGGATTTGATTAACCATTTTGGAATATGTTCTCCTATCCTGTCTTCCAATCGGCGATCTGTCCTCCCTGAGTAACTTTCTCCGCAGTTACATGTGAATTGGTAAATACAGTGGGATTTGGACTGAATCGGTATTGGAGACTTGATTGGGGCAACTGAGATCGATTGAGTTGTTGTGATTAGCCTCAGATTAGCTGAATTGAAGTTCTTTTTTATTGCAGCTGCTGTCTGTTTGGTTGTAATTTTCATGCAATGATCAGCCTTGAAAGGTAACTGTAGGTACACTGGTTTCTTGGGCACATCAGTTGCTATCAGTTTCGTTGTAGTTGTGTTCTGATGACCAATAAACGTTTTGGGATATCCATTTGATTTAAGTGTCTCAGTAATAAGTTTGAATTCGTCGTTCAATGTATCAGCAGTGCAGATTCTACTTGCTCGAGCGAATAAAGTTTTGACAACAGAACGTTTATATTGTACGGGTGACAGAAACTAGTGAAGTGGAGGTACTGTCCCGACCAGGTGGGTTTACGGTGTACTTTTCGTCTGATTGATCCGTCTGGACGGCGATGGAGCAGGATATCGAGGAAAGCTAGTTCATTATTCTTTTCTTCCTCATAAGTGACTTTCAGATTCGGGTAAATCGCATTAAATAAATCATTGATCTCATTAATATCTGTAGAATGTGGTAATATGACAAGAATATCGTGGACATATAGTTTGTAAAGTGTAATACCATCGATGAAGTGACTCACTTGCCTTTTTATCATTTCCATGAATATGTTTGCTAAAACAGGTCCGAGAGGGCTTCCCATTGCCACTACATCGATTTGTGTATATGCTTTACCTTGGAAATAGAATTTTAAATTCTTTGGGCACAGTAAAATTAGATCTCGAAGATAGGTAGTCGGAATGGGTATTCTTATGTTGTGTGAAGTTTTGAAGTCACAAATAAATTCCACAGTTTCTTCGAGATCTACGTTTGTGAATAAAGATTTTACATCGAAAGAACACATCCGACTATTAGAAATATTCAAGTGTTCCAAGGTTGGGAGAAGTTCAAAGGAATCGAGGATAGTATGTGTCGACAGTTGTTTACAAACAGTATCCAAAATTTCTTTCAGCCACTTTGCTAGCTTATGGTATGGTGAATTTATCATGGACAAAATTGATCTCATAGGTGTTGTATGCTTGTGTAGTTTCGGTAAGCCATACATTTGTGGTGTGCATGTACCAATGGGCTTGAGCATTTTATAATGGGCCTCGTTGATAAAACCATGAAGCATGAGTAGATGTAGTTCTCGGCATATCTGTTTTTCGACCAAATTCACGTTATTGATCTGCGAATCTGATTTAAAATTAACAGAATCTGAGAGGATCACGTTCATTTTCGTTATGTAGTCATCCTTATTCATGACTACTACACCGAAACCTTTGTCTGGTTTGGAGATTGTTATTGTGGAATTGTTCTTAAGTTCCTTCAATGCTTCCTCATGCACATTCGTTAGACAAGAATTTTGTTTGATAGGAGTGTTTGCAAATTCCTGGTATATATGAACTAATTTGACTTTGAGGACCTTAAGAACAATTCCTCTACAATACTATCTTAATGAAATAACTCTTGAAAATTACCTGTGTTGTAGGCATTTTATGCTTTCTTTCAATCACACTACTCATATTCAGTAGTATGTATTGATTTGTATTCAGTAATCTGTTTTTCCTTTCTTCAATAGTTACGTTTATGGACAATGCGAAATAAAGAGATCCATTTAAAAAATTTACGTATTATGAATAAATTACGCAAACCTATACATTCAATGTTAGATATGAATTGGCGCTTAGATAACAAACAAAACGGTCATGAGTTTTTGTTACGCAAAATTAAAAATTATTCTGATCAAACATCATTAAAAAAAACACCATTGGGACGATGTAAGTCAAGTTGATACAATTTAAATAAAAATTTTTTTTGAGTGACGATGATGTAAAAAATTCTTAACTGAGAAGTATTGATTTCAAATGGCTATATTATCCGCCTAAAGTTTATCAATTCGGTGTAGAGATCAGCTAAGTAAGACAAAAGCAAGTTTTTTCATTTTGCTGAGAAGAAAAAAGGTTTCTATATCACTTTACACATTTAGAGGTGTTGCAAATGGTCTAATATTAAGAAAGAGACTAAAAGCAGCCATAGAGAAAACATACAACAACTGATTATTCATTGAAAATACCAAGTCCATGATTCCACATGGACCTAAAAGTTGCTCGATCGATGATTACATCACATCCCATTGGATTTATCAATTTACATGTTTGTGTGGACACACATACATAGGGAGGAGTAATGGGACTTTGCAATCAAGGGTTATGGAACATGTACCTTAGTGGCTTCAAAATCAGTTAACGTCATATGAGCCGATTAGCGTTGGGAATAGAAAACCATGTTCATCGATCGTAAAACACATAGGATTGACATCAAAATAGCCTTCAAAACATTGTATAGAAATGTTGAAGGACACGAATTTTGAGGTTTATGGAGGCCTTGGCTATTAGAAAATTAAAACCTTGAATTTACCTTGGTATTCTTTAAGCCTAGGGTAATGTGACAATTTTCCTACCCCTCTTATTATTCTTTTCATATTACGTTAATTTTCTCTCTCCTTTATTTACAATTATCAATCACCCTATATCTATTTGAACTTTTATTTAATTGACCTTTTATTCATCTTCATATCAAAATGCCTTGACAAGTGTATATGAGTGTGACCAGATTGTTCGAAATGTATGAGGCGCAAATACCTCATAACATTTTTCAGATCAATTACGTCTTCTCACTGTTCTATCAAAATTTATAAAAGGGACTAATTGTTTTGAATTTCTATTCGTTATCGCCAAAAAAAATTCAGTTGAAAATACTCACACTTACTTCCCGACCGTAGCTGCTACCTTGACGTGGAGGTCGTGCTTCCCTATCGTGATAACCCAACCGAGCTATATTGGCTGGAACATATGTTCCTGAAGGTTCTAACGTGCCAGTGAACTAGTGATAGGGAGTGAAGTAGTCGAGCGTGTAGACCGCGTCACTTATCTGGGAAGTCTCATCAGTGCCGATGGCCTGGTGACTGACGAAATCTCAGCACGGATACAGAAGGCTCGATTGGCTTTTGCCAACCTGCGTCACTTATGGCATAGGCGAGATATCTGTTTGCTGACTAAAGGACGAGTGTACTGTACAGTAGTTCGCTCCGGCCTACTATATGGCTGTAAAACATGGCCAGTGAGAGTAGAAGATATTCGTAGGTTTCTTGTTATTGATCATAGGTATTTTCGAAGCATTGCTCGTATATTGTGGGACACCCGAGTGAGCAATGCTGTTATTAGGAATCGGGTGCTAGGTAATAATGGAGGATCAATAGATGAAGTAATGAGACTTCATCAGTTGAGGTAGTTGGAACATGTGCTGCGTATGCCTAATCACCGACTGCCTCGACGAGCTTTGTTTTGTAGTGTAGGAATAGGTTGGAAGAAAGTTAGGGGCGGCCAAACCAAAACATGGCAGAAATACATGAAGTCATTGATGAGGGGACTTAGCCATGTCGGTAATTGTCGACTACCTGGTTGGTTTCCGCGAGATGATAATAATCGATGGTTAGAGACCTTGAATGACATGGCTCAAAATCGTTCGCAATGGCGCCAGTGCATTTATTGTTTGTGTTCTCTCAAATCCTAATCTTCTGGATTCTTCAACACCTCTAGTTTTGACTTTCTAAACTTTTCTCACTGAATCATACTTCTTGAATAGTATCTTCTAATCCTAACCTCTCCGATTACTTCTAATTCCCTTACTACCTCTTCTACTATCGGATTCGAATTGACCATTACATCTCTGTGTTGATGTGGTATGGCAACATGAACTGATGTACTTGCGTACGAAGTTCTTCGTTGCATCTGACTGTCTGACTGACTCACACTTATTATTTGCAAAATTTTTTTAAACAATCATGCCCAAACACAATCTCAATTGTATACTGTTACTGATTCGAAAACTGAAAATATTAATGAATACTTTCATCAAGAATTTGTGTCAATGATTCAACGCACAAACGCTTTGGAATCATAGAAGACCATCTACGTAGAACAGTCTATCACTCAAATGATCGAAATATTTCAGGATATTCATCCAATATCCTAAGAGCATTATTGGTCATTTCCTATTGGTTGATTTCTATTGGTCAAAATTATGGTCGTTATAACTGTCAAAGTCAAATACTTCAATCTTGTCTCTTATTGGTCATCCGGACTATCAATGTCAATTCAAATGTTACTTCCTATTGGTCGTCTTAACTGTCAATGCCACAGAATTCGATGCTGTTTGCTATTCGACCAAAATGGATAAATACGCATTATCTGTAACATTTTATGGCCAGGACAAGGACCAGGGCTCGGTCCCGGATCCCTAGTCCGGAATCCTGATTCTCTTCTGGACTCGGACCTCGTACTTTCTGGATGCTTGCGGGATACATGTTCTACTTCATATCAAGTCTTCTTATTTTTACTCGATGTGGGGGTTGTAATAATCGGATTTGAGTAGTATGTCGTGTCACCGGATCCTCGCTTTCATTTTCCGACTAGGTAAACTCGAAATAGTTGAAGCGTATCAAGTTGACGTGTTTACGTGCAGGCGTAACAAAATATATGTATACATCATTATAATAATATAATGTCATGAAAAACTCATCATTACCTGCCTACTATGTAGTTTGTAAATGAATGACTTATCGAGAATTAATCCTAGATAACATTTTCAACAGAAACTTATGTCGTCAACAAATCATGTTTTCATTGTTTTTTTTAACATTGGAATTCACTCTCTCCCCTTTTTTAAAATACACAGCTAATAATGGTGTTTGTATATTGTTGACCTGATGACTTATTTTCAAGTGAAATGTCATCAAACATGACACTATGATGGTTTTGCTGAAACTCAGCAGGATAAATATTGATTATCTTGACTGTGAAAAGTAGGAAAAAATATCAAACTGTTTTTATTTACCAAAGTATGGGATAGTTTCGTTTTCAAATTAGTAATACATTTAACCAATACGCACTGTTGAGTGGAAATGATTATTTTTTCAGTTTGCATGATGGTGCTCAGTGTTTTTACACATTGAAATAATGCGTGAATCATTGTTAGACCACTGCTAGAAATCTGGAAGCACTGAAAGACAGTCGTTTTGCCCTGGAATGGGACTCATCAGTAGCAGTGCGTATCCACTACTCCTGCCACTTGAAGAATTCGAACCTAGTCCCTTCGGTTTTGTGCGAGAACGCCTGATCACTGGACCACTGGGCTGGCATCTAACGGTGTTAATGTTTAACTCTAATCAATCTAGCGATTTTATGTGACCTCATCCAAGGTTATGCATTGTAAGTTTAATGTGACTTGCGTAATTGTAAGAAAGACCAATAGATTATATTTACACTAAGTATCATCATTTGAAACTATTTAGCGATCATGGAGAAAATTTATAGCTCAGGTGGATGATTGTGGTAGAGTTTCATTCTCACAACTGAATCCTTCAGTTGTGGAGCTTTGATTGTTCGTTCGATCAATATCATCATTAGCAAAAACTTCGGATAGAAGTGAAGCATTCGAATTTCGTCGCGTATGACCAACAGCTTATTGAAATACTGCATAGAGAACACTAGAGAATTTTCAAAAGCGTGGCATTAAGGTCAATCAGCAATCAGCAAATCTGGGCAGCAGCATTGACAATCAAGGTGGATCCGATGCAGATGTGAGGACGCGGATTGGCAAAGCAAGGGCTGGATTTCTACAGTTGAAAAATATCTGCAACTCAAAACTACTTTCAACCAAAACCAAAATCAGCATTTTCAATACAAATGTGAAGACAGTTCTACTATATGCAGCGGAAACTTGGAGAACTACCAAAGCCATCATCCAGAAGAGAATAGTGTTCATTAACAGTTGTCTACACAAAATACTTCGGATTCGTTGGTCAGACACTATCAGCAACAACGTACTGTGGCAGAAAACAAACCAGATTCGAGTGGAGGAGGAAATGAGGAAGAAGTGGTGGAAGTGGATAGGACACACATTACGGAAAGCACCGAACTAAGTCACAAGACAAGCTCTCACATGGAACCCTCAAGGCAAAAGGAAAGCAGGAAGGCTAAGGAACACATTACGCCGAGAAATAGAGAAAGATATGAGAGGAATGAACAAAAATTGGACAGAATCGGAAAGGAAAGCGCAGGACAGAGTTGGTTGGAGAAAACTGGGGAGCGGCCTATGCTCGATTAGGGGTAGCAGGCGTAAGTAAGTAAGTAAGTGATCACTCAACAAACAGACTGACATTGACAAACATAGGATCAAGAAACAGATCAAAGCAGAGTACAATCAAAATACAGGTGCGAAGAATGACAGGCTTAAGTTCAACAGCAACCAGTCAAGACTGAGGTTAACAGAACAGGCTACTAGCTATACATGTGAAGAAATTCGAATACATTCACTTCTTCTACCCAAAGTATTTAGTGATCATGTTGCGTTCAGAAGTAATGAAAGATGAATACTCCACAACCAAAACAATCATCTCAGAGAACGAAACCACATCATAATCATTCACTTGATCTACACATTTTTTCAGTCATCCAAAAATCTTCACCAACCCCAACATTGACATTTCGTGACTGACTTGTAATTTGATGTATTCTCACTATACATTTTGAACATTCTTATTGAATTTACATGTTTGTGTGGATACACTACACATATGGAGGACTAATCGAACTTTGCTATCAAGGGTTATGGAACACATGTACCTAAGTGGCTTCAAAATCAGCTGACTTCAGATGACTCGATAAACGTGGGAAACAGAAAAGCATATTCATCGATCGCAAAACACATAATTGAGACAGGGCATAGGATTGACATGAAGACAGCCTTCAAAACATTGTATAGAAATGTTGAAGGACACGAATTTTGAGGTTGATGGAGGCCTTGGCTATTAGAAAATTAAAACCTTGAATTTACCTTGGTAATCTTTAAGCCTAGGGTAATGTGACAATTTTCCTACCCCTCTTATTATTCTTTTCATATTACGTTAATTTTCTCTCTCCTTTATTCACAATAATCACCCTATGTCTATTTGAACTTTTATTTCATTGACCTTTTATTAATCTTCATATCAAAATGCCTTGACAAGTGTATACATTTGTTGTGACCACATTGTTCGAAATGAATAGTGCGCACATACATCATAATATATTTTTCAGATCAAATTACGTCTTTTCATTGTTCTGTGAATGTCTATGTAATCGGTTTGTGAAAGAAATATTGTGAAATATAATTTTTATTTAGGAATCCAACAACATGCGGATCTCTGAAACTCCTACTCAAGGACACATTCAAACTATGCTCATTAATTTCTTCGCTGTATAGTCATGACAGTTTTAGTGTACCGACTGATTGACTGATTGACAGAATAGTCAGAACTCAATAGAGTGTGATTTTGTGTGTTATTCGATAAACAGATCAGATTTTATACCTATATAAACTATTCATTCTTCTCATTACAGATCATAAACGTCATTATTTTGGTAAAAGAGATTTTGTCGAAACGCCTATCGATTATAATGAATTAATACGGAAACATTTAACTCTTGGTAATACAAGTTCATTGCTTTCGGAATCTGATGTCATTTCATTGGAGAATCTCAAGTACGTGCAAAAAACAAACATACTTGTTGTACTGTGATAAGATTGACATTCAAACTAAAAGATTATTTTGTGTTATATACTTACTTACTTACGCCTGTTACACAGCCCGATGGAGCATAGGCCGCCAACCAGTTTTCGCAAACCAACTCTATCCTGGGCTTCCCTCTACAGTTCTGCCCAATGTTTGTTCATTCCTCTCATATCTTTCTCTATTTATCGGCGTAATGTATTCTTTGGCCTTCCTCTTTTCCTATGTTTGTCAATATCAGTCTGTTTCTTGATTGCTTACTTACTTACTTACTGACGCCTGTTACTCCCAATGGAGCATAGGCCAACCACCAGTTTTCTCCAAAAGACTGTGAGCTGGGCTTCCCTTTACAGTTCTATCCCATTTTTGCTCATTCTTCTCATATCTTTCTATATTTCTCGGTGTAATGTGTTCCTTGGCCTTCCTCTTTTCCTTTTGCCTTGAGAGTTGCATGTGAGGACTTGTCTCGTGACGCAGTTCGATGCTTTTCGTAGTGTGTGCTATCCACTTCCGCCGCTTCTTCCTGATTTCCTACTCCACTGGAATCTGGTTTGTTTTCTGCCACAGTACGTTGTTGCTGATGGTGCCTGGCCAACGAATACGAAGTATTTTGCGTAGACAACTGTTGATAAGTGCTTGTATCTTCTGGATGATGGCTTTGGTAGTTTTCCAAGTTTCCACTCTATACAGTAGAACTGTCCTTAAATTTGTATTGAAAATGCTGATTTTGTTTTTGGTTGAAAGTTGTTTGGAGTTGCAGATATTTTTCAACTGTAGAAATGCAGCCCTTTCTTCGCCAATCCGCACCCTCACATCTTTATCGGATCCACCTTGATTGTCGATGATGCTGCCCAGATATGTTGATGTGTTAACGTCCTCCAAGACATCTCCTTCAAGAGTGATTCGGTTGGTACATGTTGTGTTGCATCGGAGAATTTTGCCTTTTCCTTTAGGTATGTTGAGACCTACTGCTGCAGAGGCTGCCGCTACACTGGTCGTCTTCTCTTGCATTTGTTGTTGCCTGTGAGATAGAAGAGCCAGGTGATTAAAGCTGTTTGATATTTTGTATTAGACCGTCCGTCGTTTTTAAATCAGTGAAAGTTTTTCAGAGCAAAGAAGTATACTGTTGCCATAGTTTTTTCAAAGAATTCGAAACATTGTGAAATTCTTATGTGTGGAAACATTTGGACAAAGACATGTCTCCATGTGATCACATTACCTGAGTTAAAAAAACGTGAATTCTAGAGTTAATCGAAAAGTTTATCAACGGGCTGCATTGAACGGTCATGTGATTCTGGTGCTGAGAATGTGTACTTTTAATACATAAATTCAACTTTTTGCTTGATTGAGAAAACTGACGAATGATTGGGAGGTTGTTATTTGCAAATTGAACGGAAATTTCGCTCAAACGTATACATAAGTCCCCCAGATAATTGGGTTGCACCCCCAATCAATAGCATTTATTTCATGCCAACGGTTCATTATTCCAACTTGATCTAGCAAGTAAATGTAGGTAAATAGTGCTGCTACAGTTACTGGATCATAGGTCGCGGACTAACGAATTATTTTTCTGGTTAGCGTGTTTTTAGCGAGTTGGATTTCTACAGGATAGGGTAGGCTAACTTCATCATCATCATCATCAACCCAACTATCGAAGACAATCGGTGAGGTTTGTCAAAAATCCTTAGACTGATCAGAGTTAGACATTAACACGATTGGGTGCTGCCTGGCTCTGTGGCCTAAAAGCTAGGCAAGACCGAACTTCCTGGGCTCGAATATTACGAGTGGCAGTAGTCGTAGATGCGCACTGCTACTGATGAGTCCCATACCAGGACGAAACGGCCATCTTTCAGTGCTTCCAGGTTTCAAATGATGATCTAACAAGGACTAATTCATGATTTCAATTGATACGATTATCTAACTTTATTATTTGGCCATTGTTATTCAACACATTTAAATGTATAGGCAGGTATGACTGAAAATTACTTACTGCCTACGTAAATATTCATTTTATTCGCTTTCATGTTAACTTCTTAACTATTTCAATGACTTGTTGATTTTCATATATATATAAATATGCACATTTTAATCTTGTTCATTAACTCACTCATTCGCTCGCTCTCTACCGCTCTCGAATATCATTTTC
The DNA here is from genome assembly GCA_944470395.2 of Schistosoma turkestanicum. NCBI lineage: Eukaryota > Metazoa > Platyhelminthes > Trematoda > Strigeidida > Schistosomatidae > Schistosoma > Schistosoma turkestanicum. The sequence continues at coordinate 4,564,382 of OX103977.1, forward strand.
CCTTCGTATACCTGTGGTTTCGGTGGTCTGTTTGTGGTGTGACAATAAACGCATTCAACGCTTCGTATACGTCGTCTTCTGATTTATGCACGTTTAGTAGACGAAGCTTAGGAAGTATATCGAATACTGACCGCCTGAGAACTGGTGAGCCAACATCCACCACAGACTATCATTTCCTGAGGGCAAATTTATTGGTGACTAAGTTGTACAGATATTGTATCATTTAAAAAAAAATTTTCACCAAGTCACCAACAAAAAAATAACTTTATTGACGTCATTTATGAAGTTGAAACAACATTTGCATTTCAATAAAATGTCAGTAATATTTATAACAATTCACGAGAAACATTAACATTTACATAAATATCAAGATTATTAAGTCAAAGTTGTTCATGTGTCACTATAAATGTACCGTATGCAATGGAATGTCACATGTTGAGAAAAATTGGAAAGTTAGTCAGTGTATAACGTGATGTGGTGGCATGTAAAAACATTGTACAGGGCTGACATTTGTTTGTCTTTAACAACTCCCTAAATATGGGCTCTAGATATTGTATAACTGAGTGGCTTGAGACGTTGTCAGACATGTTGGTACAGAAGAGAAGCCATTCGAGGTCGTGTTCTAGAATTTTTTTCTTCACTAATTTTGCTGTACACACACACACCGTTCTATAGACATCTCTTCACAAACTGCTGATGAGTCCCATGCATACCATGACGAAACGGCCGTTATTCAATGCTTCTTCCAGGTTTCTAATGGTGCTGGTCTAACAATGATTGATTGATAATTTTTAAATGTGTTGAAGAACACAAATCTCCAAAACTCTAACTGAAAATATATCGTAACATGTGCTCACTAGTGACTAGATTCGTGAGGAAATTCTCAGAGTTCTAGTGAGAAACTGTGTGACCAATGGAGTTCATCCCTATCGGGTGTAGGCAGTAACTACCAAAGACAAGTGGTTAAGGTCGCGCGAAAATCCGCAGATCAATCAGAGTTAGACATGAACATGGTTGGATGTCGGCCCAGTGGTCCGATGGTTAGGCGGTCGCGCTCAATACCAAAGGTCCCGCGTTCGGATCCTGCGAGGTGCAGGAGTGGTGGATGCGCACTGCTACTGATGAGTCCCATACCAAGACGAAACGGGCGTCATTCAGTGCTTCCGGGTTTCTAATGGTAGTCTAACAAGATTGATGATTTTAAATATGTGAAAACACAAATCTCCAAAATTCTAACTGAAAAAACTCATTTTTATCGTGTATCAATATTTGTGTTGAATAATGAGTGTGTTTTTTCTCATTTGATTATTCTGCACAAAATTAGTTCACCGAATTTTCGTGGCAGTTCACAATATCGAAGAGATCATCCTAATCAATGGAATGAAACAACAATTTCAGGTAAGTGTTTCAGTTAGAAATAATTTTTATTTCCTCATGATAAATAATCAAAATGTTTGTTCAGATAAAGTGGAATTTTTTAAAATTTGTACAAAACTAATGACATTGTCGTGAGATGAGTGATTTGTTGTGATCTTTCAATCTGACTGACAAAAAAATTAACCGGCTGAAACTGTGTGTGTTAATCAGACTTTGATTTGGTTTATTTTCAATCAAGAGATTAGTTCAGATTTGGTTCTATAATCGACAACAATCTCAGTAGTATTCAACATTTTAATAAAAAATATATATATATTTCCAAATAACTGATTAGTAGTCTCTTTGTTTGCTTGCTTACTAACTTACAGCTGTTAGCTCCAATGCAGCATAGGCCACTGACTAGCATTCTCCAAACCTACTCTGTCCTAGGCCTTGTTTTCTAGTTCTGCCCTATTGTTGTTCAGTCTTCTCATATTGTAGTGAAAGAGAACACAGGTGAGGGCAACCGAAATGTATTTAACGAAATTTAAAGAATTACTCAGTGAAATAGGAAAACCATATCGTAAACCGTTAATTTGCAAATCTTCAATCAATCATCAATCTATTGTCTGACATTTCACTATTCATGCGTTTCATACAAATTCCATCATGTTCCCACTCTTCTTTTCTTGATCTTCCCCCATCTTCTGTTGCCAGACATTACGTTTACACTCACGTCATATACTACTTATAAGTAGCGCGCACCACAATATCTCCGTCCATTTCTCGACGTACACTGTGTTTGTTGGTCTTAAGGATTATAAGTGAGGCCTTGTCTTATGACATATTTGGGTACATTTTTCTTAAGGTGTATCCTATCCAATCCGAGTGATTTTTCTTCATTTCTTTAGTTTACTGGAATTTGGTTTGTACTCTCTCACAGTAGGTTGTTGCTGATGGTGTCTGGCCAACGGATAACTATTGATAAACACTTGTATCTTCTGAATGATGACTTTGCATTTCATTTTAATATCAATGTACTCATATACAAACATATTAGGTTCAAAGCTTAGTTGAAATGTAATTTTTATATTTTTGAGACAAAACCCTTTCACATCTCTATTCATCAAATCAATAGAAATTATGGAGGTTTAATGACGTTCACACCAAGAAAAGTGAAATTCCGTTCGGTAAACTTCATTCGATTATTTCAGATAAATTGAATATCAAATACAGAGTGTAGAATTGCTTTCAGGCAGAGTTTTGGAGGTTTGTGTTTTTACACATTTAAAATTATCAATCAATCATTGTTAGACCAGGACCATTAGAAACCTAGAAGCAGTGAATGACGGCCGTTTCGTCCTGGTACGGGACTCATCAGTAGCAGTGCTCATCCACGATTTCTGCACCCCGCAGGATTCCAACCCAGGACCTTCGGTATTGTGCGTGAACGCCTAACCATCGGACCACTGAGCCGGTATCTAATGGTGGTAATGTCTAACTTGACCAATTCACGGAGTTGCGCAACCTCATACACAGTATTCGGCAGTTACTGTCTACATTTTTTGAAACCATGAATCGATCATTGTTAGACCAATCATTTGAAACCTGGAAGCACTGAATGACGGTCGTTTCGTCCCGGTATGGGACTCATCAGTAGCAGTGCGCATCCACCACTCCTGCACCTCGCAGGATCCGAACGCGGGACCTTTGGTATTGAGCGCGACCGCCTAACCATCGGACCACTGGGCCGACATCCAACCATGTTCATGTCTAACTCTGATTGATCTGCGGATTTTCGCGCGACCTTAACCACTTGTCTTTGGTAGTTACTGCCTACACCCGATAGGGATGAACTCCATTGGTCACACAGTTTCTCACTAGAACTCTGAGAATTTCCTCACGAATCTAGTCACTAGTGAGCACATGTTACGATATATTTTCAGTTAGAGTTTTGGAGATTTGTGTTCTTCAACACATTTAAAAATTATCAATCAATCATTGTTACTGCTGATGAGTAGTCCCATCCATACCAGGACGAAACGGCTGTCATTCAGTGCTTCTTCCAGGTTTCTAATGGTTCTGGTCTAACACTAATGATTGATTGATGATTTCAAAATGTGTGATGAATATTAATAGTAATGAATTCTGTAAATATTGTCTATTCATTTTGTAAATATGGTTTTTCACAATTTTTATTATTAGGCTGTCATTCAAATGAAGCTTTTTGTTTAGAATCATGTGATCAGTACACAAAACAATCGACCAACTTTAACGATATATGCAATAATTTGAGACATATCGATAGTGAATGTAAGTTGTAACTAGTTTAACGTAGTATATTTTCATGATTCATATGATACTTGACTAAATCAAATTTGTAATAACTAGTTGTTCATAGTTGTTTATATCAAGAACTTATAGTGTGTGTAATTTTGAGTCGAGCCCACTTGGGCTTATACGAAGCTTTCGGACAAATCTATCCTTCTGGAGTTACGATTTCCTTGTGTTGGTTGCTTGTATTCGAGCAAATGTGTGCACTGCTTTGCATGTCCAGTTTATTTTGTCCAATAAGAAATAACTGAGTTATGACTTCATCGAATAGGAGTTGGCTCACTCTCCTTCCTCACTTTGCTTCGCATCATTCTGCTTGTACGCTCCTTATTCTCATATCCGTCTGGTTAAATGAAAACATGAACAATTGTCTGAAATAAACTCATCAAACGGAATCCGTATTTGGCTTCTTACTACTACTGTCGCACAAACAAGATTTGTCTATTTATGATATACGGAAGCTGAATATCGGAGTCAAATCGCGAGCCGATAATAACTACTATGAGTGACTAGAGTATTGGAAAATGTCTTCACACAAATCAGACGAAACGAAAACACTGTCACTATACCTTAGTTAACGAAATTTTTCAACTCTTAACATGATTTGTACCAGTAATTACCGATTGTCTGATTAAAATCCGAAATTTACAACCATTTGTCAAGTGATTTTACTGTTTTGATTGTGATGCTGGTTGAAACGAATACAGATCTATCTACAAGTAGCATTGTTTTCTATTCAAGACATTGAAACAATCTTAGTTAGTGTAACATGAATCCGTAGGTTAGTGTTAAGATATTTAATCCAATATCCTAAGACAATTATTGGTCAATTCATATTGGTTAATTCCTACTGGTCAATTTTATGGTCGTCCTAGATATCAATGTCACGTACTCCAATGTTATTTCTCATTGGTGGTCCTGACTGTCAATGTCACAGACTACGATGCTGTTTCTCATTCGACCAAAATGTATAAATACGCACTATTTGTAACGTTTTATGACCATGACCAGGGCTCGGTCCCGGATCCCTAGTCCAGGATCCTGATTCTCTTCTGGACTCGGACCTCGTACTTTCTGAATGCTTGTAGAATACAGGTTCTACTTCATATCAAGTCTTGTATTCTTTTACTCAATATTGGGGTTGGGATAATCGGATTTGAGTAGCATGTCGTATCTCCGGATCCTCGCTCTCGTTTCCGACTAAGGTATACTCGTAATAGTTCAAATATATCAAGTTGACGTGTTTACGTGCAGGCGTAACAGTTAGTATTAACTCTGTCCAAGTCACTTTCACTAATCGAACTAACTATTCTATAAAAAACCTGAAAGGATGCACATAGTAATGAATTGTTTAACCTAACCAGTGGTGGTGGTGTTTGGCTCTCTGAGCTGAATGTTTCGGTTGTGGAGCTTTCATTGTTCTTCCACTGAACAACATCATCATCAGCACAAACTTCAGATAGAAGTGAAGCACCGGAATTTCTCCACATTTGACCTGTAGCTTGTTCTGCTAACCTCAATCTTGATTGGTTGCTGTTGACCTTAAATCAGTCGTTGTTTGCACCTTTGTTGTTTTGATTGTATCCCTCACTTTTGATCTGTTTCTTGATCCCATGTTCGCCTATGATTTTCCTGATTGGTTGAGATAATTTGGGTCAATGTCGATGTGTTTGTTGATTGCTGATTGACCTGAGTGCCAATCTTCTAAAATTTCCCTAGTGTTCTTTGTCCTCCCCCTATCCAGTATTTCCACATTGTTCCAATCGAATGTATGTCCATAATTGTCGGTGTGTAATGATATAAGCGAAGCGTTGTCGTGGCATTTGACCTAACAAGTACATGGTTTATTATTGTGTCAAAATATCTACTTTTTTTTAACGAAGTCTTGTTTAGATATTTTGGTCATCGGCTATATTGTATGAAGTGTTTTTACCCTTTCTTAATCTTTTCCAGCTGATATTACAGAATCTTCACCGTATAGAACCAAATCTCCAGGAAGTAAACACTTCACATTGAACAACAACTCCTCATATTATTTACAACGAACATCAACATCCTTCACACCATTATGTCACATATACATTCCAACTCATTGTAAACCAACTCAAACTCAACAATCTAATAGAAATGTCAATTCATTTACACATGATATCAACTCAAAATGCCATGAAATTTATCATCATACACTTAATCAAATGAATACTGAAGACATTCCCTATTCTTCATTGTCAATGCCACCACTGATGGAACGTTCCATGGAGGATGATGAATGTCATTTATACAAATAACTGAAGGAAATTTTTTTAGCTCATACATGGGGATGATTGTGATGTAGTCTCGTTGACTGTGTCAATCAACCAAAACATCCACCTTAGAGAACGTAACTTTTAGCACAAGGATGAACGAAAATTAGAAAATTATAGTCAACCGTTAGATAACAATTTCATCAGGGTTTTCTAACTTCTTTCTGATACACAGTTTGTTGTATCCTCATGATTGAAAATTCAGGTTCTTCATAGAAATTATTCAATTAATAAATTAAATTATTATTATTACGACAAGACAGTCAGTCCTTTTATTCATCGAGAATCTTTTCAGCATTTTTCTAGTCAAGTTAAGTCAATGAATGCATTTATTTAAAAAAAATTCATCTGGTACTTTTTGTACTTTTGGTAAAACTATTATGGATTGTTTTTATTCATAAATGATGTTTTGATATTTGCTAATTTCTTCTCTTTTTTTTACACACACAAAATAAAAAATAAATTTTATTGTAAATAAAACATTTCATAGAGTTAGTTTGATTCGTTTTTTTCTACATGTTGTGGTGCGCGCTACTTATAAGTAGTATATGACGTGAGTGTAAACGTAATGTCTGGCAACAGAAGATGGGGGAAGATCAAGAAAGGAATAGCGGGAACATAATGGGATTTGTATGAAACGCATGAACAGTGAAATGACAGACAATGGATTGATATTTTGCAAATTAACGGTTTACGATATAGTTTTTCCGATTAACTCTGTAATTTTCGTTAAATACAATTCGGTTGCCTTCACCTGTGTTCTCCTTCACTACAATGTTTCTTGCGAGACTTGGCCGTTAAGAGTAGAAGATGTTCGTAGGTTACTAGTCTTCAATCATCGATGTCTCCGAAGCATTGCTCGTGTATCATGGAACTGTGGTGTGACGATGCACCTGCGTGTTCTTAAGCTCGGTTTGTAAATCAGAAGATGAACGAAAGTGATGAATACATTTATTCGGGACACACCACAAAGTGAAGCGGAGAAGCAGTGAATAGAGCGAATGGATAGGTGAAGCGAGTTGGAAAAGGCTAAGAGCCAATTCAAAGAGAGAGTATGACTAAGAATATATAGTCAGGCATAAGTAAGATAGACATATGACAAGCGAAATAGGTATGCACACACATGAATAAAAGCGGCGAATGATTGACAAGGTCGAAAGCAAGCGATACAAATCATGTGAGTTCGTGGGGACATTAGGAGATTAACATTAAAGCGAAAAGGATGAGTAAGGGCGTAGGCATAAGCAATGCTCAGTCGTACAAGCTCATACAAACCAGATAATAAAAAATACCAGTGGTACATATGAGTTGTTGCTATACAAATGGCTTGGTTAAATAAATTAATCGAAAGGTCTTAAGCAAATTAAATGTAAGCTGGTGCAAATAAATGTGGAGGCACTACAGAACAACCGTATAAGCAATGCTGTCGTTAGGAGACGAGTTCTAGGTAGTGATGACGAATCAATAGTTGAAGTGGTGAAACTTAATCAGTTGAGGTGGTTGGGACATGTGTTAGGTATGCATAACCACCGACTGCCCCCATGAGCTTTGTTTCGTGGTGTAGGAATACGTTGGAATAAATCTGGGGGTGGCCAAACCAAAACATGACAGAAATCCATGAAGTCATTGACAAGTGCACTGAGTCATGTTGGTAGATGTAGGCTATCTGGTTGGGGTCTGCGAGACGAAAGTCACCAATGGTGGTTATAGACCTTGAACGACATGGTTTGGAATCGTTTGTAATGGCTCAGGTGCATCTACTCTTTGTGTTCTCTCAAACTCTAACCTTCTGAATTCGTCATCATCTCTATCTTTGTCCTTCTAAATTTATCGCACTGAATTATCCTTCTCGAATCATATCTTCGCTCCCTAATCTTCTCCATTACTGCTAATCCTTTTTTTATTGCTATCACTGTTGGATTTGAACTGACAGTTACGTCTCTGTGCTGATGTGGTATGGCAACCAGAACTGATGTACTTACGAACGAAGTTCTGCATTGTATCTGTCTGTCTGTCTTTTCTACATGTTTGGGCATATATATATATATATATATATATATATATATATATATATATATATATATATATATATGATGGCCAGTGTATCACTAGTCTCGTGACGGTCGGTATCCAACATGAATTAGATGAATACCGAATGTTGAAAACGTTTATTTTTGAAACACCACAAATGGACCAGCAGACTACAAGCACACTAGAGAGCGAATGGGCGAGTGTATTAATAAGAATAAAATGTTCGTATAGATACACAGAGAAATGTCGAGTCATCGAGATATTTAAGAGATTAACATTAAAGCGAAAAGGATGAATATGCACATAAGCGTTAAGCAATGCTCAGTCATACCAAGTTATACAAACGAGACACTAGTAAAAACCAATGATATATATTAGTTGCTGCTATATTAGTGGCTTGGTTAAATAAGTTAATCGAAAGGCTTAACCAAATAAAATATAAGCGAATTGTTACGCTCGTCTCTAGGTATGCTTAAACTATTAGGACGAGTTCACCTTAGACGAATAACGATAACGAAACAATGAACCAGAGTCCATGTACGCTACTGTGATCCCTTGGCCAAATCAAATCAGTAAGAAGTCTTGATATAGTGTAGAAAATTGTATTCTACAAACACAGCCCAGTCAGCACACAATGAATCCAAACACTCAAATTGCGTTTATTTATACTCAATAGAGACGTCCTTGGGACAGTCACAAAAATAGCACACTAAAATGACACAGTAACCAATCACAGCCAAGGATTTTCCTGGTGGGAAATGTGATCTCAAGGTCAACTGATCGGTCCATGAAATAAATCCGCAATAAAGATAATTATATCAAGCGAGTTCTGGAGATCTAACATCCCCAACACGAAGTCAAATGTATGTGGAGGCGCTACATGTATATGTATATAAAATTCCTACGTAAGTTTACAATAATAGACTATGAATTCTTGAGCGTATTTATTCGCTTTCTGTTCAATTTTCAAGCGTAATTCACATACCTAAAATGTGTGTAATATTACGGTGATCGTTCTAATTACACATTGAAATCATGAATGAATCATCGGTGGACCATCATTAAAAACAGGGAAGCACTGAAAGACAGCCTTTTTGTCCTGGTATGGGACTCATCAGCGATGAGCATCTACGTGACCAGTGGAGTTTTCCCCTCTCGGGTGTAAGCAGTTACCTACCGAAGATAACTGCTGAAGTTGTACAAAATCCTTAGATTGGTCAGAGTTAGACATTAACAGTGGTGGATACTAGTCTAGTGATCCAGAGGTTAAGCATTCGAATCATGCAGGAGTCGTGAATGCTCGCTGCTGATGAGTCCTTCCATACCAAGACGAAACAGGAGTGAAGTGCTTCCAGGTTTTTAGTGATGATCAAACAATGATTCATTCGTGATTTCGATGAATTAAACGTCTGCCGGTAAAAAGAAAATTGTTTGAGTTAAGAATTCGACACTATTCAATAGGTTTTGAACGTAGTGTTGAAGAATACTATGCCCTATTGAGATTATTATTCAGTATTCTTGTACAAAATAAATTTATTTGCTCAATATGATAAGAATTTTGATGTTTGTTTCACTGAAATGTAATCGTAGTGAAAAATACAAATTATTGTCACCCATATGAAATAATTTTGTTAGTAAGAAATTTAAAGTTTGATTATTCATTCTTTTTCCTTATTCTCAAGTTGGGGTTTGAAGCTTCTGATTTTGAAGACTCCCGGTAAGAAAACTTCTTGAGAGTTACTCATGAAAAGAATCTCATCGCTTACTTACTTATGCTTGTTACCTCCTAGTGGAGTATAGACCGCTGAACAGTATTCTTCAACCTATTCTGTCCTCCGCTTTCCTTTCTAGTTCTATCTAACTGTTGTTCATTCTTCTCATGTCTGTCTTGATTACTTGGTGGAATGTGTTTTCAGACTTCTTCATTTCCTCTGACCTTAAGATTCTGAATCAATAATTGTTTTGTGATGCAGTTGGATGCCTTCCTTAATGTGCAGTTAACTTTATTTTAGAGAGTTAGTTTTCAACACGATGAGGTGACTAACTCCATACCCACACCTCCTCCTTTATCCAGGCTTTGGACTGGCAGTATCTCCAGTGAGCCTCATGGCGGAGTTAAAAGAATCTCGTAATATTTATTATTTTACATAAATAGGTGACCTTAGAATAGACCATAGAACACTTGGCAAACATTTGCTTCTAGCATTCAACTATTCAATAATTGACATTCACTCTCAGAGTTGAACTGAATTTATTCAATCTTAAAATCCACGGATTAGTAAACAGCTGTTTATTTATAGGTTGTTATTGATTGTTAGTTTTACTGTATGGAGCGGAATCTCGGAAAACTACCAAAGCAAGACACGATCAGCAACAACCTACTGTGGGAGAAAACAAACCAGATTCCAGTGGAGGAGGAAATCAAACACAAACAGTGGAAGTGGATAGGACACACACTGCGAAAAGCACCGAACTGCGTCACAAGACAAGCCCTCACTTGGAACCCTCAAGGTAAAAGGAAAAGAGGAAGGCTAAGGAACACAATACGCCGAGAAATAGAGAAAGAAATGAGAAGAATGAACAAAAATGGGATAGAACTGTGAAGGGAAGCCCAGGTCAGAGATGGTTGGAGGAAACTGGTGGTCGGCCTATGCTCCATTGGGAGTAACAGGCGTAAGTAAGTAAGTAACTTCGAGATAAATTCCTCAAATGCTACTTAGAAGTCATGTACAGTAGAGCTGAACTAGACTGTTAATGAATCAGTCGTCAGTAGTATGGTACCGAATGTTCATTGTCTACCTCAGTGTTCATTCACAATGGTTAGTGATATATATATATTTCATTAGTATTTTTGGTTAACAGAGAAATTCGCCTTCAAATGCACTTAATTATCATGGTTTGGAAGCGGTCAATCAGTTTATTTTTCATCAAATAATTGTGACACATTTTTGAAACCATGAATCGATCAATGTTAGACCACCATTAGAAACCTGGAAGCACTGAATGACGGCCGTTTCGTCCTGTTATGGCACTCCTCAGCAGTGCGCATCCACGACTCCTTCGTTATTGGGTGCGAACGACTAACAATCAGACCACTCAGCCGGTATTTAACGGTGTTAATGTCTAACTTGATGAATTCACGGAGTTGTGCAACCTCATACATAGTCTTCGGTAGTTACTCTCTACACCCGAACAGGTTGAACTTCACTGGTCACGTCTTACCACTAGAACTCCGAGAATTTCCTCACAAGATGGTGGTGAAAACTTGTAGCTCAGGTGGATGATTGAGGTGGTGTTTCGTTCTCTGAGCTGGTTGTTTTGGTTGTGGAGCTTTCATTGTTCTTCTGAACGACAGGTCAAAGGTCAACAGCAACCAATCAAGATCGAGGTTAGCAGAACAAGCTACAGGTCAAACGTGGAGAAATTCGAATGCTTCACTTCTATCTGAAGTTTGTGCTGATGATGTTGTTCAGAAGAACAATGAAAGCTCCACAACCAAAACAACCAGCTTAGAGAACGAAACACCACCACAATTTCCTCAGGAAGCTAGTCACTAGTGAGCACAGGTAATTTGCACTACGGGGTTGTTGTGAAGATTGTTAAGTTACACATTTTTTAACAATCATGAATCGATCAATTTCTGGACAACTTTCATTGGAAACCTGGAAGAAGCACTGAATGACGGCCGTTTCGTCCTGGTGTATGGGACTCTTCAACAATCTTCACAACCCCGTAATGCAAATTACCTGTGATCACTAGTGACTGGCTTCGTAAGGAATCTTCTCCGAGTGCTTGGTGGGAAGATGTGACCAGTGAAGTTCAACCTGTTCGGCTGTAGACAGTAACTACAGATGACTGTGTATGAGGTTGCGCAACTCCATGAATTGATCAAGTTAGACATTAACACCGTTAGATACCGGTTCTGTGGGGTCCGATGATTGGTCGTTCGCTCACAATACCGAAGGTCCTAGGTTCGAATCCTGTGAGGTGCAGGAGTTGTGGATGCGCACTGCTGGTGAGTAGTCCCATACCAGGACGAGAGGGCCGTCTTTCAGTGCTTCTTCCAGGTTTCTAATAGTGGTTGTCCAGAAATTGATCGATTCATGGTTTTTAAAAAACATCTAACTTAACAATCTTCACAACAACCGCGTAATGCAAATAATTGTGAATCAAAAAGCTGACTTTAATAGAAATGTAGTAATTCACACACACACTAACATATTCACATTGTTAATAACTGACTGTTTAATTAACCTAACCAGTTGGGTTTGAAATGAATGCGAATTTATGCAAATCATTCTAATTAGAATTAGAGTTTTTGAATACAAACAATCAACCCTTACACAAATTAATCTGTGAATAATTATACAGTCAAACATGAATATATTTTTAGGTAAGTAATTAGTAATTCATGTTATCCATGCATTCTGAGTCATTTATTTGTATTAGATTGTAAAATTATAAACTATAAAGCCGGTAGTAGTAAACAGTTAATTAAGAGATTATGCATGTACATAAGTTAAGGTTACTACTATAGGACATTAGAACATAGTGTGGTGCGAGCTACTCATTAGTAGTATATGACGTGAGTGTCAACGTAATGTCTGGCAGCAGAAGATGGGGGAAGATCAAGAAAGGAAGAGTTAGAACACAATGGAATTTGTATGAAACGCATGAATAGTGACAATGGATTGATGTTTTGGAACAGGAACAGTCCAGTTCGATTTGATGAACTGATATTTTGCAAATGAACGATTTGCGCGATATGGTTTTCGTATTTTACTGAGTAACTCTGTAATTGTCGTTAAATACAATTCGATTGCCCCACCTGTGTTCTCGTTCATTCAAATAGAAGTAATTGTTAATTCACATCCTATAGTAGTTGAGGGTAGTAGAAGTATTAACGTTAATGAGAGAGATTGGGTTTTAACAATTCAAGAAATATAATTCAGTGAAATACGTTTTAAAAAGAGAGAGATAGATGTGTTGAGGATCCCCTAAAAACTAACTTTACTTACTTGCTTACGCTTGTTACCCCAACGAATTGCATTTCGTGCGGGATGAGGTTGCTACCCACATCATGTCCTAACCCTCCTACTTTATCCGTCGGGCTTGGGACTGGCTTAATTCCGAGAAGTGCTTTAAGAGGAATCAAATCAATCCTTAACTACTCATTTTTCTGTTATTTAAATTTAAAACTTAAATAGATAGTTCTGTTTGAATTACTCGGTAATTGGAGCATAATTAGTTGCTGGAGTTCACATTATGAACGCGTTGGAACCATTCGCACTAAAATAGAGTGCTAAAGACTAATTTGTCACAAAACTTCACTAGATATGTATGTATTAAAATCAAGTACAGTCACTGAAGATATGATGTTTTTAAAAGAATGTGCTCAGTTATGACTAGTTTCATGAGGAAATTCTCAGAGTTCTAGTGAGAAGACATGACTGGTGGAGTTCAACCCTGTCGGGTGTAGTAGGAAGTAACCTGTTACTTATGAACGTAAACATGTCATTTTGATATGCTTGAATTATTATTACGAGTTTACTTTAGGCGGAAAACGAGAGCGAGAATCGAGGATCCGGCGACATGAGATGCTACTTCCATTGAATAAAAGACGAAGACTTGATATGAAGTAGAACATGTATTCTACAAGCATCCTGAAAGTACGAGGTCCGAGTCCAGAAGAGAATCGGGATCTGTGTCCGGTTCATAAAGCTTTACAGATAATACGTATTTATACATTTAGGTCAAATAAGAAACAACATTGAAGTCTGTGACATTGATAGTTGGGACGTCCAATGGGAAACATTAATTAAAGTGACATTAACAGTTAGTACGACCAATAGGAGTCAACACTGAAGTGTGTGACATTGACAGTTAGAACGGCCATAAAATTGACCGATAGGAATCGACCCGCAGAATTAAACTTCCAAAAATAGTTCTCTTAGGATATTTGATGAATATCCTAACATAACCACAGAAAATAAATGGGTGAGGCTGTTCGAAATCCTTAAAATGATTATTAATACGGTTATAGGTCGAATCAGTGGTCTAGAGGTTAACGTTCATTTGCGAGACCGAAGGTTCTGCGTTCGAACCCTGTGAGTAGTATGAGCCATGGGTGCGCAGTATCACCATACCGGAACGAAACAACCGTCCGGTGTTCTCATATTTGTTCACACAGTTTCGTGTGGATGTATGATATGTCTGTTAAATAAAAGCAATATCTAAATACCTATCTACATCTGATTACCCCAGATTATATCTACACTACAACTTAAACACAAGAGAAAAGGCGTGAATTGCCAAAAGAATGATGAAGTCCAAGATTAGTTAGTTTGTAGTGAAGGAGAACACAGGTAGGGCAACCGAATTGTATTTAACGAAAATTACAGAGTTACTCAGTAAAATAGGAAAACCATATCGTAAATCGTTCATTTGCAAAATATCAACCCATCATATCGAACTGGACTGTTCTTGTTGCAAAACATCAATCCATTGTCTGACATTTCACTGTTCATGCGTTTCATACAAATTCCATTGTGTTCTTCTAACTCTTCCTTTCTTGATCTTCCCCCATCTTCTTCTGCCAGACATTACGTTTACACTCACGTCATATACTACTTATGAGTAGCTCGCACCACAAGTTTATTTACAGAAAAGTAAGAGTATTGATATAAATAACATCATTCAATGACCATAGGTTTATTATTTCTAACTTCAACTTAGTATTACGAGTGACATTTACGATAGATGGCTTCACACATAGTCATGAATATAGTCACTGCATAAAACCAAACTATTATTTAAAAGGTTGACCAAACTACTACCAGTACAGTGATTCATATATATTATTCACTAAATGTGTTGTGTAAATTTTCTTCACGTAGTACTTAGGTTTTTAATAAAATGTAAATACGTTAATTGTCTCGGCTCCAAACTAATCTGAGTTTGATGATGATTCATTCGTCAAGTTTTTATTTTGTATGATTTAAAAGAATACTTTTCTTAGTTTAAACAATAACAAAAAAGTTGTTGAATATGTCAGATTATTTCTGTTATTTTTTGTTAAATTTTTAACATTTTACACATACAGATTCGTCAACTAATAATAAAAATAATCGTCGTCGTCTTTTGTTTTGTGAATATGATCTATACTACTTTGTTTTTTAATAAGTAGTCAATGATGCACACACGTGAATCGTGAGAAACTTTTGCAGATAATAAGTAATCGGTTGTTCAGAACACATTTTGGTAAATGTAATTTTTGATGATTAGACTTTCTGTGTTGAGACAAAATTTCACTAAATTAACATTGTACTTATCACTGATTATTATCAATATGAAAACACGTACTCAGTTCATCTAATAGGTATCATTCATATTTTCAATTAACCTGCATTTTGTAACCTGGTGGATAACTGGTCAGTGTATTAAGCGATAGACACGTTGATCGAGTGTCAATATGAAATGTGAACATACTGAGGAAAGCACCCAACCGAATCATAAGATAAACCTTCATTTGAAATTCTCAGGTCCGATGGAAAACAGGAGGTTCAAGGAACACATAACGTTGAGGCATGGAGAGTGGTATGAGAAGAATCAACAACGACTAGGTGGAACTAGAAATGAAAGACCAAGACAGAGAGTAGGCTGAAAAATGCTAGTCACCGGCTTATACTCCATTGGGGATTACAGGCGTAAGTCCGTAAGTAAGTAAGTAAGTAAGTAAGTAAGTAAGTGCATAAGTAAGTAAGGAAGTAATTAAGTAAGTAAGTTAGTGCATAAGTAAGTAAGTAAGTAAGTAAGTAAGTAAGTAAGTGCATAAGTAAGTGCATAAGTAAGTAATTAAGTAAGTGAGTAATTAAGTAAGTAAGTTAGTGCATAAGTAAGTAAGTAAGTAAGTAAGTAAGTAAGTAAGTAAGTAAGTGCATAAGTAAGTAAGGAAGTAATTAAGTAAGTGCATAAGTTAGTAAGTTAGTGCATAAGTAAGTAAGTAAGTGCATAAGTAAGTAAGTGCATAAGTAAGTAAGTGCATAGGTAAGTAAGTAAGTAAGTAAGCAAGTAAGTAAGTAAGTAAGTAAGTAAGTAAGTAAGTGCATGAGTAAGTAAGTAAGTAAGTAAGTAAGTAAGTAAGTAAGTAAGTGCATAAGTAAGTAAGTAAGTAAGTAAGTAAGTAAGTAAGTAAGTAAGTAAGTAAGTAAGTAAATGCATAAGTAAGTAAGTGCATAAGTAAGTAAGTAAGTAAGTAAGTAAGTATGAAATATCAACATTAAGTTAGTAGTGTGTTCAATTTTAAAATTTTACATGGAATAAACTGATGTCCCAGCTTCCACTCTTATCTTCAATCCAGAAATTAAGTAGGAAATTTGTTCATTCATTTATTGTCTTTGATTTATCCCCTCAACTAACTTAATTCCATGTGAAATAAAATATTTTATCCCATTATAAAATATCTTAAGATGAATCATAATTTATAACTATGGGAATAATAATTGAAAATGATTTAGGGAATATTATTGTCAATGTAGAATACTAATAACAATGTTAGGATGGAAATCGAGTAGATTTTAACTTTAAACAGAAAAGATTATTGTTGTATTTTTCTGATTAAAAATATACAAGTTTTGTTAAGTTCGTCATTAGGTGTACGCTTGAAGCTATTACGAGTTCACCTTAGTCGATAAACGCGAACGAGACAATGAACCAGCGTCCAGGTAGGCTACCTTGAATCCCAAGCTGTAAAACAGAAGTCTTGATAAGCGTAGAAAGTATATTCTACAAACACCCAGCAATCACAACACAATACAATCAAGCATACAACTCTCGTTTATTTATACATCATAGAAACATCCTTGGGACAGTTACGAAAATAGCACACTAAGATGGCACACAGCAACTAATCATGAAGCCATGGATTTTCCTGGTGGGAAATGAAATCTCAAGTTCACCTGATCAACCCATGCTCGCAAACGTGAAATCCAAAATAGGGGCACTTACCAAGCGAACTCTGGGGATCTAACATCCCCAGAAAGTTGTTTGTTATTTACGAATGGTCTCTTTTAAAGATATAATATTTCATGGAATACAGTATAAACTGAATGAAATATTTATGTGTTACGCCTGCACGTAAATACGTCAACTTGATATGCTTGACTTGTTATTACGAGTTTACCTTAGTCGGAATACGAGAGCGAGAATAGAGGATCCGGCGACATGACATGTTACTCTAATCCTAGTGTCCCAACTCCCATTAAATAAAAGAAGAACACTTGATATGAATTAGAACCTGTATTCTACAAGCATCCAGAAAGTACGAGGTCCGAGTCCAGAAGAGAATCAGGATTCCGGACTAGGGATCCAGGACCGGGTCCTGGTCCTGGTCATAGAATGTTACACATAATACGTATTTATACAGTTAGGTTGAATAGGAAACATCATCGAAGTCTATGAAATTGACAGTTAAGTCGACCAATAAGCAACAACATTTGAAGTGACTTTGTTATCTAGAGCCATCATAAAATTGACCAGTAGAAATTAATCAATAAGGAATTGACCGATAATTCTCTAATGATATTTGATGAATATCCTAGTAATATCCATGAATTCCGATGCTTTCAGGATTTGAACCCAGGACATCTGGTCTTGCGCGTGAAGATTTTAGTTACCCTTCGATTTCTGTTGACTAAGAAGAGAGAAAGAGAGACTAAATTTTAATACAAATTGACTAACAGCTATCGTTAAAGCTTTACAAATCATAACTCATAAAACCTGAATAAATTAAAATAGAATCCTTTTGACTTTCTTTTGAATTCTTGTACGTACAAATTAAGCTACAACACTGTAATTAGTAAAGTAAAATAGTTTAGTAGAAAATATGTGTATACCTTTTTCTCAAATATCCATTAACAAAACTAGCCTATTCTTAGCTGAGTTCTTCCATATGATCTTCTGTTCTTCAAAACACTCTAATCTCGTCATACATTCACTTTGACACTAGCTTCAAGGTAACACTCCACTGCATACTACTCGCCAGCTTCATTGTGAGTTGTATACACCGAAAAGTATCTTATATGATCATCAGTTAAACTGTACACACTATTAACTATCTATTTTACACCATATATCATACTAATTCACACATTCAACGTGAAGAATATTTGTTGTTGACGATAGTTTAAACATAGTCCGCATTGTTTACAAAATGAAATTATACTTTTTGAACACGACCTTGAAGTACATTTTCTATATATATTACTTATCAGTCAATAAATAGGCCGACTGTAATAACCAACGATGAATCATTAAAAATTTCACTGACTAACTGTTATTTTTTTGGACAGTCAAGATGATAGAAATTCCTAGATTTGAACGAAACTTATTTGATTAGCTGTGAAAGAAAAATAAAGCTTAAACACTGGAGACAACTGTGAATAAGTATGAGAATTTTCTTATTCATTTTTATCACAAAGCACCTTCACAATAACATACAAATTGAATTGTCATCTCATACAAAAATAGCCTAGTTTTCCCAAGGATTATAATCAGTTTCCTCTCTGATCAGACACATTGTTTCCCACTACAAATATCAACTGTATACGTGTAAACATAGTTTATATGCTGTATTTCTGTTTGGTAAAAGATTTTCACAGTTTTGTCATTAACTATAAAAGAAACTAGAGATAAAATCTGCTTGAGATCATTGTTTTAGTATTTTTAATTAAGTATTTCGTTCCCAGTGTGTTATTTTCTCTGTCTCCCAATGAACACGAAACATTTTATTCTTCAGAATGAAGTAAATCATAACACAATTTTTTAAAAAAATTGTTAAAGTAAGTTCCTGTGACTATGCCCTTAATAAATAGATTTTCACAAAATATATACATACTTAAAACTTGATAGCTCTCAACTAACACACTACATATATCCACCTCCCGAACGAAGCTGCTACCTTGACATGGTGGTGGTCGGGGTTGCGTATCGTCATGACCCAACTGAGCTATATTGACTGGAACTTATGTTCTTGAAGGTTCTACCATGTCAGGCAGGTCGATTGGAGAACGATGAGATTAAAAGCAGCTACCCAAGGTCTGACGGCGAAGTCGTACTGCTGACTGACTGCAGAGAGGTGTGATAGCGGTAAGGTGTTTCCCTCGGACAACCAGCATCTGCAGCGATGTTACAATGTCACAAGGAAGGAAGGGTTAGAAAAGGTCGACCCTAAATATGTCATACCTCCCCCTACCTCACGGATTTCTGTCTCCGTCGGTCAAGGCTGCCCAACAAAGGCTTTTAAAAGCGGAGCTAATACTTAAAAAACCTCTCCTAAAAAGGCCGTGCGTGACCGGCCTCAAGCAGTTGTCCCTTGGGCTCTGCGGTTACGCTCCCACGTCTCTAAGACCGACACTAATCTACCTTCCTTCTCAGGTTCCTCAAGAAACATCCTTCCACGGTGTGGGCAGCCGGGAAGTGACAACCGCCCTCATACCCGTAACAGCACGCGACACCAAATCCGTCACAAACAAATCCTTCCTACATCCCCTAATACATATATCCACCTAAAAATGTAGACGTAAATCATTTAAAATCGAACTGATTATCAGCTTGTATAACCATTTTGCAAAACAGGCCCCTAGTGGCTGGAAATTCACAGAGATTACATTTTTGTTAACTATTGTTAAAAAAGAGACTCACTGAAATAAATCACTTAAATTTTTATCAATTTCGAGTTTTACACAAATTCAAAAAGTTATCTTTTACGATGTAATTTAGAACAACACATGTAAACGAACAATATGGTTGTTTTCGATTAGATCGTCATCAGGCTTTATTCTCTCTAGCATACATGAATATTTATATATGTGAAAATGTTAAACCAATAAAGACAATTTCAATCATTAATCACTGTGACATAGATTGCGTCACTACATATAGGTGTACTGGCAGTACTTGTATTCTTACCTACTATGTGTACTGACATAGACAACTGTTAATAAACACTTGTGTTTTTTGGATGATAACTTTCGTAGTTCTCTACGTTTCTACAACACAGGGTAGAATTGTCTTGACATTTGTATTGAAAATTGTCCGAAGGGAACTAACATGCTAATAAAACGCGAACCAGAAAATTAATTTTAGCTTTTAGTAATTAAGTCAAAATTGGCATACACATGTAGTGGAACGCTTGTACGAAGACAATACGATTTGTGAAAAATAAACATTATTGTACTCGCATTGCGGGGTTGTTGTGAAGATTGTTAAGTTTTATTTGTAACCATGAATCGATCAATGTTAGAACACCATTAGAAACCTAGAAGAAGCACTAGACGGCCATTTCGTCCCGGTATGGGACTCATCAGCAGTGAGCATCCACGACTCCTGCACCCCTCAGGATTCGAACCCAGGACCTTCGGCACTGTGTGCGAACGGCCTAACCGTTAGACCACTGAGTCGGTATCTGACGGTGTTAATGTCTAACTTGATCAAATTCACGGAGTTGCGCAACCTCATACACTGTATACATCCGAACAGGTTTGAACTTCACTGCTGATGAGTCCCATACCAGGACGAAACGGCCGTCCATTACTTCCAGGTTTCTAATGGTGGTCTAACATTGATCGATTCATTATTGTACTCGTTTTGTTTAACTGTACCAAAAACACTTCTTCCACTTCTTGCACGCAACGTTCTTTTCGCGTTGCTACCATTTTTCCAAACGCGCTGCTTCCCATGTAATGCCACTAATTTCTCCTTCAATAAAATATTCAAACATGGATTTATTTTGGTATATATGACGGGATAGTATGGAACATTTAGTGGTGAGCATAGACAATCTGGTATCCCTCACTACTAAACACACACAACCAAATAATCATAGAGAGTGTATACTAATGTTGCGGAGAAGTACATTTATTTGAATGTAAGTTTATGAAAGTTCACTCATACAATTTTTAAACGCAATACTAGTTTCAGGCATGCAATTTGTACCAGTGTAAGTAGAAGCATTAGTAATAGGATGTTTATGAAGCAAAATCACTGAATGTATATGTGTTGTATGTACGCCTAGTCTACAGGCATGCATCTGGATCTCATATGATCTGCAAAATGAAGTTGTTTTTAGAATATTTTCTCTAGCTTCCCTTCTGGTTTCCAAAGTATACCAAACACGTCATGCTTTTTACCTCCTGACTTACTTATCTTCGCTTGTCAACTGTATCAAAACCCACACGATATCCTGCTACTTATGAATGGCATCCATCAGACGGTGTTTGTTTGTTCCAGTTTTTCAAGTAATGGCAAGTTACATAGATGTCATGTTAGTTATTATCAAGCAGCACTGAAGTAGCAATCAAATAAATCTGTACAGTATATGGATTGTTAAAAGGAACTCTGGTCTGCGCTGAATGTTGAAAAACTCTCATTAATTAGAATTCGTCTTCATTACAACACCAATATAAAGTTATTCCAATTTCTACGTTGTCTTAACACGGCTTGTATTTTATTTTGTTTTAAAAACTCAATCATTATCATCGTGAAAATTGAGCAAACGCCCAATGAATGATTAATAAGCTAATAAAATTTACATCAAAAGCTTCTTAAAAATGTAATAATCACATATATTTAGATAAGTTTTTATAATCAAACTGTCTATGTTGCAGACAATCTGTGTTTTGAAGATGAAGTCCAATAGGGCGTTTTAGTAAAATTTATGGGCTTGTCCAGAGTATATATTTATATATATCTGACACACATAGTAATCAGTTAAACCCGTCAAAAAAGGGTGGTTTCAACCAGCAAACTATAATCTGTCATTTGAATTAAAATGGAACAAGCCCTCACAATTAATTTATCATGTATCATATTTTTTCTACAGTTATTCTGTATTCAACAGTAAAGTGTTGTCTGTTTGACTAAGATCTACCAACTATTCACTTCGTCTTAACTTTGTAACCTGATCATCAAATTGTTATACTCAATTTCGCTTATGAACAATGACAAACAGATAATAATCTATAAGGTAGCGATTTAAGGTTCTATTTTAAAACTGTTGTATCACTGAAATTGAAGAACAAGTGAACAGTACAATAACGTGGTAAAATGTATTTTGAATGATTGGCAAGATGTGACATGTCGTAATCTACTTTTATGAAGAGAACGTGTTTGGTGTGATTGAAAGATTTATTGTTATAACCAATTGTACCAGTGAGTGTTTTACTGTTCCTTTTATTGATTACATTCTGTACGCGCCAAATTTCTGTTTGTATTGTTGCCATTTTGGTTCCACCACTCTCTGTAGTTTCGCCACTCTTTTCTGGCATGATTTCAGTATTCTTTTGATACCACGAAATCGTCAGTAAATATATTCTCTTGTATGGATCAACTTATCTTTTCTGTGACGTGGATGTAATTGGTCTGTAGTGGTGATCTTAGTCAAAATCGACTTGACACCTTATAAAGGTTTTGTAGTAAATGGTAGATATTGTAGCAGTTCATGTTTAACCAGAAAGTACTTTGAGATGATGGAGAAAATCTGTAGCTCATGATTATGGTGGAGTTTCGTTCTCTGAACTAGATGTTTTGGTTGTGGAGCTTTCATTGTTCTTCTTCTGAACAACATTTTATTGGTGATCGAGTTGAGAGTGACTATGATCACCACTAAATGCTAATTACCAGCCTGTCACAGAGAAGAAAAATAAGTCCATGGTAAAGAATATATTTACTGACGATTTCATGGTATCGAAAGAATATCGAAATCGAGCCTGGAAAACGAGGCAAATTTACAGGGCTTGTAGAGAGAAAAATGGCAACAACGCAAACAGAGAGTTTGTGCGTAAAGAGTGTTCCAAGCAAAAATTACACTTAAACGATTACTGATACAATTGGTTATAATAATGAATGTTACTATTAAACCAATCGCATTCTCTTCATAAAAGTGATTTTACTAAAACATTATCAGTACAAACTTAGGATGGGAGTATTCAGATTTCTTCACGTATGACCCGTTGCTCGTTTTGTTAACCTCGATCATGAATGGTTATTATTGACCTTAAACCTGTCGTTACCTGTGTAGAATCCTTTTTGAATGTTTTGTTTTTTGGAAAATCCCTCCATGTTTACATATTTTTGTTATGACATGACGGACTTTTTCTGTTGACATTTTGGTATTTTATTTGATTCCAATTTGAGATTTTATCATTGTATATTGTTATTATTTCTATATTTTGTACTTATATTGAAGTTTTTATGTTTGCTTCTGAACTGTATATATGTTGTTTAAATTTGATCTTTAATATGGCTACAGCCATATTTGGATTGATACTGTGGCGGTTGGATTTAACATCACTTAGTCCCTTTAACTCGGATACTCCTCGGAGTAATTGTGACTTGAAAAGTGCATCAAAATTCAGGTATTGATTTGTATTTCCATTTTTTAATGTAATATGGACCGCTTTCTCCTCGATTTTTTGTGTTTTTGACATTGGGTTGGGAGATAACGCGTTCGATTTGCACTTACTGGAAACTTTAGATTCATTAGACAATTTGAAACGTTTATAGAACCCAGAGTAAAAGATGACAATTTGCGTTTATTATATTTAATTCACTACTGTAAAGGAAAGGCAAAAAATGCGATTGAAGGTTGTATTATAATGGATCCACAAGCGGGATATAAGAGAGCTAAGGCTATTTTAAAACAGCTCTTTGGGCAGTCACATGTAATAGCCCGTGAAACCTTAGAGGACTTGTTTAGAACCGGGAATGCAGATTTTAATGATCCTGAAGAATTGACGAATTTGGCGATTAAAATGCAGAATGCTGCTCTAACCTTAGAACAGTTAAATTGTACAACGGAACTTAATTCCCTGGTTACTTTAGAACGAATAGTTAGGCTCTTACCTCATCGAATGCAAGCCCAGTGGGCAGAGCTGGGAATCAAGTGGGACGAAGAGGAAAGAGAACCTAATTTCAATGAATTGACGGAATTTATTATGTCTCGTGCTAAGATAGCTAGTAGTAGGTTTGGAAGATTAGCTAATCGGGCTAAAACAGGACATAATACGGAAGCTATTAGTGATCTGCGTGCGAGACATGAGGATTCTTCGTTTCTACCTAACGCACGCCCGGAATATAAGACAGTTGTCAATTGTATCAGGAAAGTATACGCTGTTTATGGTCCGAGTATGTGACCGTGATGATGTAAAACCTCTTGATGCGTATCCTAGTAAGAAGCCGGTTGGTGTAACAGATAAGATGGCTTTTCTAAGTATAGAAAAGAAAGAAAAGGGCATCTTTATTCTAATTGTATCGTCTCGAAAAGAATACTAAAGGCTGACGAGCATTGTATCCTCAGTGTTGCAGAACTCATCTGATTACTGCATCTGCTATTGAGGTGCTTTAGTGGTGAGGTGTGCCACAATAGCTGACACTAAGATATTGTTATCATATTAGAATATCTTTTGGTCTCATTGTCGTTTAAAGTGATTTTACATCTTCAAAAATCTGATCTGTTGATGGTCTCTTTGGAATAGCACAAGCTGAAATGAACCGTCGGTAAAAGTTTATATTCCAGAGGTCTAATACCTTGAGC
>OX103977.1:4589496-4717954 GCA_944470395.2 Schistosoma turkestanicum
CGAAACGGCCGTCCAGTGCTTCCAGGTTTCTAATGGTGGTAAAGCAGTACTAGGTAAGAATGGAACTTCAATTGATGAAGTAGTGAAACTTCATCAGTTGAGGTGGTTGGGATATGTGTTGCGGTATGCTTAACTACCGACTGCCTCGACGAGCTATATTTTGCAGTGTAGGAATAGGTTTGACGTAAGCTATGGGCGGCCAAACCAAAACATGACAGAAATCCATGAAGTCAGTGACAAGTGGACTGAGTTATGTTAGTAGGTTGGGGCCTGCGAGACGATAGTGATCGATGGTTAGAGAGCCTGAATGACATGGCTCAAAATCGTTTGCAATGGAGCAGGTGCATCCAGTCTTTGTGTTCTCTCAAATTCTAATCTTCTGAATTCCTCATCACCTTTATCTTTCCCTTTTTTTCAATTTATATCACTGGATTTTACTTCTTGAATAATATCTTCGAACACTAATCTTTTCGATTACTGCTAATATTGACCACTACCTCTATCATCAATTCGGGATTTGAATTGACAATTCGATCACTGCGTGTGCTAATGCGTTATATGGCAACTTGCAATGATATACGTACAAAGTTTAAAGTTGCAGCTGATTGACTGACTGACTATCAGTTACTTATTGATATTTGTTAAAGCTTAGTGCAAGAAAGAACGAAGAAACTTTAGTTTCTCTATATTAGGATATTCACCTAATATCCTAAGAATATTATTTTTAGAAGTACAGTCCTATTAGTCGATTTCTATTGGTCAAAATTATGATCGTTCTAACCGTCAAAGTCAAATACTTCAATGTTGCCTCTTATTGGTCATCTGGACTGTCAGTGTCATTCAAATGTTCTTTTCTATTGGTCGTCCTAAACTGTCAATGTCACAGACGTTGATGCTCTTTCTTATTTGACCTTAATACGCACTATCTGAAAGACTTAATAATTCCGTTTCTCCTGCCTACCTCTCTTCTGTATTCGACCCAATAAACAACTTCATCCCACGGTGTTGCGTTCTGATATCTAAGAGATTTGGAAATAGCATTTTGGGTCGTATTGTGATATTTGAATCGGACGCCGCTAGGACTGAATAACTATACGTAGCAGCGTTATAACACTCTACAAGAATGATTTTTCTAAACAAAGTTTTTCGTACAGATTTATAACAAACCACTAGAATGTCAATTCAATTCACTCAATCTGTTTTCGGTTAACAGAATAAGCTGCGAGTCTCATACGTGGAGAAATTCGAATAATTCAGAGAGGTTTAGAAGAACAATGAAAGCTCCAAAGCACCAAAA
Organism: Schistosoma turkestanicum; assembly: GCA_944470395.2. Classification (NCBI taxonomy): domain Eukaryota; kingdom Metazoa; phylum Platyhelminthes; class Trematoda; order Strigeidida; family Schistosomatidae; genus Schistosoma; species Schistosoma turkestanicum. The sequence goes on from OX103977.1 coordinate 4,590,794, forward strand.
CATCCAACTCCGAGAGAATGAAACTTCACCACAATGTTCCAATTTCCACAATTCATATTCACTAAACTAAGAGGAAGCGAAAGCAATTTTAAGACAAAATCGTATTGATGACAGTGAACAGTGATGCACACACACACACACACACAGTAAGCAGAAAGTTTGAAAATAGATTGAGATCGATGAAAATTGTGGAAATTTTTTACATTATGACATAAAATTCATCACATACAAGCTGAACTTTATTGATACACTCGATTTTAATTCACATTATTCTGTCTTAAAAAAAGACAAACGATCATAATGACAAACACACAAACACACAGAGAGATATATACAAGGGAAGTAGGGCATGTTGTCATGGTTACAAAAATAGAAACAGTTCATAATACTCCCTCTAATTTCATATTGAACACATAGAATTTATCTATACAAACAAAAGTATGATCACACCTAGCTAACTAGTTAGTTAGCTAGATGACATCTGTCATGAATTTATGCACAGAAAAACGTGTAGCGAATAAACATAATCAAAATAATGGAAAAAGATTTTTTTACAAGAAAAAAAGTTGACGACTATCGAAGCATAAAGTAAGTGTATGGAAAAAACCTTATTCTCGTCTGAATTCTCAGGATTCGACCTTCTACAAGGTGGCGCGCTTATTGACTTAGAATATGCCGATGACATAGTCTTACTTGGTGAAGACGCTGACAAAGTGCAGAGTCTTCTGACCAACCTAAGCAACAATCCAAGCATGTTCGGGATGCGGTTTTCCCCCTCGAAATGCTAAATGTTGCTTCAAGATTGGGTTGCATCGGCACCTGAACTAGTGATAGGGAGTGAAGTAGTCGAACGTGTAGACCGCTTCAGTTACCTGAGGAGTCTCATCAGTGCCGATGGCCTGGTGACTGACGAAATCTCAACACGGATACAGAAGGCTCGATTGGATTTTGCCAACCTGCGTCACTTATGGCGTAGGTGAGATATCCGTTTGCTGACTAAAGGACGAGTGTACTGTGCAGTAGTTCGCTCCGTCTCACTTTATGGCTGTGAAACATGGCTAGTGAGAGTAGAAGATGTTCTTCGGTTACTAGTATTCGATCATAGGTGTCTTCGAAGCGTTGATCGTATATCATGGGACAACCGTATAAGCAACGCTGTTATTAGGAAACGGGTGCTAGGTAAGAATGGCAGATCAATAGACGCAGTAGTGAAACTTTATCAGTTGAGGTGGTTGGGACATGTGCTGCGTATGCCCAACCACCGGCTGCCGCGACGAGCTTTGTTTTGTAGTGTAGGAGTAGGTTGGAAGAATGTTAGGGGCGGCCAAACCAAAACATGGCAGAGATCCATGAAGTCATTGAAAAGTGGACTTAGCCATGTCAGTAATTGTCGACTACCTGGTTGGGGTCCGCGAGATGATAATAATCGATGGTTAGAGACCTTGAATGACATGGCTCAAAATCGTTTGCAATGGCGCCGGTGCATTTATTCTCTGTGTTCTCTCAAATCCTAATCTTCTGGATTCTTCAATACCTCTAGTTTTGACTTTCTAAACTTTTCTCATTTAATCATACTTCTTGAATAATATCTTCTAATCCTAACCTCTCCGATTACTTCTAATTCCCTTACTACCTCTTCTACTATTGGATTTGAATTGACAATTACATCTCTGTGTGCTGATGTGGTATGGCAACATGAACTGATGTACTTACTTACGAAGTTCTACGTTGCATCTGACTGAATGACTGACTGATAGTGATATCGAACAATAGTATATATACAGACAAATGTCATGATGTCAAGTTGTCAATCAAAAATCAATTCAATTCAATTGAAATATGAAGGAAGCGAAAGCAAAGTTAGTTAGTTACTTTCAAAATGAGAACAATATCAAAGCATTATTAGTGGGTATATTTGACATGCATTTTGAATGATGACTGATTTGGTTTTGTGTGCTGTTATGGGTATGAAGGTTGTTGTCACTTCCCGGCTGCCTACACTATGCAAATTGGATTAGCGTTGGTCCAAGGGACGACTGCTTGAGGCCGATCACACACAGCTTCTTATAAGGAGTTTGTAAAATATTAGCTCCGCTCTTCAAAAAGCCTTACCACCGGAGACGGAAATCCGTGAAGTAGAGTGAGGTGTGACATGTTTAGGGTCCACCTTTTTCTAACTCCCTCCTTTCTTGTGATCAGAAGGCAGCATCTCTTCAGATGCTGGCTGTCCAAAGGAAACACCTTACTGCTGTCACACGCCTCTACAGTCAACAGTACGACTTCGTCCTCTGTTAGTCGGACATAGATGGAATTAAAGCATGACTGCGTCAGCTGCGCGCTGATTGGCCAATTTCCTATCCAATCAGCGCCTGATCGAATCTTGGAGAACAGGGTAGGATATTCTCGTACTGTTAGCTGCGTGCTCATTGGTTAAATCTAATCCAGTCGATCACGTGAATTTCTATCCAGAAGCTTCTCATGTAAATGCTATAAATAAACTAACGTTGTATCTATTTTTGGCCTTCGCCTTCGCCATCACTTTTGGCTTCTTATTTCCATTTAACCTTGCTACTTGGAATATAATCTTTCCTGTTCCATGTTTTGATTCTTGGGAACTTGTCCAGTGTATTGTAGTCAGAGAATACTAAGCAATAGGATTTAGCTGGGAATTATCTAAGCAAAGCGTTACAACACCCTCAGACCTTCAGTTGTTGCTTTAAGTCTCATCGTTCTTTAATCGACCTGCCTGGCACGGTAGAATCTACAGGAACATACGTTCCAGCCAATATAGCTCAGTCGGATCATCACAATAGGCAAGCCCGACCACTATGTGTCAAGCTAACAGCTACAGTCGAGCAAATCACATACATACAAAGATGATATGATGTAACTAAGTAAAACATAACACAGATTCACAATATATTACCTTTCAATTGACCAGCACTGATTCTACGCGTCTCCACTTCATTATCTTCAAGAAGATTTAACATAATTTGATGCAGTGAACGATTAGCACCACTATGATTACAAACTAATGTTTGAAGATTAGTGATCACGGATGCCATTGCTCGTCTAACATCTCTGTAGAACGCAAAAAATAATAATAATAATAACGCATGAGAAAAAATAAGTTCGCAAAGGTTTTTACAAACGACAGTACATATAAATGCATAAAAATTACACATAACCAGTGTTATTATTGTTTCTAAATATTTGTCACATAAAGTGTACACACAAGTGAAGAGAATGCATTTCCACATCAAATAGAACAACACTTTCATAATATGATCAACGCAAAATACAAAACAGAACATTTGAAGGTGTTCGGATATTCATCCTAAGAGAATTATTGGTCAAATCCTATTGGTCGATTTCTATTGGTCAAAACTATGGTCGTTTTACCTGTCAAAGTCAAATACTTCAATGTTGTCTCTTATTGGTCATCCGGACTATCAATGTCATTTCAAATGTTACTTCGTATTGGTCGTCTTAACTGTCAATGCCACAGAATTCAATGCTGTTTCTTATTCGACCAAAATGTATAAATACACATTATCTGTAACGTTTTAGGACCACGACCAGGACCAGGGCTCGGTCCCGGATCCCTAGTCCAGGATCCTGATTCTCTTCTGGACTCGGACCTCGTACTTTCTAACTGCTTGTAAAATACAGGTTCTACTTCACATCAAGTCTTTTTATTTTTACTCAATATGGAGGTTGTGATAATCGGAATTGAGTAACATGTCGTGTCACCTGATCCTAGCTCTCGTTTCCGACTAGGTAAACTCGTAATAGTTCAAGTATATCAAGATGACGGGTTTACGTGCAGGCGTAACAGAAGGTTATTGTGTTATTGCTCCAATTATCATACAGAATTATACAGGGAACATGCTATTTTTTATTAACAACGAAAATAGGCATTATTAAACATGGATGGTTGGTTATCAAACAGATAAAAACCCCGTTTAAAAAATTTGAGCACAAGTTTTATTTTAAATATCGAAATAATGAATGTGAAACGTTTTTAGACCACCATTAGAAACCTGGAAGCACTGAATGATGGCCGTTACGCATCCACGACCTTGCAGCACCTTCGGTCTTGCGCACGAACGACTAACCTCTGATTCACTGAGCCATCATCCAACGGTGTTAGTGTCTGAGTCTGATCAATCTAAGGGTTTTTTCTGCAACCTCACACATTGTCTTTGGTAGTTGCTGCATAAACTCGACAGAGTTGAACTCCATTGGTGACATCTTCTCACTGCAACTACGAAAATTTTGTCACGATTGCATACGTTACTGGAGCCCCTCTGGGGCTATTGCTGGGGTATCAAGCCCGGATGAAGAAGCAGGGTTAGGTGAGGGGTTAGCGAGTTAGCGAGTCCATACCGCAAAAGTGGTGAAAATTCATCAGTTGAGGTGGTTGGGACATATGTTACGAATGCCTAACCACCGACTGCCGCGATGAGCTATGTTTGTGTGGTGTAGAAGTAGGTTGCAAGAAAGCTAGGAGCGGCCAAACTAAAACATGGCACAAATCCATGAAGTCACTGACAAGTGGACTGAGTCATGTTGGCAGATGTAGGCTACCTGGTTGGGGTCTGAGCGATGAAAATAACCGATGGTTAGAGACCTTGAACTACATGCCTCAGAATCGTTTGCAATGGTGCAGGTGCATCCACTCTTTGTGTCCTCTTAAACTCGAACCTTGAATTCCTCATAATCTCTACCTTTCTCCTTCTAAATTTATCTCACTGAATTATACTTCTCGACTCATATATCCAGACTATAATCTTCTCCATTACTCCTAATACTTCTAATATCGCTATCACTTTTGTATTTGAACTGACAGTTGCTTCTCTGTGCTGATGTGGTATGGTAGGCAACCTGATCAGATGTACTTACGTACGAAGTTCTGCGTTGTATCTGTCTGTCTGACCAGATGACTGAGACAGTGCATCGAACAATTTTAATGTCTAGCTTCAATCAATTTACAATAGTACACATTTGTTCATGTTATCATGTTATCAGTTTCTCTATCTGATTAGAGACACCCCATTCCGGAGCTACGGTTTGTGTTTGTTGAAACCCTTCTCCTCTCATTTCCTTCCTCCACTAACGTAACATACCACCTAATTTGATTTTTCTACACTGTTTATTTTAATTGTTGTACAACTAGCTAACTACATAGCCTGATATGTACAGTGTGTGTATGAATTTGAACTTTTGTGTACATAATTCGACGAAAAGTAGCTTTCTCCTTTTTTCTTCAGATTATTTCTAATCATTATTACACTGATCATAATAATCTTCACCATTTCATAAGATCCCCCCATCCTACGGCATTCATGAAAACAAAAATTTTCCTATCCCTCTTTATTTCTCCTTAAATAAATAATTATTGATTGACCTTAAAAATTTTTTATAAATGACATAATTTAGATAAATGAAAGGCATTTTAATGAACACAAAAGTTCACTAGTTTTTTCATAGATAACAACATTATCTAATTCGCTTATTTTAGGGGCTTTGTAATATACAATAATTATGAATTGATAAACAGTCAGTAAAGTATGCTGAAAACAAAATGAAAATTAGGGAAATAAATTTCAGGGTGCAAAATTTTCTTTTTTCAGAATCAGTCAATGTTAAATCGGCATTAGAGAAACCTACAAGCACTAAAACGAGACTCATCAGAAAGCAGCAGCGAGCATCCACGGTTACCGTGACTAGCCAGATTCTAATCCAGGGCCTGCGCGGGAACGCCTAACCCATCGGACCACTAAGCCGGTATCTAACGGTGTTAATGTCTAACGTGATCAATTCATGGAGTTGTGCAACCTCATACACAGTCTTCGGTAGTTACTGTCTACACTCGAAAAGGTTGAACTTCACTGGTCACGTCTTCCCACTAGAACTAGAAGATTCCTCACGAAGCTAGCTAGTCACTAGTGAGCACAGGTAATTTGCATTACGGGGTTGTTGTGAAGATTGTTAAGTTACACATTTTTTGAAACCATGAATCGATCAATGTTAGACCACCATTGATGGTGGTCTAACATTTTATTTATGTGTCTCTTATTTTAGGGGCTTTGTAATAATATACAATAATTATGAATTTATAAACAGTCAGTAAAGTATGCTGAAAACAAATGAAAAGTATGGAAATAAATTTCAGGGTGTAAAATTTTCTTTTTTCAGAATCATGAATCGGTCAATGTTAAATCGGCATTAGAGAAACCCAGAAGCATCAAAATGATGGCTGTTTTATCATGGTATAAGAATCATCAGCAAGCAGCTGCGCGCATCCACGGCTACTGTGACACACAAGATTCGAACCCAGGACCTGCGCGCGAACACCTAACCTCTGGATCACTAAGCTGGCATCTAACGATGTTAGTGTCTAACTTGATCAATTCACAGAGTTGCGCAACCTCATACACAGTGTTCGGTAGTTACTATTGTCTACACCCGAACAGGTTGAACTTCACTGATCACGTCTTCCCACTAGAAATCGGAGAAACTTCCTCACGGAGCTAGTCACTTATGAGCACATGATAATTTACATTAAAAGGGTTGTAGAGATTGTGTGCAGGAGTCGTGGTTGCGCAATGGTGATGAGTCACATACCAGGATGAAACAGCCGTCCACTGTTACGAGGTTTCTATAATGCTAGTCTAACAATGATCAACAATCTTCACAATCCTTTCATGCAAATATTCTTTGTTTGTGTATTATTTTAAATGTGTACTATTTGTCACGTGAATTAGTTGCAAACTTATCTCCTCCAACAAACCAGAGGAGGAAATCAGGAATAAGCGGTGGAAGTGGATAGGACACACACTGTGAAAAGCACCCAACTGCCTCCACGAGACAAGCGCGCACATGGAACCCAAAAGGGAAAAGGAAAAGAGGAAGGCCAAGGAATACATTACGCCGAGAAATAGAGAAAGATATGAGAGGCATGAATAAACATCGGACAGAACTGGAGAGGGAAGCCCAGGACAGAGTTGGTTGGAGAAAACTGGTGAGCGGCCTATGCTTCATTAGGGGGTAACAGGTGAAAGTAAGTAAGTAAGTTATCTCAACGAATAGTTGTTGATTACATGATTACATTGGGTTTTGTAAGAATCTAATTTATCTTGTAAATTTATGCATCCATGTGACCCAGTAATCAGCTCATACAGTTGTTAGTAGTTTAAATTCATGCCATCTTTAACCCAATGATGTTTTTTTTCGCTTGACAATTCTCTTATTATTCATCCATCCAATTTATTATAAAATACAAAGGGAAAAATATTTTCAATTACCTGCTAGGATCTCCAGCAAGTTTATCAATACATGGTCGAACAGTGGATTCGAACTCTGCTGAATCAGTAATCATTCGTCCTAATTCTACTAACGGTTGTAAACAAGCTGCTCGAACAACACGTTGATTATCAGAAACTAAACTGAAATATACGAAGAGAAAAAAGAACATATATCGAATATTATAAACAAAATGTGAAAATATGTAAACTTCTCTTTGTAGCAGACGTTATCAAGTCAATTACAATATACTCCCGACGAGAAAAAATGATGTAAACAATCGGCATGTGTGTCTGTATATATATATATATATATATATATATATATATATATATATATGCGTTTCAGTCAGTCAGCAACAAAGTAGAACTTCTTACGTACATCAATTCAGATTGCTATACCACATTTACATAGAGAAGCAATTGTTTGCTGACTAAAGGACGAGTGTACTGTGCAGTGGTTACTTTATGGATGTGAAACATGGCCAGTGAGAGTAGAAGATATTCGTACGTTACTGGTTTTCGATCATAGGTGTCTTCGAAGCATTGCTCGTATATCATGGGACAACCGAGTGAGCAACGCTGTTATTAGGAATCGGGTACTAGGTAAGAATGGCAGATCAATAGACGCAGTAGTGACACTTCATCAGTTGAGGTGGTTGGGATATGTGTTACGTAAGCCCAACCACCGACTGCCTCGTCGAACTTTGTTTTGTAGTGTAGGAATAGGTTGGAAGAAAGTTAGGGGCGGCCAAACCAAAACATGGCACAAATCCATGAAATCATTGACAAGTGGACTTAGCCATGTCGGTAACTGTCGACTACTTGGTTGGGATCCGCGAGATGATAATAATCGATGGTTAGAGACCTTGAATGACATGGCTCAGAATCGTTTGCAATGACTTCCGGTGCATTTATTCTTTGTGTTCTCTCAATTCCTAATCTTCTGCATTCTTCAATCTCTATAGTTTTGACTTTCTAAACTTTTCTCACTGAATCATACTTCTTGAATAATATCTTCTAATCCTAACCTCTCCGATTACTTCTAATACCTTTACTACCTCTTCTACTATTGGATTTGAATTGACAATTACATCTCTGTGCTGATGTGGTATGGCGACATGAACTGATGTACTTACGTACGAAGTTCTACGTTGCATCTGACTGACTAAATTGTCAATTAAAATTACATAGTAGTAGAGGTAGTAAAGGTATTAGTCGTAATTGGAGAGATTAGGGTTCGAGGATATTATTCAAGAAGTATAATTCGGTGATATAAACTCAATAAGAGAAAGATAAAGGTGATGAGGAATTCAGAAGATTAGGATTTAAGCGAAGACAAAGAATCGAGGCACCTGTATCATTTCAAACGATTTTGAGCCATGTCGTTTAAGGTCTCTAATGATTGGTTGCTATCGTCATCATGTTATCATCACGTTACTATCTACGTCACAAAACACTGCTCGTCGAGGCAGTCGGTATTCGGGCACATGAAACACAATGTCCCAACCGCCTTAAATGATGAACTTTCACTACTTCATCTATTGATTTGCCATCCCTACCTAGTATGTGTTTCCTAACAACAGCACTGCTTACTCGAAAGTCCCAAATCTAACAGTGTTTGGATTCTGTTAGGATATTCACCAAATATCCTAAGAATACTATTTTTAGAAGTACAATCCTATTCGTCGATTTCTATAGGCCGAAATTATGATCGTTTTAACTGTCAAAGTCAAATACTTCAATGTTGCCTCTTACTGGTCATCTGGACTGTCAATGTCATTCAAATATTCTTTTCTATTGGTCGTCCTAAACTGTCAATGTCACAGACTTTGATGCTGTTTGCTATTCGACCAAAATATATAAATACGCACTATCTGAAAGACTTAATAATTCCATTTCTCCTGCCTACCTCTCTTCTGTATTCGACCCAATAAACAACTGCATCCCACGGTGTTGCGTTCTGATATATAGGAGATTTCGAAATAGCATTTTGGGTCGTATTGGGATATTTGAATTGGACGCCGCTAGGACTGAATAGCTATACGTAGCAGATTCATTTCAACTCGACATATAAATAAATGAAGATAATTTTTTAAACTACGTTACACTACTTTATATCCCCCTTAGCACATTATAGCAGGTCAAGAAATCATTACCGAACTGCATATATTCTCTGGTGACACACCAAATATCAGTGAAAAACATTCATATGAATAACATGGAAGCAGAGATAAATATAATTTACATGGTCAACAAGGCAGGCAAAGACCCCCTGTATTCACTCTCCGCATTGAGTAAAGTTTCGTATTCACATTACGCGAAGTATAAAAACAACTACAAAGATATTAGTGGTCAAGCATGCAACTTTTTAATGGTTCTAGCTCAGAACAATTAACTTACACAAATGTTGAGCATAAGTGAAAAGACTATATGTAACTATTACCGCGAATCGAGCTGCTACTTGGACACGTGGTGGTCGGGCTTGCCTATCGTGATGACCACAACCGAGGCTATATTGGACTGGAACATATGTTCCTGTAGGCTCTACCATGCTAGGCAGGTCGATTGGAGAACGATGAGTACCTAAAAGCAGCTAACTCAAGGTCTGAGGGCAAAGTCGTACTGCTGACTGACTGGAGGGGTGTGACAGCAGTAAGGTGTTTCCATCGGGCAACTAGCATCTGCAGAGATGCTGCCTTCCCATCACAAGGAAGGAAAGGGTTAGAAAAGGTGGACCCTAAAAATGTCACACTTCGCCCTACCTCACGGATTTCGGTCTCCGGTGGTAAGGCTTTTTGAAGAACGGAGCTAATATTTTACAAAGCCGTGTGTGATTGGCCTCAAGCAGTTGTCCCTTCGGCTGTGCGGTCACGCTCTCAGGTCTCTAAGACCAACGCCAATCCAATTTCCATTTCAAGAAACACCTTTCCACTGTGGGAAGCCGGGAAGTGACAACCGCCCTGATACCCATAACAGCATATGAGACTGATCTTTAAACTTGGATGCTATATAAACGACTGAGATTCCAACGTTTCTCTGAACATTTAAACAAGATATATTGGTAGAATCAGCGAGCTTAAGTAATAAATGTATTACTGTAGTCAGGATTTGATTTTGACCAATTTGATCTCGTGTGCTGTTACGGGTATGAGGGCGATTGTCACTTCCCGGCTGCCCAAACCGTCGAAGGTTGTTTCTTCAGGGACCTGAAAAAGAAGATAGATTAGTGTTGGTCTTAACGACCTGGGAGCGTGACCGCAGAGTCCAAGGGACAACTGCTTTAGGTCGGTCACGCACGGCCTTTTGATGAAAGGTTGTTTTTAGTATTAGCTCCGCTCTTGAATGCTCTTATTGGACACCCTTACCGACGGAGACGGAAATCCGTGAGGTAGGGTGAGGTGTGACAGGTTTAGGGTCAAACTCTTCTAACCCTTCCTTCCTTGTGAGAAGGCTGCATCACTGCAGATGCTGGTTGTCCGAGGGAAACACCTTACTGCTGTCACACCATTCTACAGTCAGTCAGCAGTACGACTTCGCCCTCAGACCTTGGGTAGCTGCTTTTAGTCTCATCATTCTCCAATCGACCTGCCTGGCATGGTAGAACCTTCAGGAACATATGTTCTAGCCAATATAGCTCGGTTGGGTCATCACGATAGGCAAGCCCGACCACCACGTCAAGGTAGCAGCTAATATGTATATATTCTGAATCAAAATGCGTAGTAACAGCATATTACGGCGAGAAAGTCATAAACATCTACACAAAAAATATCTTTTTAAATACTATCATGACCGAATGAGCTAATTTTACAGTTAAGGTAATTAATTGTAAAACAGTAAAACTTATCATCATATATCTGTGAAAAGAGAATAACACATTGAGACAAACCTTGCAAGAAGTAGACCTAGTTCTGATTTTAATTCTGGACCAAAATGTTTTGCAAGAGGAACAAGTTGTTGAACAGCAGCAGCACGAACCAATGGAACTTCATCTTCACTATCAGCTAGATGAAAAAGTCGGCTAAAAAAAATTATAAAAAAAGGACAAGGAAATTGACAGCAGAACAGCAGAACAAAAATAAATTTGTATACTAGAAATATATATATATATATATATATATATATATATATATATCAAAGTTAAGTGAACTCTGACGAATTCTAAACCTATTATATGTTAACTAAAAATACAAGCAGTGCTAAGTTCACAAAACTCAGTCAGTCAGTCAGTCAGATGCAACGTAGAACTTCGTACGTAAGTACATCAGTTCAGGTTGCCATACCACATTACCACGCACAGAGATGTAATTGTCAATTCTAATCCAATAGTAGAAGAGTTAGTAAGGGTATTATAAGTAATCGGAGAGGTTACGATTAGAAGATATTATTCAAGGAGTATGATTAAATGAGAAAAGTTTAGAAAGTCAAAATCCAGAATATTAGGATTTGAGAGAACACAAAGAATAAATGCACCGGAAGTCATTGCAAACGATTTTGAGCCATGTCATTCAAGGTCTCTAACCATTGATGACTTTCGTCTCGCGGACCCCAACCAGGTAGTCTACATCTACCAACATGACTCAGTCCACTTGTCACTGACTTCATGGATTTCTGCCATGTTTTGGTTTGGCTGCCTCTAACTTTCTTCCAACCTACTCCTTCACTACAAAACATAGCTAGTCGAGGCAGTCGGTGGTTAGGCATACGTGACACATGTCCCAACCACCTTAATTGATGAAGTTTCATTTCTTCATCTATTGATCTGCCATTCTTACCTATTACTCGTTTCCTAACAACAGGATTGCTTATACGGTTGTCCCACGGTATACGAGCAATGCTTCGGAGACTTCGATGATCGAAAACCAGTAACCTACGAATATCTTCTACTCTCACTGGTCATGTTTCACAGCCATAAAGTAAGACAGAGCGAACTACTGCACAGTACACTCGTCCTGTAGTCAGCAAAGGGATATCTAGCCTACGCCATAAGTGACGCATGTTCGCAAAAGCCAAACAGGCCTTTTATATACGTGCTGAGATTTCGTCATTCATCAGCCCATCGGCACTGATGAGACTCCTCAGGTAACTGAAGCGGTCTACACGTTCGACTACTTCACTCCCTATCACTAGTTCACAAAACTACTTAGGATATGATGCGATTAAATAAAAGTAGAAGTTAATATCTAACCAAATCAAAGAAAAACTATTCTGTAAACTAGTGAACAATTGTAATCTATAGACTATAGAACTTTGCTGTTGAACAGACCATCTTCTGGTCACAAACACAAACACGTAGTAAGGCGGCGACCCGACCGAAGCTGCTACCTTGACGTGGTGGTCGGGGCTTGACTATCGTGATGACCCAACCGAGCTATACTGGCTGGAACACATGTTCCTGCAGGTTCCCATGCCAGGCAGGTCGATTGGAGAACGATGAGACTAAAAGCAGCTACCCAAGGTCTGAGGGCGAAGTCGTACTGCTGACTGCAGAGGGGTGTGACAGCAGTAAGGTGTTTCCTCGGACAACCAGCTTCTGCAGCGATGCTGCCTTCTCACAAGGAAGGAAGGGTTAGAAAAGGTCGGCCCTAAAAATGTCACACCTCCCCTACCTCACGGATTTCCGTCTCCTTGGGTAAGGTGCCCACTAAGGGCCTTTAAGAACGGAGCTAATCTCTAAATACCTCTCATAAAAAGGCCGTGCGTGACCGGCCTCAAGCAGTTGTCCCTTGGACTCTGCGGTCACGCACCAACACTAATCCATCTTCCTTTTCAGGTTCGTCAAGAAACAACCTTCCACGGTGTGGGCAGCCGGGAAGTGATAACCGCCCTCATACCCGTAACAGCACACGAGACAAAATTGTTCAAAATCAAATCCTTCCTACATTCCCTAATACCTCTCTTATCTCCACAACTAACTCTTCTCACATTCATTTATTACAGTGCACAGCTAATGCAAACGATGCGAGTTTGCGAAACGTCGTTCCTGGTCTCCTTAAACCCCGTTCCAAACTACATGTTGGAGCATTCAATGTCCGTACATTGTGTCAAATAGGGCAACAGGCATCATTAGCTAGGACTTTAGAATCTCGTTTCATCGATGTGTGCTGCGTCTCGGAAACGCGCATACAGGATCCGAGTAGCATCACTCATTTGACCTCACCATGTCAAGATAAAGAAGCAGCTCGATTTACCCTTCGTGTATCCGGTAGCCCTGATGCTGCTTCTAAGGGCCTCGCCGGTGTAGGTATAGCATTGAGTCGTAGGGCAGAACAATCTCTCCTTGACTGGATCCCTGTAGATAGTCGCTTGTGGCCGTCACACAGTGGCACGTGAATCTCTCAGGGACGATATGGGTGGAGAGGGCCACTCATCTCTTAGGGTAAAAAAGGGTTTCATCCACCACAACACAACCACCACAACACACAACCCCACACACACCAAAACATCATACCACACCCCAAGCACACACACCACCCCACCCCACAACAACACACAACATCACAACACACACAACCCACAACCAAACGAGAGCACAAGGAGGAAACTAACAAGGATTCATAGCTGATCACAACTGCTTGCGTGTGTCATTACAGCAGCAAAAGAGACTACATCTACACAGGGCAATCACAAGCTACAAGGGAATTGTTACTTAAACTAACAGCTCACGACTCAATGCTATACCTACACCGGCGAGGCCCTTAGAAGCAGCATCAGGGCTACCGGATACACGAAGGGTAAATCGAGCTGCTTCTTTATCTTGACATGGTGAGGTCAAATGAGTGATGCCTACTCGGATCCTGTATGCGCGTTTCCGAGACGCAGCACACATCGATGAAACGAGATTCTAAAGTCCTAGCTAATGATGCCTGTTGCCCTATTTGACACAATGTCCGGACATTGAATGCTCCAACATGTAGTTTGGAACGGGGTTTAAGGAGACCAGGAACGACGTTTCGCAAACTCGCATCGTTTGCATTAGCTGTGCACTGTAATAAAGGAATGTGAGAAGAGTTAGTTGTGGAGATAAGAGAGGTATTAGGGAATGTAGGAAGGATTTGATTTTGAACAATTTTGTCTCGTGTGCTGTTACGGGTATGAGGGCGGTTATCACTTCCCGGCTGCCGACACCGTGGAAGGTTGTTTCTTGACGAACCTGAAAAGGAAGATGGATTAGTGTTGGTGCGTGACCGCAGAGTCCAAGGGACAACTGCTTGAGGCCGGTCACGCACGGCCTTTTTATGAGAGGTATTTAGAGGATTAGCGCCGTTCTTAAAGGCCCTTAGTGGGCACCCTTACCCAAGGAGACGGAAATCCGTGAGGTGGGGGAGGTGTGACATTTTTAGGGCCGACCTTTTCTAACCCTTCCTTCCTTGTGAGAAGGCAGCATCGCTGCAGATGCTGGTTGTCCGAGGGAAACACCTTACTGCTGTCACACCCCTCTGCAGTCAGCAGTACGACTTCGCCCTCAGACCTTGGGTAGCTGCTTTTAGTCTCATCGTTCTCTAATCGACCTGCCTGGCATGGTAGAACCTGCAGGAACATGTGTTCCAGCCAATATAGCTCGGTTGTGTCATCACGATAGGCAAGCCCGACCACCACGTCAAGGTAGCAGCTTCGGTCGGGTCGCCGCCTTACTACGTGTTTGTGTTTGTGACCAGAAGATGGTCTGTTCAACAGCAAAGTTCTATAGTCTATAGATTACAATTGTTCACTAGTTTACAGAATAGTTTTTCTTTGATTTGGTTAGATATTAACTTCTACTTTTATTTAATCGCATCATATCCTAAGTAGTTTTGTGAACTAGTGATAGGGAGTGAAGTAGTCGAACGTGTAGACCGCTTCAGTTACCTGAGGAGTCTCATCAGTGCCGATGGCCTGGTGACTGACGAAATCTCAGCACGGATACAGAAGGCTCGATTGGATTTTGCCAACCTGCGTCACTTATGGCGTAGGCGAGATATCCGTTTGCTGACTACAGGACGAGTGTACTGTGCAGTAGTTCTCTCTGTCTTACTTTATGCCTGTGAAACATGGCCAGTGAGAGTAGAAGATATTCGTAGGTTACTGGTTTTCGATCATCGAAGTCTCCGAAGCATTGCTCGTATACCGTGGGACAACCGTATAAGCAATCCTGTTGTTAGGAAACGAGTAATAGGTAAGAATGGCAGATCAATAGATGAAGAAATGAAACTTCATCAATTAAGGTGGTTGGGACATGTGTCACGTATGCCTAACCACCGACTGCCTCGACTAGCTATGTTTTGTAGTGAAGGAGTAGGTTGGAAGAAAGTTAGAGGCAGCCAAACCAAAACATGGCAGAAATCCATGAAGTCATTGACAAGTGGACTGAGTCATGTTGGTAGATGTAGACTACCTGGTTGGGGTTCGCGAGACGAAAGTAATCAATGGTTAGAGACCTTGAATGACATGGCTCAAAATCGTTTGCAATGACTTCCGGTGCATTTATTCTTTGTGTTCTCTCAAATCCTAATATTCTGGATTTTGACTTTCTAAACTTTTCTCATTTAATCATACTCCTTGAATAATATCTTCTAATCGTAACCTCTCCGATTACTTATAATACCCTTACTAACTCTTCTACTATTGGATTAGAATTGACAATTACATCTCTGTGCGTGGTAATGTGGTATGGCAACCTGAACTGATGTACTTACGTACGAAGTTCTACGTTGCATCTGACTGACTGACTGACTGAGTTTTGTGAACTTAGCACTGCTTGTATTTTTAGTTAACATATAATAGGTTTAGAATTCGTCAGAGTTCACTTAACTTTGATATATATATATATATATATATATATATATATATATATATTTCTAGTATACAAATTTATTTTTGTTCTGCTGTTCTGCTGTCAATTTCCTTGTCCTTTTTTTATAATTTTTTTTAGCCGACTTTTTCATCTAGCTGATAGTGAAGATGAAGTTCCATTGGTTCGTGCTGCTGCTGTTCAACAACTTGTTCCTCTTGCAAAACATTTTGGTCCAGAATTAAAATCAGAACTAGGTCTACTTCTTGCAAGGTTTGTCTCAATGTGTTATTCTCTTTTCACAGATATATGATGATAAGTTTTACTGTTTTACAATTAATTACCTTAACTGTAAAATTAGCTCATTCGGTCATGATAGTATTTAAAAAGATATTTTTTGTGTAGATGTTTATGACTTTCTCGCCGTAATATGCTGTTACTACGCATTTTGATTCAGAATATATACATATTAGCTGCTACCTTGACGTGGTGGTCGGGCTTGCCTATCGTGATGACCCAACCGAGCTATATTGGCTGGAACATATGTTCCTGAAGGTTCTACCATGCCAGGCAGGTCGATTGGAGAATGATGAGACTAAAAGCAGCTACCCAAGGTCTGAGGGCGAAGTCGTACTGCTGACTGACTGTAGAATGGTGTGACAGCAGTAAGGTGTTTCCCTCGGACAACCAGCATCTGCAGTGATGCAGCCTTCTCACAAGGAAGGAAGGGTTAGAAGAGTTTGACCCTAAACCTGTCACACCTCACCCTACCTCACGGATTTCCGTCTCCGTCGGTAAGGGTGTCCAATAAGAGCATTCAAGAGCGGAGCTAATACTAAAAACAACCTTTCATCAAAAGGCCGTGCGTGACCGACCTAAAGCAGTTGTCCCTTGGACTCTGCGGTCACGCTCCCAGGTCGTTAAGACCAACACTAATCTATCTTCTTTTTCAGGTCCCTGAAGAAACAACCTTCGACGGTTTGGGCAGCCGGGAAGTGACAATCGCCCTCATACCCGTAACAGCACACGAGATCAAATTGGTCAAAATCAAATCCTGACTACAGTAATACATTTATTACTTAAGCTCGCTGATTCTACCAATATATCTTGTTTAAATGTTCAGAGAAACGTTGGAATCTCAGTCGTTTATATAGCATCCAAGTTTAAAGATCAGTCTCATATGCTGTTATGGGTATCAGGGCGGTTGTCACTTCCCGGCTTCCCACAGTGGAAAGGTGTTTCTTGAAATGGAAATTGGATTGGCGTTGGTCTTAGAGACCTGAGAGCGTGACCGCACAGCCGAAGGGACAACTGCTTGAGGCCAATCACACACGGCTTTGTAAAATATTAGCTCCGTTCTTCAAAAAGCCTTACCACCGGAGACCGAAATCCGTGAGGTAGGGCGAAGTGTGACATTTTTAGGGTCCACCTTTTCTAACCCTTTCCTTCCTTGTGATGGGAAGGCAGCATCTCTGCAGATGCTAGTTGCCCGATGGAAACACCTTACTGCTGTCACACCCCTCCAGTCAGTCAGCAGTACGACTTTGCCCTCAGACCTTGAGTAGCTGCTTTTAGTCTCATCGTTCTCCAATCGACCTGCCTGGCATGGTAGAGCCTACAGGAACATATGTTCCAGCCAATATAGCTCGGTTGTGTCATCACGATAGGCAAGCCCGACCACCACGTGTCAAGGTAGCAGCTACGATCGCGGTAATAGTTACATATAGTCTTTTCACTTATGCTCAACATTTGTGTAAGTTAATTGTTCTGAGCTAGAACCATTAAAAAGTTGCATGCTTGACCACTAATATCTTTGTAGTTGTTTTTATACTTCGCGTAATGTGAATACGAAACTTTACTCAATGCGGAGAGTGAATACAGGGGGTCTTTGCCTGCCTTGTTGACCATGTAAATTATATTTATCTCTGCTTCCATGTTATTCATATGAATGTTTTTCACTGATATTTGGTGTGTCACCAGAGAATATATGCAGTTCGGTAATGATTTCTTGACCTGCTATAATGTGCTAAGGGGGATATAAAGTAGTGTAACGTAGTTTAAAAAATTATCTTCATTTATTTATATGTCGAGTTGAAATGAATCTGCTACGTATAGCTATTCAGTCCTAGCGGCGTCCAATTCAAATATCCCAATACGACCCAAAATGCTATTTCGAAATCTCCTATATATCAGAACGCAACACCGTGGGATGCAGTTGTTTATTGGGTCGAATACAGAAGAGAGGTAGGCAGGAGAAATGGAATTATTAAGTCTTTCAGATAGTGCGTATTTATATATTTTGGTCGAATAGCAAACAGCATCAAAGTCTGTGACATTGACAGTTTAGGACGACCAATAGGAAAGAACATTTGAATGACATTGACAGTCCAGATGACCAATAAGAGGCAACATTGAAGTATTTGACTTTGACAGTTAGAACGATCATAATTTCGGCCAATCGAAATCGACCAATAGGATTGTACTTCTAAAAATAGTATTCTTAGGATATTCGGTGAATATCCTAACAGAATCCAAACACTGTTAGATTTGGGACTTTCGAGTAAGCAGTGCTGTTGTTAGGAAACACATACTAGGTAGGGATGGCAAATCAATAGATGAAGTAGTGAAAGTTCATCATTTAAGGCGGTTGGGACATTGTGTTTCATGTGCCCGAATACCGACTGCCTCGACGAGCAGTGTTTTGTGACGTAGATAGTAACGTGATGATAACATGATGACGATAGCAACCAATCATTAGAGACCTTAAACGACATGGCTCAAAATCGTTTGAAATGATACAGGTGCCTCGATTCTTTGTCTTCGCTTAAATCCTAATCTTCTGAATTCCTCATCACCTTTATCTTTCTCTTATTGAGTTTATATCACCGAATTATACTTCTTGAATAATATCCTCGAACCCTAATCTCTCCAATTACGACTAATACCTTTACTACCTCTACTACTATGTAATTTTAATTGACAATTTAGTCAGTCAGATGCAACGTAGAACTTCGTACGTAAGTACATCAGTTCATGTCGCCATACCACATCAGCACAGAGATGTAATTGTCAATTCAAATCCAATAGTAGAAGAGGTAGTAAAGGTATTAGAAGTAATCGGAGAGGTTAGGATTAGAAGATATTATTCAAGAAGTATGATTCAGTGAGAAAAGTTTAGAAAGTCAAAACTATAGAGATTGAAGAATGCAGAAGATTAGGAATTGAGAGAACACAAAGAATAAATGCACCGGAAGTCATTGCAAACGATTCTGAGCCATGTCATTCAAGGTCTCTAACCATCGATTATTATCATCTCGCGGATCCCAACCAAGTAGTCGACAGTTACCGACATGGCTAAGTCCACTTGTCAATGATTTCATGGATTTGTGCCATGTTTTGGTTTGGCCGCCCCTAACTTTCTTCCAACCTATTCCTACACTACAAAACAAAGTTCGACGAGGCAGTCGGTGGTTGGGCTTACGTAACACATATCCCAACCACCTCAACTGATGAAGTGTCACTACTGCGTCTATTGATCTGCCATTCTTACCTAGTACCCGATTCCTAATAACAGCGTTGCTCACTCGGTTGTCCCATGATATACGAGCAATGCTTCGAAGACACCTATGATCGAAAACCAGTAACGTACGAATATCTTCTACTCTCACTGGCCATGTTTCACATCCATAAAGTAACCACTGCACAGTACACTCGTCCTTTAGTCAGCAAACAATTGCTTCTCTATGTAAATGTGGTATAGCAATCTGAATTGATGTACGTAAGAAGTTCTACTTTGTTGCTGACTGACTGAAACGCATATATATATATATATATATATATATATATATATATATATATATACAGACACACATGCCGATTGTTTACATCATTTTTTCTCGTCGGGAGTATATTGTAATTGACTTGATAACGTCTGCTACAAAGAGAAGTTTACATATTTTCACATTTTGTTTATAATATTCGATATATGTTCTTTTTTCTCTTCGTATATTTCAGTTTAGTTTCTGATAATCAACGTGTTGTTCGAGCAGCTTGTTTACAACCGTTAGTAGAATTAGGACGAATGATTACTGATTCAGCAGAGTTCGAATCCACTGTTCGACCATGTATTGATAAACTTGCTGGAGATCCTAGCAGGTAATTGAAAATATTTTTCCCTTTGTATTTTATAATAAATTGGATGGATGAATAATAAGAGAATTGTCAAGCGAAAAAAAACATCATTGGGTTAAAGATGGCATGAATTTAAACTACTAACAACTGTATGAGCTGATTACTGGGTCACATGGATGCATAAATTTACAAGATAAATTAGATTCTTACAAAACCCAATGTAATCATGTAATCAACAACTATTCGTTGAGATAACTTACTTACTTACTTTCACCTGTTACCCCCTAATGAAGCATAGGCCGCTCACCAGTTTTCTCCAACCAACTCTGTCCTGGGCTTCCCTCTCCAGTTCTGTCCGATGTTTATTCATGCCTCTCATATCTTTCTCTATTTCTCGGCGTAATGTATTCCTTGGCCTTCCTCTTTTCCTTTTGCCTTGAGGTTTCCATGTGAGGGCTTGTCTCGTGAGGCAGTTGGGTGCTTTTCACAGTGTGTGTCCTATCCACTTCCACCGCTTATTCCTGATTTCCTCCTCTGGTTTGTTGGAGGAGATAAGTTTACATCTAATTCACATGATAAATAGTACACATTTAAAATAATACACAAACAAAGAATATTTACATGAAAGGGTTGTGAAGATTGTTGATCATTGTTAGACTAGCATTACAGAAACCTCGTAGCAGTGGGCGGCCGTTTCATCCTGGTATGTGACTCATCACCATTGCGCAACCACGACTCCCGCACAATCTCTACAACCCTTTTAATGTAAATTATCATGTGCTCATAAGTGACTAGCTCCGTGAGGAAGTTTCTCCGAGTTCTAGTGGGAAGATGTGACCAGTGAAGTTCAACCCTGTTCAGGTGTAAAACAATGCTGACCGGAGACAGTAGATGAGGTTGCGCAAGACCTTGGATTGATCGAAGTTAGACACTAACATCGTTACATGCCGGCTCAGTGATCCAGAGGTTAGGCGTTCGCGCGTAGGACCTAGGTTCGAATCTTGCGAGTCACAGAAGCCGTGGATGCGCGCTGCTGTTTGCTAACGAGTCTCATACCATGATAAAACAGCCATCATTTTGATGCTTCTAGGTTTCTCTAATGCCGATTTAACATTGACCGATTCATGATTCTGAAAAAAAGAAAATTTTACACCCTGAAATTTATTACCATAGTTTTCATTTGTTTTCAGCATACTTTACTGACTGTTTATAAATTCATAATTATTGTATATTATTACAAAGCCCCTAAAATAAGAGACACATAAATAAAATGTTAGACCACCATCAATGGTGGTCTAACATTGATCGATTCATGGTTTCAAAAAATGTGTAACTTAACAATCTTCACAACAACCCCGTAATGCAAATTACCTGTGCTCACTAGTGACTAGCTAGCTTCGTGAGGAATCTTCTAGTTCTAGTGGGAAGACGTGACCAGTGAAGTTCAACCTTTTCGAGTGTAGACAGTAACTACCGAAGACTGTGTATGAGGTTGCACAACTCCATGAATTGATCACGTTAGACATTAACACCGTTAGATACCGGCTTAGTGGTCCGATGGGTTAGGCGTTCCCGCGCAGGCCCTGGATTAGAATCTGGCTAGTCACGGTAACCGTGGATGCTCGCTGCTGCTTTCTGATGAGTCTCGTTTTAGTGCTTGTAGGTTTCTCTAATGCCGATTTAACATTGACTGATTCTGAAAAAAGAAAATTTTGCACCCTGAAATTTATTTCCCTAATTTTCATTTTGTTTTCAGCATACTTTACTGACTGTTTATCAATTCATAATTATTGTATATTACAAAGCCCCTAAAATAAGCGAATTAGATAATGTTGTTATCTATGAAAAAACTAGTGAACTTTTGTGTTCATTAAAATGCCTTTCATTTATCTAAATTATGTCATTTATAAAAAATTTTTAAGGTCAATCAATAATTATTTATTTAAGGAGAAATAAAGAGGGATAGGAAAATTTTTGTTTTCATGAATGCCGTAGGATGGGGGGATCTTATGAAATGGTGAAGATTATTATGATCAGTGTAATAATGATTAGAAATAATCTGAAGAAAAAAGGAGAAAGCTACTTTTCGTCGAATTATGTACACAAAAGTTCAAATTCATGCACACACTGTACATATCAGGCTATATAGTTAGCTAGTTGTACAACAATTGAAATAAACAGTGTAGAAAAATCAAATTAGGTGGTATGTTACGTTATTGAGGCGGAGGGAAATAGGAGGAGAAGGGTTTGATCAAACACAAACCGTAGCTCCGGAATGGGGTGTCTCTCATCCGATAGAGAAACTGATAACATGATAACATGAACAAATGTGTACTATTGTAAATTGATTGAAGCTAGACATTAAAATTGTTCGATGCGCTGTCTCAGTCATCTGGTCAGACAGACAGATACAACGCAGAACTTCGTACGTAAGTACATCAGTTCAGGTTGCCATACCACATTAGAACAGAGACTCAACTGTCAGTTCAAATCCAAGAGTGATAGCGATAGTAGAATTATTAGCTGCAATGGAGAAGATTTAGGAGCGAAGATATGACTCGAAAAGTAAAATTCAGTAAGATAAATTTAGAAAGAGAAATATAGAGATTATGAGGAATTCAGAAGGTCGGAGTTGGAGTGAACACAAAGAGTGGATGCACCTGCGCCATTGCAAACGATTCTGAGCCATGTCGTTCAAGATCTCTAACCATTGGTGACTTTCGTCTCACAGACCCCAACCAGATAGCCTACATCTACCAACCTGACAGTGACTTCATGGATTTTTTCCATGTTTTGGTTTGGCCACCCCTAGCTTTCTTCCAACCTACTCCTACACCACAAAGCATATCTCGTCACGGCAGTCGGTGGTTAGGCATACGTAACATATGTCCCAACCACCTCAACTGATGAATTTTCACCACTTTTTGCGGGATGAGCTCGCTAACCCCTCACCTAACCCTGCTTCTTCATCCGGGCTTGATACCCCAGCAATAGCCCCAGAGGGGCTCCAGTAACGTATGCAATCGTGACAAAATTTTCGTAGTTGCAGTGAGAAGATGTCACCAATGGAGTTCAACTCTGTCGAGTTTATGCAGCAACTACCAAAGACAATGTGTGAGGTTGCAGAAAAAACCCTTAGATTGATCAGACTCAGACACTAACACCGTTGGATGATGGCTCAGTGAATCAGAGGTTAGTCGTTCGTGCGCAAGACCGAAGGTGCTGCAAGGTCGTGGATGCGTAACGGCCATCATTCAGTGCTTCCAGGTTTCTAATGGTGGTCTAAAAACGTTTCACATTCATTATTTCGATATTTAAAATAAAACTTGTGCTCAAATTTTTTAAACGGGGTTTTTATCTGTTTGATAACCAACCATCCATGTTTAATAATGCCTATTTTCGTTGTTAATAAAAAATAGCATGTTCCCTGTATAATTCTGTATGATAATTGGAGCAATAACACAATAACCTTCTGTTACGCCTGCACGTAAACCCGTCATCTTGATATACTTGAACTATTACGAGTTTACCTAGTCGGAAACGAGAGCTAGGATCAGGTGACACGACATGTTACTCAATTCCGATTATCACAACCTCCATATTGAGTAAAAATAAAAAGACTTGATGTGAAGTAGAACCTGTATTTTACAAGCAGTTAGAAAGTACGAGGTCCGAGTCCAGAAGAGAATCAGGATCCTGGACTAGGGATCCGGGACCGAGCCCTGGTCCTGGTCGTGGTCCTAAAACGTTACAGATAATGTGTATTTATACATTTTGGTCGAATAAGAAACAGCATTGAATTCTGTGGCATTGACAGTTAAGACGACCAATACGAAGTAACATTTGAAATGACATTGATAGTCCGGATGACCAATAAGAGACAACATTGAAGTATTTGACTTTGACAGGTAAAACGACCATAGTTTTGACCAATAGAAATCGACCAATAGGATTTGACCAATAATTCTCTTAGGATGAATATCCGAACACCTTCAAATGTTCTGTTTTGTATTTTGCGTTGATCATATTATGAAAGTGTTGTTCTATTTGATGTGGAAATGCATTCTCTTCACTTGTGTGTACACTTTATGTGACAAATATTTAGAAACAATAATAACACTGGTTATGTGTAATTTTTATGCATTTATATGTACTGTCGTTTGTAAAAACCTTTGCGAACTTATTTTTTCTCATGCGTTATTATTATTATTATTTTTTGCGTTCTACAGAGATGTTAGACGAGCAATGGCATCCGTGATCACTAATCTTCAAACATTAGTTTGTAATCATAGTGGTGCTAATCGTTCACTGCATCAAATTATGTTAAATCTTCTTGAAGATAATGAAGTGGAGACGCGTAGAATCAGTGCTGGTCAATTGAAAGGTAATATATTGTGAATCTGTGTTATGTTTTACTTAGTTACATCATATCATCTTTGTATGTATGTGATTTGCTCGACTGTAGCTGTTAGCTTGACACATAGTGGTCGGGCTTGCCTATTGTGATGATCCGACTGAGCTATATTGGCTGGAACGTATGTTCCTGTAGATTCTACCGTGCCAGGCAGGTCGATTAAAGAACGATGAGACTTAAAGCAACAACTGAAGGTCTGAGGGTGTTGTAACGCTTTGCTTAGATAATTCCCAGCTAAATCCTATTGCTTAGTATTCTCTGACTACAATACACTGGACAAGTTCCCAAGAATCAAAACATGGAACAGGAAAGATTATATTCCAAGTAGCAAGGTTAAATGGAAATAAGAAGCCAAAAGTGATGGCGAAGGCGAAGGCCAAAAATAGATACAACGTTAGTTTATTTATAGCATTTACATGAGAAGCTTCTGGATAGAAATTCACGTGATCGACTGGATTAGATTTAACCAATGAGCACGCAGCTAACAGTACGAGAATATCCTACCCTGTTCTCCAAGATTCGATCAGGCGCTGATTGGATATAAAATTAGCCAATCAGCGCGCAGCAACGTAGTCATGCTTTAATATCATCTATGTCCGACTAACAGAGGGAGAAGTCGTACTGCTGACTGACTGCAGAGAAGCGTGACAGCAGTAAGGTGTTTCCTTTGGACAGCCAGCATCTGAAGAGATGCTGCCTTCTGATCACAAGAAAGGAGGGAGTTAGAAAAAGGTGGACCCTAAACATGTCACACCTCACTCTACTTCACGGATTTCCGTCTCCGGTGGTAAGGCTTTTTGAAGAGCGGAGCTAATATTTTACAAACTCCTTATAAGAAGCTGTGTGTGATCGGCCTCAAGCAGTCGTCCCTTGGACCAACGCTAATCCAATTTGCATAGTGTAGGCAGCCGGGAAGTGACAACAACCTTCATACCCATAACAGCACACAAAACCAAATCAGTCATCATTCAAAATGCATGTCAAATATACCCACTAATAATGCTTTGATATTGTTCTCATTTTGAAAGTAACTAACTAACTTTGCTTTCGCTTCCTTCATATTTCAATTGAATTGAATTGATTTTTGATTGACAACTTGACATCATGACATTTGTCTGTATATATACTATTGTTCGATATCTCTATCAGTCAGTTAGTCAGTCAGATGCAACGTAGAACTTCGTAAGTAAGTACATCAGTTCATGTTGCCATACCACATCAGCACACAGAGATGTAATTGTCAATTCAAATCCAATAGTAGAAGAGGTAGTAAGGGAATTAGAAGTAATCGGAGAGGTTAGGATTAGAAGATATTATTCAAGAAGTATGATTAAATGAGATAAGTTTAGAAAGTCAAAACTAGAGGTATTGAAGAATCCAGAAGATTAGGATTTGAGAGAACACAGAGAAAAAATGCACCGGCGCCATTGCAAACGATTTTGAGCGATGTCATTCAAGGTCTCTAACCATCGATTATTATCATCTCGCGGACCCCAACCAGGTAGTCGACAATTACTGACATGGCTAAGTCCACTTTTCAATGACTTCATGGATCTCTGCCATGTTTTGGTTTGGCCGCCCCTAACATTCTTCCAACCTACTCCTACACTACAAAACAAAGCTCGTCGCGGCAGCCGGTGGTTGGGCATACGCAGCACATGTCCCAACCACCTCAACTGATGAAGTGTCACTACTGCGTCTATTGATCTGCCATTCTTACCTAGCACCCGTTTCCTAATAACAGCGTTGCTCACTCGGATGTCCCATGATATACGAGCAATGCTTCGAAGACACCTATGATCGAAAACCAGTAACCTTAGAATATCTTCTACTCACATTGGCCATGTTTCACAGCCATAAAGTAAGACGGAGGGAACCACTGCACAGTACACTCATCCTTTAGTCAGCAAACGGATATCTCACCTACGCCATAAGTGACGCAGGTTGGCAAAATCCAATCGAGGCTTCTGTATCCGTGTTGAGATTTCGTCAGTCACCAGGCCATCGGCACTGATGAGACTCCTCAGGTAACTGAAGCGGTCTACACGTTCGACTACTTCACTCCCTATCACTAGTTCAGGTGCCGATGCAACCCAATCTTGAAGCAACATTTAGCATTTCGAGGAGGGAAAACCGCATCCCGAACATGCTTGGATTGTTGCTTAGGTTGGTCAGAAGACTCTGCACTTTGTCAGCGTCTTCACCAAGTAAGACTATGTCATCGGCATATTCTAAGTCAATAAGCGCGCCACCTTGTAGAAGGTCGAATCCTGAGAATTCAGACGAGAATAAGGTTTTTTCCATACACTTACTTTATGCTTCGATAGTCGTCAACTTTTTTTCTTGTAAAAAAATCTTTTTCCATTATTTTGATTATGTTTATTCGCTACACGTTTTTCTGTGCATAAATTCATGACAGATGTCATCTAGCTAACTAACTAGTTAGCTAGGTGTGATCATACTTTTGTTTGTATAGATAAATTCTATGTGTTCAATATGAAATTAGAGGGAGTATTATGAACTGTTTCTATTTTTGTAACCATGACAACATGCCCTACTTCCCTTGTATATATCTCTCTGTGTGTTTGTGTGTTTGTCATTATGATCGTTTGTCTTTTTTTAAGACAGAATAATGTGAATTAAAATCGAGTGTATCAATAAAGTTCAGCTTGTATGTGATGAATTTTATGTCATAATGTAAAAAATTTCCACAATTTTCATCGATCTCAATCTATTTTCAAACTTTCTGCTTACTGTGTGTGTGTGTGTGTGTGCATCACTGTTCACTGTCATCAATACGATTTTGTCTTAAAATTGCTTTCGCTTCCTCTTAGTTTAGTGAATATGAATTGTGGAAATTGGAACATTGTGGTGAAGTTTCATTCTCTCGGAGTTGGATGTTTTGGTGCTTTGGAGCTTTCATTGTTCTTCTAAACCTCTCTGAATTATTCGAATTTCTCCACGTATGAGACTCGCAGCTTATTCTGTTAACCGAAAACAGATTGAGTGAATTGAATTGACATTCTAGTGGTTTGTTATAAATCTGTACGAAAAACTTTGTTTAGAAAAATCATTCTTGTAGAGTGTTATAACGCTGCTACGTATAGTTATTCAGTCCTAGCGGCGTCCGATTCAAATATCACAATACGACCCAAAATGCTATTTCCAAATCTCTTAGATATCAGAACGCAACACCGTGGGATGAAGTTGTTTATTGGGTCGAATACAGAAGAGAGGTAGGCAGGAGAAACGGAATTATTAAGTCTTTCAGATAGTGCGTATTAAGGTCAAATAAGAAAGAGCATCAACGTCTGTGACATTGACAGTTTAGGACGACCAATAGAAAAGAACATTTGAATGACACTGACAGTCCAGATGACCAATAAGAGGCAACATTGAAGTATTTGACTTTGACGGTTAGAACGATCATAATTTTGACCAATAGAAATCGACTAATAGGACTGTACTTCTAAAAATAATATTCTTAGGATATTAGGTGAATATCCTAATATAGAGAAACTAAAGTTTCTTCGTTCTTTCTTGCACTAAGCTTTAACAAATATCAATAAGTAACTGATAGTCAGTCAGTCAATCAGCTGCAACTTTAAACTTTGTACGTATATCATTGCAAGTTGCCATATAACGCATTAGCACACGCAGTGATCGAATTGTCAATTCAAATCCCGAATTGATGATAGAGGTAGTGGTCAATATTAGCAGTAATCGAAAAGATTAGTGTTCGAAGATATTATTCAAGAAGTAAAATCCAGTGATATAAATTGAAAAAAAGGGAAAGATAAAGGTGATGAGGAATTCAGAAGATTAGAATTTGAGAGAACACAAAGACTGGATGCACCTGCTCCATTGCAAACGATTTTGAGCCATGTCATTCAGGCTCTCTAACCATCGATCACTATCGTCTCGCAGGCCCCAACCTACTAACATAACTCAGTCCACTTGTCACTGACTTCATGGATTTCTGTCATGTTTTGGTTTGGCCGCCCATAGCTTACGTCAAACCTATTCCTACACTGCAAAATATAGCTCGTCGAGGCAGTCGGTAGTTAAGCATACCGCAACACATATCCCAACCACCTCAACTGATGAAGTTTCACTACTTCATCAATTGAAGTTCCATTCTTACCTAGTACTGCTTTACCACCATTAGAAACCTGGAAGCACTGGACGGCCGTTTCGCACATCCACGCGCATCCACGGTTCCTGCACCCTGCAGGATTCGAACCCAGGACCTTCGGTATTGTAGGCGAACGCCTAACCATTGGACCACTGAGCCGGTATCTAACGGTGTTAATGTCTAACTTGATCAATTCATGGAGTTGCGCAACCTCACACACAGTCTTCGGTAGTCACTGTCTACTGCCGAACAGGTTGAACTTGACTAGTCACGTCCTCCCACTAGAACTCGGAGAAGATTCCTGACGAAGCTAGTCACTAGTGAGCACAGGTAATTTGCATTACGGGGTTGTTGTGAAGATTGTTAAGTTACACATTTTTTTTGAAACCATGAATCGATCAATGTTTGACCACCATTAGAAACCTGGAAGCAGGAGTTCCATACCAGGACGAAACAGCCGTCATTCAGTGCTTCCAGGTTTCTAATAGTGGTCTAACATTGATCGATTCATGGTTTCAAATAAAACTTAACAATCTTCACAACAACCCCGTAATATATATAAACATCTTTTTGCATTTCGATTGTTTGTACTCATGTAGTATAACAAATTGAACTGATGTACGTTGTAACTGATTGCATTCCATAGCAAGCAACCTGCTTTACAATTTTACATTACTAAGAGAATATTTATCTGTCTGCTAAATATACAAACCAGGAATAAGGAAGTCCATGTAGTAGGGAAAGCTGTTTGTTAGTCAACAATTTATCACGACTTACTTACACCTGTTACCCTATAATGGAGCGCGCATAGGCCACCAACCAGCAAATTATTTTCCTGGTTAGCGAGTTGAATTTCTTCGGTATCCCGTAGTAGGTAACCCGTATGCTCAAACCTTTCTCCTTTTTGTTCGATTTTGTCGATATCGGTAGTAGGTGGTGGAGTTTTTGAATTCTTGTCTGTTAATCAAAATAAAACTCATATTTTGTCCTTACTACTAATTGCTGATCAACTAAACATACAGAAATTGATCTATGCACGCACACACAGCAGAGTAGTCCACCAAGTAGAACATTTTTGTGATGAGAAGAAAAAATGTGAAAAATGAATCAGGTGATTTAAAAAAAAAACAAACTGATTACCTAAGAATTTTCAAAATTTATTTCTGGTGTAGTTTTAAAAAATGGTTTTTTCTTTTTTCTCTTTAATGTGGCAACATTTTCTATATCCTTAGTAGTCAGTCAATGTATTTATGTGGACAGATTAAAGTATTTCTTTGACTTGTAACTTACTTGTAACTTTAAATTATGATAGATAGATTATGCCTGTTACCCTCCCAATGGAGCATAGGCCGTCGACCAGTTTTGTCCAACCAACTCCATCTGTCCTGGGCTTCGCTTTCCGATTCTGTCCAATTGTTGTTCATTCTTCTCATATCTTTCTCTATTTCTCTGCGTAATATATGTTCCATGGCCTTCCTCTTTTCCTTTTTCCTTGAGGGTTCCATGTGAGAGCTTGTCTTGTGACGCAGTTAGCTGGTTTTCGTAGTGTGTGTTCTATCCACTTCCACCGCATCTTCCTGATTTCCTCCTCCACTGGAATCTTGTTTGTTCTCTCCCACAGTATGTTGTTACTGATGGTGTCTGGCCAACGAATCCGAAGTACTTTGCGTAGACAACTGTTAATAAACACTTGTATCTTCTGGATGATTCCTGTCGTAGTTCTTCAAGTTTCCGCTCCATACAGTAAAACTGTGTTGACATTTGTATTGAAAATCCTTATTTTGGTTTTGGTTGAAAGGTGTTTTGAGTTCCAGATATTTTTCAGCTGTAGAAATGCAGCCCTTGCTTTGCCAATCCGCGCCCTCACATCTGCATCGGATCCACCTTGATTGTCGATGATTCTGCCCAGATATGTAAAGGTGTTAACTTCCTCCAAGGCATCTCCATCAAGAGTGATTTGGTTGGTGAATGTTGTGTTTCATCGGAGAATTTTGCTTTTTCCTTTATGTATGTTGAGACCTACTGCTACAGAGGCTGTCTGTCTGTCCTAGGCTTCCCTTCCCAATTCTGTCCAATTGTTTTATTCATTCTTCTCATATCTTTCTCTCTATTTTTCGGCGTAATATATGTTCCATGGCCTTCCTCTTTTCCTTTTTGCCTTGAAGGGGTTCCAAGTGAGTGAGGGCTTGTTTTGTGACGTAGTTACGGTACTTTTCGTACTTCAAATTATATGATAATCATTATTTTTATTTACTTTGTTTCATAGATTTTTGTCTTGCAAGTCCAAAAGATATTCTTGTCACTGTACTATTACCACGTCTACGTGAACATTTATCTATGGAACGTGAAGAACGTGTACGTTCAGAATTAGTACGATGTGCTGTTGGCCTATTACCGTCTATTCGTCGTGAAGATTGTCTTCCTTTAGTACAGCATATTTTAGCATTTTTAAATGATACTAGTTCACAGGTTAGTGAATGATTTGTGTGTCTTTTTTAAATATATATATATATATATATATATATATATATATATATATATCAGCACATTTTAATACATCTACACTTTGAGATTGTATGCTGATCCAATCAGTAGTTAGTCAGCAACAACGTATGTACGTCAGTTAAAGTTGGCGTTATCACACTAGTACACAGAGAGAGAGAGCGATGCAATTGTCAATTCAAATCCCATAGTGGTCGTTGTAAATAAGTAGAAGTATTCGCGGTAATAAAGAAGATTAGGGTTTGAAAATGTTATTCAAGGTGTATAATTTAGTGAAATAAATTTAAAAGTTGAAATATAAAGGTGATGAGGAATTCAGAAGATTAGAAAGGATACATCTGCACCATTGTAAACGATTATGAGCCATATCACATTCAAGGCCTCTAACCATTGGTGACTTTCGTCTCGCGGACCCCAACCAGGTATCCTAGATCTACGAACATGACTCAGTCCACTTGTCACTGACTTCATGGATTTGTGCCATATTTTGCTTTGGCCACCCCTAGCTTTATTCAAACCTAAACCTACACAAAACATAGCTCGTCGAGGCAGTCCTAACACATGTCCCAACCATCTCAACTGATGAGGTTTTATTACTTCATCAATTGATCTACGATCCCTACCTAACACTCGTTTCCTGATTACAGCATTGCTTACTCGGTTGTCCCAGAATACACGAGCAATGCTTCGGAGACATCTGTGATCGAATACTAGTAACCTACGAACATCTTCTACTCTTGAAGGCCAATTCTCGCAACCGTACAGTAGGACGGAGCAAACTGCTGCAATCGTCCTTTGATTAGCAAACGGATATCTCGCCTGCGCCATAAGTGACGCAGGTTAGCAAAAGTCAATTGAGATTTCGTCACACACACCAGGTCATCAGCACTGATGAGACTCCCCAGATAAGGGAAGTGGTATACACGTTCGACTACTTCACTTCCTATCACTAGTTCAGGTGCCGATACAACCCAATCTTGAAGCAACATTTTGCATTTCGACGTAGGAGAACCGAATCCCGAACATGCTTGCATTGTTGCATAGGGTAGTCAGAAGACTCTGCTGCATTTTGTCAGCATCTTCATCGAAAATAGATAAATTGATGATTGATTAATCTGTCCATGTTCATGACTTTTCAATTAGCCTTGATCATCTCCATCCATCGAATCATGGTGAATTATGTTGATGAAGATGATTGAAAAAGACAAATAAATTGTGTTGAATTGTGTATCAGATGATTAGTTTAACGCTAAGAAATCAGATTAGATTCATAGCGATAGTTCTCTAATCAATCAGTTCATGATGTATTTTTACTTGTTATCTGTTAAATCTCTTTGAACTTATATTTCTTTCAATATAATATCTATGACAATTTTTAGTATTGTGATGGAGCGTGTCCATCTCCGGCTGAAATATTCCAATCTACAATCAAATACTTGGGTTTCATTTCACTCTTGTTTTAATCAATACAGATTGCGTGCAAACTTCAAAAAGTTAGTTAGATTCTTTCGAGGTTACAACTCCTTAGCCGTGTGTATTTACAACAACTCTTTGAGGAATCTCCAGCTTGGAACTTTCAAATTTAGTGGCAGAAATCCATGAAGTCAGTGACAAGTCGACTGAGTCACTTAGGTAGATGTAGGCTATCTGGTTGGGGTCTGCGAGACAAAAGTCATCAATGGTTAGAGACTTTAAACGACATGGCTCAAAAACATTTGCAATGGCGCAAGTGCATCCATTCACTGGGCTCTCTCAAATCCTAATCTTCTGGATTCGTCAACACCTCTACCTTTATTTTTCTAACCTTATCTCACTGAATTATACTTCATGACTAATATCTTCAAACCCTAGTCTTCTTCATTAACATTAATACCTCTACTATCTCTATCACTATAGGATTTGATTTAACATTTGCGTCTCTGTTTCTAATGTGGTATGGCAACATGAACTGATGTACTTACGTACAAAGTTCTACGTTGCATCTGACTGACTGACTGATTTAACCTGTTAATCGGTAACTTACTAGTTTTTTTCATCAAGAATATAAAATGTGATAGCTAACCCAGATGAACTTTGTGAAATCCTCATCGTGATTTAGTTATCACATTTCATGTATTTTTGTTAATCCTAATAATAATAATCAGTCAGTCAGATGCAACGTAGAACTTTGTACGTAAGTACATCAGTTCATGTTGCCATACCACATCAGCACAGAGAAGCAAATGTCAAATCAAATCCAATAGTACTAGAGGTAGTAAAGGTATTAGAAGTAATCACAGAGGTTAGGATTAGATATAGTTGCAGCATTAGAATCTTGTGAAAAAAGACTTGAAAAGATAAGTTGTTGAAGAATCCAGAAGATTAGGATTTGAGGGAACACAAAGAATAAGTGCACCGGCGCCATTGCGAACGATTTTGAACCATGTCATTCAGGGTATCTAACCATCGATTATTATCATCTCGCGGACCCCAACCAGGTAGTCGACAACTACCGACATAGCTCAGTCCACTCGTCAATGTCTTCATGGATTATTGCCATGTTTTGGTTTGGCCGCCCCTAACATTCTTCCAACCTACTCCTACACTACAAAACATAGCTCGTCGAGGCAGTCGGTGGTTAGGCATACGCAAGACATGTTCCAACCACCTCAGCTGACAAATTTTCATTACTTCATCTATTGATCTGCCATTCTAACCTAATGCTCGTTTCTTAACAACAGCATTGCTTACTCGGTTGTCCCATGATACACGAGCAATGCTTCGAAGACATCTATGATCGAAAACCGATAATCGACGAATATCTTCTACTCTGACTGGCCATGTTTCACGGCCATAAAGTAAGACGGAGCGAACTGTCGCACAGTACACTCGTCCTTTAGTCAGCAAACGGATATCTCGCCTACGCCATAAGTGACGCAGGTTGGCAAAAGCTAATTGAGACTTCTGTATTAATAATACTAATAATAAACAGCCTGTCTGTAACATTCAAATGTCACTATCCGCTATTCCTTTGTTATCAATGATTGCTTAATTCAAGTTATTTCATTAAATAGTGTGTTACATTATTGATCTTCATACTTTTCTTTTTCTAGTCTAAACAATATGTATTTGAGCATTTCTCAGAATTAGTAGCTTTAATGCCTGCTAATGAGATTCAGCTGACATTATTACCAAGTTTACTTCGTCTTTGGCAAGATAAAAATTGGCGTGTACGTCTTGGTGTTGTTCAATCGGTGCCTTGTTTATACGATAAATTGGTAAGATTGTTATTCTCTCTGTATAAAATTTATGTTCATGTGATGTATATTGAAATTGCCTTGTCATTGACGACTTCATCTTGTGGATTAGTTCTTGAGAAATTGCTGTCTCGTTCTGGTATGGTACTACTAATCAGCAGTGCGCATTCACAAATTCTGAACCTCGCGGGGTTCGAACCGAGCACCTTTGATCTTGTCCGCGAACCAGTGCCTCCAAAATTTTAATGGTGGTTTAACATTGATTGATTCATGATTTCAAAAAGTAATTCAATAGTCTCCACAACCCCATAACGCAAATGACCTGTGCTCATTAGTGACTACTAGCTCTGTGAGGAATCTTCTTGGAGTTCTAGTGAGAAGTCAGGACCAGTTTAGTTCGACCCTGTTTCGGTATGAAACAGTGCTCACTGAAGTCAATAGATGAGGTTCCGCAAGACTGTGAATTGATTGAAGTTAGACACTAACACGGTGAGATGCCGACTCAGTGGTCCCGAGTTTAGGCGTTCGCGCGCAAGGTCGAAGGTGCTTGGTTCGAATCCTGTGAGTGGCAAGAGTTGTGGGTGCTCACTGTTAATGAGTCCCATACCAGGACAAAATGACCATCCAGTGCTTCCAGCTATTTTGATTGTATTGTAAATTGTCACATCTTAATTGTAGCTGAAAGTCACATACACTGCCTTAGAACTTTGTAAGTTATTTACCTTCATTCTCTCCCGACCGTAGCTGCTACCTTGACGTGGTGGTCGGGCTTGCGTATCGTCATGACCCAACCGAGCTATACTGGCTGAAAAATATATTCCTGTAGGTTCTACCACGCCAGGCAGGTCGATTGGAGAACGATGAGACGGAAAAAAGCTACTCAATGTCAGGGCGAAGTCATACTGCTGACTGACTGTGGAGGGGTGTGACAGCAGTAAGTTGTTTCCCTCGGTCAACCAGCATCTGCAGCCATGCTGCCTTCTCATCACAAGGAAGGAAGGGATAGAAAAGGTCGACCCTAAAAATGTCACACCTCACCCTACTTCATGGATTTTCGTCTCCATCGGTAAGGGTGCCCACTAAGGGCTTTTAAGAGCGGAGCTAATACTCAAAAACCCTTCATAAAAATGCCGTGCGTGACTGGCCTGAAGCAGTTGTCCCTTGGACTCTGCGGTTGCGCAGCCAGGTCGTTAAGACCGACACTAATCTGCCTTCCTTTTCAGGTTCCTCAAGGAACAACCTTCGACGGTGTAGGCAGCCCGGAAGTGACAACCGCCCTCATACCCGTAACAGTACACACGAGACCAAATTGATCGAAATCAAATGCTGATTTCATTCTCTATTTTCTTCAAACCATTAATGTAAACTTTGTAAAATTCTACTATTACATACATTCAGTTGTGTAGCAGCAGTTGGATTCGTTTATTACCAACCATTTTCTCTATGTTTATAATTGATATTTTAGCCGGAAAATTGTTTACAAGAAACTGTTCTACCAGCAAATCTTGCATGGTTACGAGATCCAGCTTGGTGTGTACGTGAATGTGCTTGTCGTAGTCTTGCACGTTTATTGGTCGCTTGTCCTGGAGCTTGTAAAAAAGCTTTCAGTGGTGTTGGTTCAAAATCTAGCAGCAATACAAATTCAACCAATGTCATCAGTTCTAATCCAGGCAATACTTCATTGAATACAACAACCAATACATCATCGGGTGGTGGTGGTGCATCGAATACTACTACTTCCACTACTACTGGTAGTAGTAGTAGTAGTAATCTTTCTAGTTCAACAAATACTACACAAACTAGCATAGATGCATTGAATAATAATTCTAGTTTTTCTAGCCTGTCTTCAACGACATCTAATAATACTACTACTGGTACTGGTGCAGGTGCTGGTGCTGGTGCTGCTGTTAATCCAGCCACTGCTTTGACTACACAAGCTGCTGCAGGTGGATTAAAAGCTCTTGCTGTTGATACCAATTATCATCTACGTCAAATATACATTAATGTAGTGCAAGTAAGATGATTTTTACTGTTATTTTTTTTCTCTTCAAATATCCATGTATGATGCATGATTGTTTTGAGCATATACTTACCCACAATGGAGCATAGGCCGCCCGACCAGTTTTCTCCAACCAATTCTGTCTGTCCTGGGCTTCCCTTTCCAGTTCTGTCCAATGTTAGTTCATTCTTCGCATGTCTTTCTCTATTTCTCGGAGTAATGTGTTCCTTGGCCTTCTTCCTTTCCTTTTGCCTTGAGGGTTCCATGTGAGGGCTTGTCTTATGACGCAGTTAGGTGTTTTACGTAGTGTGTGTTCTATCCACTTCCACCGCATCTTCCTGATTTCCTCCTCCACTGGAATCTGGTTTGTTCTCCCCCACAGTATGTTATTACTGATGGTGTCTGGCCAACGAATCCGAAGTATTTTGCGTAGACAACTGTTGATAAATACTTGTATCTTGTGGATGATGCCTGTCGTAGTTCTTCAAGTTTCCGCTGCATACAGTAGAACTGTGTTGACATTTGTATTGAAAATCCTGATTTTGATTTTGGTTGAAAGTTGTTTTGAGTTCCAGATATTTTTCAACTGTAGAAATGCAACCCTTGCTTTGGCGATCTGTGCCCTCACATCTGCATCGGATCCACCTTGATTGTCGATGATGCTGCCCAGATATGTAAAGGTGTTAACGTCCTCCAAGGCATCTCCATCAAGAGTGATTTGGTTGGTGAATGTTGTGTTGCATCTGAGAATTTCGCTTTTTCCTCTATGTATGTTGAGACCTACTGCTGCAGAGTCTGTCTGTCTGTCCTGGGCTTCCCTTTCCAATTCTGTCCAGTTATTGGTTCATTGTTCTCATGTGTTTCTCTCTATTTCTCGGCGTACTACATGTTCCATGCCCTTCCTGTGTTTCTTTTTACCTTGAGGGGGTTCCAGGTGAGTGAAGGCTTGTCTTTTGACGTAGTTACGGTGCTTTTCGTAATGTTTGAGAACATATACAAACTTTTCTTCATTTTCAGTTTTATCATTGTAATAATAAAATAAAGTTTTATCCACGAAACACGAACAAGTATTTTGTGCAAAAATTTTATTCTAAACCACTTTTTACATACAACGAGTACACACACAAAATACATTGGACTCTATATCAAGTGAACTGGTTCTCATGCATTAATTGTGAACTAGTAAAATTGTTGAATGATTGTGTAAACGTCTCACCAAAAATTCGTTATACTAAACACTCTTATCATAATAACACATTATGGTGGTTAGTACTCGAAAAACAAAGCAACAAACGACTAAACATGGATTTGGTTTTCACCAAAAAATTGTTCGTTGTTGGTCGACAAGAGAAAATAGAACTGATAGTCAGGCTTCGAATTTCATTGTAAGGTGCAGGAGTCGTGGATGCGCACTGCTGATGAATCCCATACCAGGACGAAACGGCCGTCCAGTGCTTCCAGGTTTCTAATGGTGGTCTAACAATGGTAGATTGATGATTTCAATAGTGTAAAAACACACACACCTCTCTGTAAGGTTACTGCCGCTCCCAAACCCGACCGAATAACGAAGGACTATCGTGTGTGGGATTACCGACTACATCCCATAGAAAAAACCAACTCGCTAAAAGAAAATGTCAATCCTTATAACTAATGAAACGGTTTATATCACGTGGACGATGGACATGATATCAATCAGCGAATTGAATCAGCACAAAACTCTAGTTCAATCGATTCAAAACATGATCATTTGAGAGAATCATGCTCACACAAAGAGAGAGATCAGGAGATTCTGCATAGGAACTTTGGTGTATACATTGTTGAAAGCTAAACGATGAAGAAACATTCACTGAAAGTGACTTGGATTTCAATGATTCGCTAAATGATAGAAATCATCTTCATAGTATTCGATAAGTAAGAGTATGACAGAATTTGTACAACTGAACAACATCTGCAACTCAAAACAACTATCAACTAACAACAAAGTCACCATTTTCAATACAAATGTCAAAACAGTTCTATTGTATGAGTCAGTCAGTCAGTCAAACAGTTGCAACGTAGAACTTCGTACGTATGTACATCAATTCATGTTACCATACAACATTAGCACAAAGATGCAATTGTCAATCCAAATCCCATAGTGATAAAGATAGTAGAGGTATTAATGGTAATGAAGAAGACTAGAGGGTTTGAAGATCTTATTCAAGAAGTATAATTCAGTGAGATAAGGTTAGAAAGACAAAGGTAGAGGTGCTGGCTAATCCAGAAGATTAGGATTTGAGGGAGCACAACGAATGGATGCACTTGCGCCATTGCAAACGATTTTGAGCCATGTCGTTCAAGGTCTCTAACCATTGGTGACTTTCGTCTCGCGGACCCCAACCAGGTGGTAGCCTACATCTACCAACATCACTCATTTCATTGGCATTAAAGTTACTGAAACCTATTCATTCGTTTACTTGCTAATTTATGTGAAATTATATTGTGGCAGAGTTTTATTCTCTGAACTGAATGTTTTGGTTGTGGAGCTTTCATTATTTTTCTTTTGAACAACGTCATCAGCGCAAACTGAATATAGAGAAGTGAAGTATTCGAATTTCTTCACGTAGCTTTTTCTGTTAACCTCTCAATCTTGATTGGTTGTTATTGACCGTAAAACCTATCGTCGTTGTTGTAATGGCTTACTTAGATATATTTTCCGGCTAAATCCTATTGCTTAGTATTCTCTGACCACAATACACTGAACAAGTTCCAAAGAATCAAAAAACACGGTTGAACAGGAAAAGATTATATTCCAAATAGCAAGGTTGAATGGAAATAAGAAGCCCAAGGCGAAGGCAAAATAGATACAACGTTAGTTTCTTTATAGTATTTACATGAGAAGCTTCTTGATTGTATTTCACGTGATCGACTGGATTAGATTTAGCTTACAGCTTACAACACGAGAATTTTCTACCCTGTTCTCCAAGAATCGATCAGGCTCTGATTGGTTAGGAAATTAGCCAATAAGCGCGCAGCAACGTAGTCATGCTTTAATTCCATCTATGCCCCAGTAACACCTCCCCTTTGAGAAGATTCGTAGGATCTGGCGCTAGAGTCCAACTGCTTCCTGGGTGCCTTGCCACTCGTACTCTTACGAGCCGCCTGCTTTGTAGGCGGCTCCTTTGATCTGTTCCTTGATCCTAGATTTGCGTATGATGTTTCTGATTAGTTGATAAGTCGGATCAACATCAATGTGTTTGTTGAATGCTGATAGACCTGAATATCCAGCTTCTGAAAATTTTATGTAGTGTTCTTAGTGCTCCTTCCATCCAGTATTTTGCAATGTAGGAATAGCTTGGACGAAAGCTAGGGGCGGCCAGATCAAAACATGGCACACATGCATGAAGTCACTGACAAGTAGACTGAGTCATGTTGGTAGATGTAGACTACCTGGTTGAGGTCCGCGAGATAATAGTAATGGATGGTTAGAGACCCTGTATGACATGGTTCAGGTGCATTAACTCTTTGTGTTCTATGAAATTCTAACCTTCTGAATTTCTCATCACCTTCATTTTTCGCTTTCTAAATTTACCTTATTGAATTATACTTCTTGAATAACATCTTCAAACCTTAATCTCTCCGATTACTTTTAATACTTTTCCTACCTCTACTACAATGGGATTTGAATTGACAATTATATCTCTGTGCTAAGGTGGTATGACAATTTGAACTGCTGTGCCTACGTGCAAAGTTCTACGTTGATGTTTGATGAGAATGACGATCCAGTATTTCAACAAGCTACAAGTCATACGTGGAGAAATTCGAATATTTCACTTCTCTGTATGAGGTTTGTGCTGATGTTGGTGTTGTTCAGCTGAAGAACTATGGAAGGTCCACAACGAAAACTTCCAGCTCAGAGAGAACGAAACTCCACCACAATCATCCCCCTAAGCTACAAATTTTCTTCACCATTGCAAAATCATCTTGTCCCAAATAACATCAGCTCCTTGTTGCCCGTGTTTAATAGTAACTGCCGATTATTGAACAAAATCACTTTCTAACTACCCAAGTTTCGATTCATGCTTAAATTTTTAGGGGGAATCAATTAAGCTTATCTGTGCCAAATGTATAGAGTTGCTTAGTTTTTCTTTGAATGACTAATGTTCACAAATCGGATTACCGCTTTTCGCTGAATGTACTTTTTTTTATAGGCTATTTGGGGCCCTGGTATCTTGGATGAACCTCCTTACAGTGCTCTAGGTGATGATCCTAGTGCAGGAATTATTTTTCCTGCCTCTCGAAATATCTATGCTTATTTGTCGTCAAAAACATCAAAGAACTCTACAAATTCAGATAATTTAAATGTTACGGCAGTTCCTAAAGGTTGTCAAGCTCCACCACAAGTACCTAATGTTTTTTTGACTGGATGTGTAGCTCAATTGTTACGTTTTATTTCGGAGGATGTAGTACCGAATGTACGTATTTGTGCATCACAAGCTCTTTACATCATCTCCGGTTCTTTGGATAAAAAGTGAGTGCTATACTTTCATATTTCTGTTGAAGGGGTTATAATTCTCAAAGTGTTAAGTTTGTTTTTTCTTATGTACTTTAAGTTGCTATTTTCATGCTGAAAGTAGTTTTTAATACTAATTTTAAAATAGTGTAACCAGCAGTCGCTGAACGGCGGATAGGATCTAAAATCACCACAACACAGTTTAACACCACCTCACACCAAGAGAGAAAATGAAGTGGTAGCCGCGGGGTTTGTACAGAAATAGGGTGGGTAGAGTTTACCAAAGTCTTATGAGTCAGTCGTCCTGTAAGTTCAGTGCACTTAGAGCTTGTTCTTCAGCTTTCAAAGCGTTTATGTTTGATCGGCCCTGAAATGGAAAGAAAACAGAACGGGTTAGCAACATCAGTAGTATACATGGTGATTTTGACTCCGTTACAACCTTTTTTCTCATTAAATATTTTCTTATTCAATGACTGTTTGTTTTGACAAATTGAAGCTGTTTTCCTCTTGTACAGACAAGTAATAATAACACTGGCTCTCTCTTATCATCATTTACCGTGGTTATGGTTAAGTAATGTAAGACCTCCAGTGGAACATAATGATTTATTCTAATTTAAACTATAAGAAATTGCAGAAATGCCATTCTTCCTTGATTTTGTTCATACTGTGTTCAAGATCTCTGATTCTAGAGTGTATCTACTTCGTTATGCTATCTTAGTGAATTTCATTTATTATTTTAACAGTCTGTTTTACACCTGCACGTTAACACGTCAACTTGATATGCTTGAACTATTACGAGTTTACCTTAGTCGGAAAATGAGAGAGAGGAATCGAGGATCCGGCGACACGACATGCTACTCAAATCCGATTATCTCAAACCCCATATTGAGTAAAAGAAGACAAGACTTGATATGAAGTAGAACATGTATTCTACAAGCATCCAGAAAGTACGAGGTCCGAATCCAGAAGAGAATCAGGACCCCGGACTAGGGATCCGTGACCGGGTCCTGATCCTGGTCATAAAACGTTACACCTAATGCGTATTTATACGTTTTGGTCGAATAGGAAACAGCATCAAATTCTGTGACATTGACAGTTAAGACAACCAATAGGAAGCAACATTTGAAGTGTCATTGATAGTCAGGACAACCAATAAGAAACAACACTGGAGCACGTGACATTGATATCTACTAGGAAGACCATAAAATTGACCAGTAGGAATTAACCAATAGGAACTGAAGAATAATTCTCTTAGGTTATTGGATGAATATCCTAACACTGTCTAAATGTGAAGCATTTCTCATTCTTTTTTTGAATGATCTAAAGATAGTTTTCAAATGGTTTTATACTAAATTAACCGACATATTTTATTCGTCAGTATGGCAATGCGAAATGTTACTTCAGCATTGGCTTGCATCAGCATCTGAACTCTAATGATAATAAGGTAGTGAAATAGTAGTTGAGCGTGTCGACCGATTCACTTATCTTGAGAGTCTCTTCACTGCTGCTGATGGCCTGGTGGCTGACGAAATCTCAGCGTGGATACAGAGAAGGTGTACCTATAATCTTAGAGGAATTAATGCTGCCTAAGTTACAATTCGAATCCAGCTTTATAGTTTATGATGTAATCAGTTGGCTGTTTGATTTTGACCAACTTGGTCTCTCGTGCTGTTACGGGTATGAGGGCGATTGTCACTTCCCGGCTGCCCACACCGTGGAAGGTTGTTT
Source organism: Schistosoma turkestanicum (assembly GCA_944470395.2). NCBI lineage: Eukaryota > Metazoa > Platyhelminthes > Trematoda > Strigeidida > Schistosomatidae > Schistosoma > Schistosoma turkestanicum. The sequence continues at coordinate 4,633,508 of OX103977.1, forward strand.
CTTGAGGAACCTGAAAAGGAAAGTAGATTAGTGTTAATCTTAGAGATCTGGGTGAGTAACTGCAGAGCCCAAAAGACAACTGTTTGAGGCCGGTCACGCACGGCCTTTCATAGAAAGGATTTTTGAGAATTAGCTCCGCTCTTAAAAGCCCTTAGTGGACACCCTTACCCAAGGAGACGGAAATCCGTGAGGTAGGGTGAGGTATGACATTTTTAGGGTCGACCTTTTCTAACCCCTTCTTTCCTTGTGAGAAGTCAGCATCGCTGCAAATGCTGGTTGTCCGAGGGAAACACCTTACTGCTGTCACACCCCTCTGCAGTCAGCAGTACTTTGAGAAGCTACTTTTAGTCTCATCGTTCACCAATCGACCTGTCTGGCTAGCATGGTAGAACCTTTAGGAACATATGTTCCAGCCGATATAGTTCGGTTGGGTCATGACGATAGGCAAGCCCGACCACCACATGTCAAGGTAGCACCTGCGGTCGGGAGTTGGCTGTTTTGGTCCACCGCTGAAATGTGTCGTAAGAGAAAGAGCTCTCTCTCATTTACATAATCAACTACGAATCAACGATCAATCAATTTGTGCGTGTTTTTTTTAAATAATAATTATGCATGATTATGTTTAGAATCGATACGCTCATTGTGTGTCTCTGTGTGTGTGTGTGTTCATCTCCCTTTTGCTCCTCATTTATTTGTTCCGTTTTTCTCTTTTTCTTTATTTATTGTTGTTTCAGAACTATTCAAAATGATGTGATACCGGTTTTAAAAAAGGCTGTAGATTATGATTCAGATCAGGATGTGCGTTTTTTTGCACAACAAAGTTTAACTTGTAAGTTGATTAGTTTGCACTTTCGAAGTAAAGTTTATTTACTACATAAAAACTAAAAAAAAACATTAGATCAAGTTGTCTACCGAACATCAGTCAGTCATTTGCAACGTAGAACTTCGTACGTATGCACGTAAGTTCAGGTTGCCATACAACATTAGCACACAGTGACGCAAATGTCAAATCAAATCCCATAGTAATAGAGATAGTAGAGGTATTAATCGTAATGAAGAAGACTAGGGGGTTTGGAGATATTATTCAAGAAGTATTATTCAGTGAGATAAGGTTAGAAAGACAAAGGATTCCAGAATCCAGAAGATTAGGATTTGAGAGAGCACAACGAATAGATGCACTTGCGCCATTCTGAACGATTTTGAGCAATGACGTCGTTCAAGGTCTCTAACCATTGATGAATTTCGTCTCGCGGACCCCAACCAAGTAGTCGACACCTACCGACATGGCTAAGTCCACTCGTCAATGACTTCATGGATTTGTGCAATGTTTTAGTTTGGCAACCCCTAGCTTTCTTCCAACCTACTTCTACACCACAAAACATAGCTCGTTGAGGCAGTCGGTGGTTGGGCATTCCTACCGAACATGGAGAAATGTCAGATTCTAGTCTTGAGTTAGCCGGTTTCTAACAATAGGTTGATACCGCATTGGTCCCATCAAAGGATCGTGGAGCCCATGTGCACCTTTGATTTTGAATGAAGGTTTTCCAACTGATTTATGTGGATGCTTCGTACCCACGAAGTTGGTTTATCGAGGTGGACACCGCCTTTTCGTCCTTTCGATTTTGTAAACAACACCTGTGCTGTTCACTCTCTTTGGCTATTTACTCATGGCCATAGAAGAGCATTTAAAGAGGAGAGAGAAAGCCGACTCTTCCCGTTCTTGGCTGTACCAGGGCATTTGGAAGCGCAATCATGTTATAAAGTACAACATATGTACAAAACGCATGTTTGTACTCAACTTTGAATTATTCTATATGAAGACGGACTGCTACCAAAATGGAAGTATGCTAAACACAGTTGAAATTAATCATCTAATCCGTCAAAAGATGAGTGAGTAACTGATTAACCAATTAAGCTATTACAATATTTTGTCAGTTTTAAACATATAATTTGGGTACAGTTATTAGGCATAGAAATCTATCTCAGCTAACCAATCAGCTACAACCTAGAACTTGATACGTGCACATACACCTGTTCAAGTTGCCTATGGCACATGAGCGCATACTGAGATAGAATTGTCAATTGTCAAAGAAGGTCGTGAGGAATTTAGAAGATTAAAATATGAGAGATGACAAACAATAGATGCATCTTCGCTATTGCTAACGATTGTGAGCCATATTATTCAATGTTTCTAGCCCATTGGTCACTGTTTTCTCGCGGTCCCTATTCACGTAGTCTGCATCTAACATGTCCTGATCTAGCTGGGTTCCTAGCTTTCCTCCAACCTATCACTCCCCCTACATTCAGTCTGCGCTAAATACTAATGTATTTACTAATTGAAGTAAATACTATTACTCATGCTTATTGTCATAGGTATATCAAAGTTTTAAACTGATCACTAATAATTAAAAGTCAGCTATAAGATGAACAGTTTTTCACTGAGTTGAATAGACGTTTTTTGTAATTGTTTTTAGAGTAGTGAAAACCGACTTATTATGAATAGTTTTCTCAGTTGTCAGTCATACTTACTGTTTAAAATATGATACCGGTTAGTCACTCATGACCAAAGTAGATGAAAAGTAACCTAAAAGTTGCTAAGCACAATGTTGGTTCAGGATTAGTTTGCATCAGCACCTGAACTACTGATAAGGAGTAAACTAGTTGAGCTTGTCGATCGCATCACTTATCTTAGGAGTCTCATTATTTGCTAACGGTCTGATAACCTCATGGATTTCTGCCATGTTTTGGTCTGGCCGCCCCTAGCTTTCTACCAACCTACTTCTACACCACAAAACATAGCTCGTCGCGGCAGTTGGTGGTTAGCCTTAAGTAACACATGTCCTAGCCACCTCAACTGATGAAGTTTCACTACTTTATCTATTGATTTGCCATCCCTACCTAGTACTCGTTTCCTAACGACAGCGTTGCTTATACGGTTGTCCCATGATACACAAGCAATGCTTTGGAGAAACCGATGATTGAATACTATTAACCTTCAAAAGTCCTCTACTCTTAACGGCCATGTTTCGCATCGATATATGAGAACGGAGCGAAATGCTACGCATTACACCCGTCCTTTGGTTAACGAACGGATATCTCGCCTACGCCATAAACGGCGTAAATTGGCAAAAGCCAGTCGAGTTTTCTGTATCCGCGGTGAGATTTCGTCAGTCACCAGGCTATCAGCGCTGATGAGACTCCCCAGATAAGTGAAGCGGTCTACACGTTCGACTACTTCACTCCCTATCACTAGTTCAGGTACCGATACAACCCAATCTTCAAGCAACATTTTGCATTTCGGAGGGGCTGGAAAATGGCATCCCGAATATGCTTGCATTGTTGCTTAGGGTAATCAAAAGACTCTGCATTTTGTCAGCGTCTTCACCAAATAGAACTATGTCATCAGCATATTCTAGATCAGTAAGCGAATTTCACGGTAGAAGGTCAACTTCTTTAAAAATCTCACGAGTTTAATGTCTACGACAAAGTGAAACAAGAATGAAGTGAGTGAACAGCCCTAACAGACACCACTTGATGTAGAGAATTCCGATTGACAGGTCGCCATCAGTTCTCACACTCTCGACCAATGGTGATTATTTCACTATGATAATCATTAGTGTGTGTGTGTAACGATGATTAATTGACTTTTTTTTTCTAAAATAATTCCACTGATTTTCTTCTCTTTCCCTATTCTTTTTCTTTCTATTACAGATTTTACAGCTATGTAATGTATTACCTATTTGTGTGTGTGCGTGTTTGTTTGCGTGTGTATTCTTCTACTTACTTATGTGAAATTTTTTTCAAAGAAACCAAAACCCATTTCACTTTGTTGTCATCGTATGGAATAATAATAATAATAATGTGACTTATTATTTTTCTGTTTTTTTTCCTGCAAAACACAATAAAACTATTACAATCACCCTTTTTGTGTGTGTGTGTTTTTCTCACTTTTCAAATTGATTAATTATGTTAATGATGTTTTATTGTGTGTGTTTGTTCAGTTTTTGCTTTTACTCTCTCTACTCAACTCAACTCACTCACTCACTATTGACATATTGCATTCTCTCTCACACACACTCTCTCTCTGTTTGTATTCTCTTGCTCATGTTTTCCTTTTTTGTATTACGACATAAGAAACGTATTATTACGTAACACACTTGTTAAATTTGTTAATTTGCTTACGCGCTTTACAATTGGTTCTCTTTATTTCCCCTACTGTTCCCCTTCATTGATTGGTGTTGTCAAGAATAGAGAAGCAGCAATTTAGTTGGTTGTGTTTATTATGGTAATTCCCTCCCTCGTTGTTTGTATGTATGTATGGTAAACCGTAATCTCTTTGGCATACGGCGTACACATGCGAGCGCGCCTGCGTGCGTACGTTCAGTTGCTTTTAATGAATTAAATTGTGTGCTGTTATATTTTGTTCTGTTTTTCGGCACATTGTTTTTTAACTTTACTTTTACTGCTCATCTCTCTCTACTAAAAGTATCAATTGCATGTGAAATGTATGTGCGTGTATGTGTGTGTGGTTATGTGTGTATGTGTGTGCGTGTGTGTACATCGCGATGATGATGACGGCGACGACAACGACTATCTTGATCATCATCATCACCATCAAACAACCCCAATCGTTCAAGTAGTAGTACCCTGCTGCACATTTTACATATATATATATATATTGATCTTTCAAATTCTTCCAACTGCAGTCTGTTGTTGTTGGCGTCGGCGTTGACGGCGTCGTCGTTGTGGACATTGTCCACAGTTTCTCTCACTCTCTCTGCAATCAAAGCAACAACGATGACAGGCGCAAACACAAGCGAACAATGGGATTCCAGCTTTGAAAATGACTATGTATCATTGTGTTTCTCTTTCGTTTCCCCCCCGCCCTGCCGTATCTCATTTGGCTTCTATTTAATAATAATTCAAATAATTATTATGATTATGATGATAACGTTATTAAATAAAGTTAATTTTAAATTTTACGAGAAAAAAAAACCGTAAAAAAAAATACAATTGTACCAGCGTAAACACAATTGTGTAGTGATTGTTTTCATTTGTTTTGGTTTTCTGTTTGTTTTCTGTTTCTGTTCGTTCAATCGTTCGTTCGTTCATTCATTCATTTTGTAGATGACACATTGTGAATAAATATTTTCTCGTTGTTATTGTTGGTTGAGTCAAGTGTGCATGTGTTAGGCCCTCATGTGACCTCAGTGAATGTGAGTGAGGATCGATGGTCGGGTGACATGAATGACTTACTTACGCCAGCAGTTACCCCCCAGTTAAGCAGAGGCTGCCCACTAGTTTTTTAATTCAACCAACTCCTAGGCTTCCTTTTTTTAGTTCTTTTCCGGTTTTTTGTTCATTCTTCTCATGTGTTTAGCTTTTTGTCGGCGTAAAATGTGTTCCTTGGCGACATGATAAGCTACTCTAATTTGAGCGTCCCAAACCCACATTGATTAGAAGAAGAAGAAGACTTCATATGAAGCAGCAGTACATGTATTCTACAAAAATCCGAGTCTAAAAGGGAATCATGATCCCGGACTTGGGACTCGGATCGTATGCAGTTAGGTTGAACAGGGAACACAACATTGAAGTATGTGACATTGATAGTTAGGACGACCTATAGGAATTGAAAAGGTTTGTGTAATAACTCTGGTGTATTATTATTATTCCAGTCGTTACTACCAGTACTACTGAACATGGAGTTTTATGCGGGTTGTGTGAGTTATGCCTGCACCTCAACTTGATATGCTTGAACTATTACGAGTTTACCTAGTCGGAAAACGAGAGCGAGGATCCGGCGACACGACATGCTACTCAAATCCGATTATCCCAAACCCCACATTGAGTAAAAATAAGACAAGACTTGATATGAAGTATAACCTGTATTCTACAAGCATCCAGAAAGTACGAGGCCCGAGTCTAGAAGAGAATCAGGATCCCGGACTAGGGATCTGGGTCCTGGTCATGGTCATAAATTGTTACAGATAATGCGTATTTATACATTTTGGTCGAATAGGAAACAGCATCGAAATCTCTGACATTGACAGTTAAGACGACCAATAGGAAGTAACATTTGAAATGACATTGACAGTCCGGATGACCAATAAGAGACATTAATGAAGTATTTGACTTTGACAGTTAGAACGACCATAATTTTGAACAATCGAAATCGACCAATAGGAATTGACTAATAATTCTCTTATGATATTGGATGAATATCCTAACAGTATGTCAATCGATTCACGTGTTTTGAAAATTTCCACAACTCTGCTAGGATAGTTTGTAGATATTAGCGGATAAGAATTCAACATGAATGTTGAAACACTTGATAGACTATTATTGATGTAAATGTGTATTGTCTAAATTGGTAAATAAATGACGATTATCTTACTCGTTAATTCATGATTTCAGTCATTAACAACAATCTTTGTAAATCTATGGAAGAAAATCGTACAATATGCTTACCAGTGACTAGCTTCGTGAGGAAATTCTCACAGTTCTAGTGAGAGAACGTGGTCAGCGGGGTTGAACCCCGTTGGGTGTAGGTAGTAACTACCGATGAGTGTGGTCGCAGAAAAATCTCTAGATTAGTCAGAGTTAGACATTGACACTGTTTAATGCCTGTACTCAGTGGTCCAGAGATTAGGTGTTCGTACGCAAGCCTGAAGGTGTTGGGTTCGAATCCTGCAAGTGGCAGGAGTCGTCGATGTGCATTGCCGCTGATGAGTCTTATACCAAAACGAACCGAGTTAGCAATGCTGTTATTAGGAAATGGGTGCTAGGTAAGTATAACATCAATGGATGAAGTGGTGAACCTTCATCAGTTGAGATGGTTGAGTATGTCTAACCACCGACTGCCTCGTCGAGGTATGTTTTGTAGTGTAGAAATAGGTTGGAAGAAAGTTAGGGGCGGCCAGACCAAAACATGGCAGAAATCCATGAAGTCACTGACAAGTGGACTGAGTCATGTCGGTAGATGTAGGTTACCTGGTTGGTGTCCGCGAGATGATAATAATCGATGGTTATAGACCTTGAATGATATGGCTCAAAATCGTTTGCAGTGACGCCGGTGCATTCATTCTTTGTGTTCTCTCAAATCCTAAACTTTTTAATTCTTCATCACTTTATCTTTTTGAGTCTTTTTCTTGAATAATATCTTCTAATCCTAATCTGTTCTATTGCAGCTAATACCTTTAGCACCTCTACTGCCATGTGATTTGAATTGACAATTACATCTCTGTGCTAATGTGTTATGGCAACATGAACTGATGTACATACTTACGTACGAAGTTCTACGTTGAAATTAATTGATTGATTGAACTGGCTGTCTGTTGCTTCCAAGTTTCCAATGTTGGTCTAACAATGATTGATTCATGATTTCAGTAGTAAACGACAATCTTAATTGATTATGTGTATTCCGAATCGATTACCGATGAATAGTTGAATTATAGGGTTCGTAGTATTGGATATAAAGTTATTAAACAGTTGAGTTTCTTATTGTACGATACATGTTTCCGGTTAGATTAGTTTGAATGAAGTAAATTGTTGATTGTACTTGCGTACTTTGTTTTTTGAAAGAGTCCAATCTATCATGATTTTGAGTTTCAATGCCATAGTGGTCGAGAGTAATAGTGAATGTCTGCGTATATCAGTATTCTCTTTTTAAAAAAAACTCGACGAAATCTAAAGTGGAAAATATTTTAACAAGACATTTTGCTTTTTAAATGTCAGCATCTCATTAAACGTTCTGAAATCCATGAGTACGTGTTTCATTTGATTAAGGTAGTTAGTATTGCTAAATAGTAAGCAGGATTTGATTGTGACCAATTTGGTTTAGTGTGATGTGAAGGGTTTGAGGGCGGATGTCACTTCCCGGGTGCCTACACCGTGGAAGAGTGTTTCTTGAGGTACCTGAAAAGGAAGGTCTGAGAGACCTGGCAGCGTGACCACGGAGCCCAATGGACAACTTCTTAAGGTCGGTTATACACAGCCTTTTTGTGAGAAGTTTTTGAAGTGTTAGCTCCGTTGTTTTTAAAAGCCCCTACCGTCGGAGGTGAAAATCCGTGATGTAGGATATTTTTAGGGTCCATCTTTTCTAAGCCCTTCTTCCTTCGGCCTTGGGAAGGCATTATCGCTGCAGATGCTGGTTGTCCCTAGGAAACACCTTACTTCTGGCACACCTCTCTACAGTCAGCAGTACGACTTCGCCCTCAGACCTTCAGTTGTTGCTTTTAGTCTCATCGTTCACCAATCGACCTGCCTGGCATGGTAGAACCTACAGCAACATATATTCCAGCCAATATAGCTCGGTTGGGTCATCACGCTAATTAAGCCCGACTATTATGTGTCAAGGTAGCAGCTGTGGTCGACTGCTAAATAGTAAGTAAATTTAGGAAATAGCAGTTTATGCATTCAGTACATTGGTTGTTATAGAGCTTTACTTAAATAACTGTCTTTAATTATGTATCCACTGAGAAAAATGTGAACACTGAGCATCTACTTCATCTTAATATGAGACTCAAGATTGTACATTCACGGGGTCGAACCCCGGAGCCATTGTAGTTAACAACTAATTGACATCTAGTAGTTTTCACTTCTTTATTTCAGTTTGATTCGCTATATTATATTTATGCTAATTAATTCACAACCGACTTAGTTGAACTACGCTGATCACAATTTCGCTGATAATAGGCATTGGTCGTGGGTATCACATATTAGTATAAAGTTGCGCCTAAATATTTATGCACCATACAAACTAATGAATTTGTTAGTGAACTTGTATACGCAGGTCGAGGCAAGTGGTCTCCTCAGAAAGTAGGGAGGTCACACTCAACTTAAAATTTTAAACGGTAAGGCATTGAAGAAACGTAAGGAAATGCAGTCTTGTCGTATTTGATGACGAAAAACAGGTTAATACGCCAGTGGTTTCATCACGATCGTGGAACCCATATGCACCACCGATTTTGAACGAGGGTTTTTCCAACTACTGTCGGTGGATACTTCGTTCGCACCAAGTTGGTTATAGCGGCGACACCGCCTGTTCGTCTTTAAGATTTTGTAAAGAACACTAGTGCCACGCGAAGGCAGTGTGAATAGGACTTGCACTGTCTTGGACTCTCCCGATTCTCAGCTCTGCCAGGGAATTCGGGGGCGAAGTGAATAAAAAGCTGGTTGTTTTTCCTGTATTTGCTGAATGAAAGCTATAATAATGAATCTGTTGTAACGCTTACTTAGATATATTCTCCGTCGATACTGTTTTAACGCTTGCTTAGATAATTCCCAGCTAAATCCTATTGCTTAGTATTCTCTGACCACAATACATTGGACAAGTTCCCAAGAATCAATACACGGTTGAACAAGATAAGATTATATTCCAAAATAGCAAGGAATAAGAAGCCAGAGGTGATGGCGAAGGCAAGAAGGCAAAAATAGATACAACGTTAGTCTATTTATAGCATTTACATGATAAGCTTCTGGATAGAAATTCACGTGATCGACTGGATTAGATTTAACCAATCAGCACGCAGCTAACAGTACGAGAATCTTCTACCCTCTTCTCCAATATTCGATCAGGGACTGATTGGATAGGAAATTAACCAATCAGCGCGCAGCAACGTAGTCATGCTTTAATTCCATCTATGTCCCACTAACAGAATTACAAAACATTTAATGATGTGTTGGATTATGATTTTGGAATATAACAATTTACTCAGTTTGTAGTTCAAGAAATAATTATGAAAATTAGTTACTGATTTTGATCTGTGTCAACTGTAGGTCACAATTATTCTGATTACGTTGAATAATTGTAAACATTATTCAAACTGTTGCTTGAATGAATACTATGGATCAGTATTGTTCAGAGAAGCATTTGTAACGATTATCAGCGTCAGCGAACCGGTCAGTTGGTTAGAACGCAGGGTTAGTTGTAGGTACAAACGGATTATTACTAGGTGAGGGAAAGATATGATGATCAAGAAGATGATCTCATGTGCCATTAGACATATGAGAGCGGTTACAACTTGCCTGTTGCTCACTTCCTAGAAGGGCATTGCTTGAGTGACCTTAATAAGGAACTATGGTAATGGAAGTCTTATACAACTGAGATCGTGACCACAGAAGCTTAGTCAGTTAGTCCGATGGAACGTAGAACTTCGTATGTAAGTACATCAGTTCAAGTGGTCATATCGGATTGGCACAGAGACGCAACCGTCATTTCATATCGCATAGTTGTAGAGATAGTAGGAGTATTAGCGGTGATGGAGAAGATTAGGTCTTGAACAAAATTATTCAAGAAGTATAATAAATGAATTTGGAAAAGAAAAAGATAGAGGTGATTGTTACGCCTGCACGTAAGCACGTCAACTATTACGAGTTTACCTAGTCGGAAAACGAAAGCGAGGATCCGGTGACACGACATGCTACTCAAATCCGATTATCCCAAACCCATATTTAGTAAAAGAAGACAAGACTTGATATGAAGTAGAACATGTATTCCACAAGCATCCAGAAAGTACAAGGTGCGAATCCAGAAGAGAATCAGGAACCTGGACTAGGGATCCTGGACCGAGCCCTGGTCCTGGCCATAACATGTTACAGATAATGCGTATTTATACATTTTGGTCGAATAGGAAACAGCATTGAAGTGTGTGACATTGACAGTTAAGACGACAAATAGGAAGTAACATTCGAAGTGACATTGACAGTCCGGATGACCAATAAGAGACAACAATTGAAGTATTTGACTTTGACAGTTAAAACGATCACAATTTTGACCAATAGAAGTCGACCAATAGGAATTGATCAGTAATTCTCTTCGGATATCGAATGAATATCCTAACAGTAATGAACTATTCAGAAGATTACAATTTGAGAGAAGACAAAGAATGGATACACGGTGCGCCAGTGCAAACTATTTTAAACCATATCATCCAAGGTGCTTTAACTATCGGTGACTATCGTTTCGCGCATTCCAACTAGATAGTCTACACTTACCAGCATTAAAGATTAGACTTTGTTAGAGTAAAACTTGACCTTATTAAATGTGATATGAACTCGGTTTTGTGTATTCGACGACTATTGCAGTATTGTAGCAATGCTCACTGACTTAATTACTTACGCCTGTTACCCCCAATGGATCATAGGCCGACCACCAGTTTCCCCCAACCAACTCTGTCTGTCCTGGGCTTCCCTTTCCAGTTCTGTCCAATGTTTGTTCATTCTTCTCATGTGTTCCTTGGCCTTCCACTTTTCCTTTCGCCTTGAGGGTTCCATGTGAGGGCTTGTGTTGTGACGCAGTTACGTGCTTTTCGTAATATGTGTCCTATCCACTTCCACAGCAATGCTCACTAACTTATTAAAATTTTGTATAGTTGAACTATTGATAGTGAATAAGTCAGTAACATCAATCAAACTTGAAGTTTCAATGATTAACGGCATATACTGTAATGTTTGTTATAAAATGCATATAATCATAACGAAAATCAGATTTGTGCAATGTGAAATGAATGTGATTGATTTAAATAACATATAAAAGACGTATTATGTTTCATTGACCCCCTACACAATTGGCAAGCATCTCTGAAATTGGATTTCGTTAAATTTAACGAGCTCTGTAGGATAATGTATATAATACAGTCATGTGATAGCTTTTTATTTTAAAAACTGATACAACTTGACTTTAAAGACGTTACCATTGAGGTGATGAAGTCACCGTCGAGCACCTGTTAAACATTGTTGAATAGTAGCTAAAGTTTTGATTGTCTAGTACTCAACTCAGTGTGAAACAAATTTCATCCACTAATCAAAATAGTGCACACTTCGTTTCATAATATCAGATTTTTTTATTGTAATTTCATTCTTTAGTCTCTAGAATTATATTTATTGAGATGTTTTATTGACTAATTTAACTCTTCAATGTTTTTCCTCAATAAATAGTTTCTTGTCACATATTGAAATCATGAATCAGTCATTGTTAGGCCAACATTAGAAACACACAAGCACTGGACTACTGTTTCGTCCTATTATGGGACTCATCAACAGTGCGCATCCACGACTCTCGCTACTAGCAGCAATAGAACCCAACAACTTCAATCTTGCGTGCGAACGCCTAACTTCTGAACCAATGAGTCGGCATGAAACAATATCGATGTTAAACTCTGATCAATCTAGGGGTAATTTGTTGGTGATGTTAGATCCCCAAAATTCGCTTGATAAATGCACCGAGTTTGGATTTCACGTTTGCCAGCATGGGCTGATCACTTGACCTTGAGATTTCAATTCCCACTAAGGGAAAATCCATGGCTGTGATTGGCTGCTGTGTATTTTAGTGTGCTATTTTCTTAACTTTCTCAAGGACGTTTCTATGTTGTATAAATGAACGAGAGTTGTATGCTTGATTGTATTGTGATTGCTAGGTGTTTGTAGAATATACCTTTCTACGCTCACAAAGCCTTCTTACTTTATTTGGGGATTCAAGGTAGCCTACCTGGACGCTGGTAAAAGCCTCGTTCGCGTTTGTCGACTAAGGTGATCTCGTCATTGCCTCAAGCATACTAAGTGACGAACTCTACATAATTACTGCCTACACCTGACAGGGTTGAACTCTACTAGTCATACAGTTTCTCACTAGAACTGCGAGAATTTCCTCATGAAGTTAATCACCTAGTGAGCATATTGTACAATCTTTCGTTTAGAGTTATGCCTGTATTTATCAGTTTTTATGAACACTAATTAATTAACTGAACGCTTTCAGTTAAACTTTGAGAGTAAATTTCATCATATAAGACCTATTCCCTTAATTTATTTCAGTAAGGTATTTGAAAACTTAAAATTGTTTAGATAGTGGAAAAAATGTGTAGCTGAGATGAATGATAGTAGTGGAGTTTCGTTCTCTGAGTTGGATGTTTTTATTGTGAAGCTTTCATCATTGTTCTTCAACTGAACACAACATCATCAGCACAAACTTCAGATACTTCACTTCTTCTATCTGTAGTTTATGCTAATGATGTTGTGTTCAGTTGAAGAACAATGATGAATACTTCACAATCAAACCACATTCTCAAGTCACAGAATGAAACTCTGCCACAACTTAAATGTCACGTGCTCCAATGTCGTTTCTTATTGGTTGTCCTAACTATCAGTGTCACTTCCAATCTTGCTTCCTATTGGTCGTCTTAACTGTCATTGTCACAGAATTCGATGCTGTTTCTCATTCGAGCAAAATGTATAAGTACGCATTATCTGTAACATTTTATGACCATGACCAGGGCTCGGTCCCGGATCCCTAGTACAGGATCCTGATTCTCTTTTGGATTCGGACCTCGTACTTTCTGGATGCTTATAGAATACATGTTCTACGTCATATCAAGTCTTCTTATTTTTACTCATTATGGGGGGTCGGGATAATCGGATTTGAGTAGCATGTCGTGTCGCCGGATCCTCGATCCTCGCTCTCAGTTTCCGACTAGGTAAACTCGTATTGTAGTTCAAGCATATCAAGTTGACGTGTTTACGTCCAGGCGTAACAAATAAAAACAGAAAGTTTGCGCTTAAACAGTGTCGTCATAAAAATGGTTTCATTACACCTTAAATTCTATGAATTACACTTAGAGAAAGTATTTAGTTTTATTTATATCTATTTTATAAAATAGTAAATATTTTTTTTCTAAATTAACAAAATTTGTGTCGTTATTTTCGTGATGATGATGAGTATTATTATCATTATTATTATTTTTGTTCGTTTTTCCATTGATCAGTTGTTAATTTGAAAAGGGAAAGACATTAAAATCAACATAATTCTATGCAGTCACGTACAACAACAGTCATCCTGAATGAAAGGTGACCATATTAGTATACAGACACATATATAAACATATACATATATATATATATATATATATATATATATATATATATATATATATATATATATATATATATATATATACATCATAACGTTTTTTTCAGTGAAGTCTATAAACTAATTCTGTTTTGTTCTTTAATGCAGTTATTTCTTAGTTCACTCCATCCTGCTATATGGATGTGGGACAAGGCCGGTAAAAGATGAAAATATTTGTAGGGTGGTTGTTTTCTATCGGAGGTATCTCTGAAGCATTGCTGGTGTATGCTGGGACAATCGAGTAAGAAATGCTGTCTTTAGGAAACAGGTATTAGGTAAGGATGGCAGATCAATAGATGAAGTAGTGAAACTTCATCAGTTGAGGTGGTTGGGACAAGTGTTACGGATGCCTAACCACCGACTACCTCGTTGAGATATGTTTTGTGAATTAGGAATAGGTTAGAAGAAAGCTAGGAGCGGCCAAACCAAAACATGGCACAAATCCATGAAGTCAGTGACAAGTGAACTGATTCATGTCAGTAGGTGTCGACTACTTGGTTGGAGTCCGCGAGGCAAACGTCACCGATGGTTAGCGACCTTGAATGACATGACTCAAAACGGTTTGCGATGGCGCTGTTGCATTTATTCTTTGTGTTCTCTCAAAACCTAAACTTTTTAATTCTTCATCACCTTATCTTTTTAGGTCTGTTTCACTAGATTCTACTTCTTTACTAATATCTTCTAATCCGAACCTTTCCGACTACTGCTAATATCTCTACTACTATTGGATTTGAATTGACTAGTACATATCTGTGTGCTAATATGGTATGACAACTTCAACTGATGTACGTACGTAAGTACGAAGTTCTAGGTTGCTCTTGATTGACTGATTGCAGTCATATCTTGAAATATGTTGAATATTTGTATACATTTAAAGATTTAGTGTATTCAGTGAAGGAGATTCTAACGTACAAACTTTAAACAGCAATCGTCCAATGCATTCATAACCTTATTCTACCCACTTCCAGTTTCGATTTCCGATTTGTCTTGATCTCATGTTTGTTTGATTTCTGTTAATTGTCAATTGCTTTCTCTATTCGATGTAAGTGTCATTTATTTTATGTGTTTACTGAATTGTTGGCTCACCTTTTTCTCTGACTCTTTCCTCTTCCACACACGCCCCTAGTAAACAAGGTATTTTTTGAGTAAACTCAAATAAACAAATGGCTGAAAATTCAATTGTTTGTTTACTCTATTCAATATTCAATTAGAAACGTGAATTTATCTTTGTTCTGCTATTTTACTGATTGCGTTTTCGCATTTTGATTAAGACAATAGAGAAGAATAAAATGAACAGCGCACCGAAAATCTTTTTCAATCAAAACCAATTATTTTGATTGAAATGTCTCAACATACATACATAAAGGAAATTGGAAAATTCTCCGATGCAACATAACATGCACCAACCTGTAGTATGCCGATTTATTGCGTGTTCTTAAGCTCGGTTTATAAATCAGAAGATGAACTCCAAGTATCGTATACGTTTATTGTAGCACACCACAATAAGGATAGCAGAGAAGCGAATTGGAGAAGGCTAAGAGCCAACTCAAAGAGATTACTTACTTACTTACTTTCGCCTGTTACCCCCAATGGAGCATAGGCCGCTCACCAGTTTTCTCCAACCAACTCTGTCCTGGGCTTCCCTCTCCAGTTCTGTCCAATGTTTGTTCATTCTTCTCATATCTTTCTCTATTTCTCGGCGTAGTGTGTTCCTTGGCCTTCCTCTTTTCCTTTTGCCTTGAGGGTTCCATGTGAGGGCTTGTCTAGTGACGCAGTTGGGTGCTTTTCGTAGTGTATGTCCTATCCATTTCCACCGCTTCTTCCTGATTTCCTCCTCCATTGGAATCTGACTTGTTCTCTCCCACAGTTCGTTGTTGCTGATGGTGTCTGGCCAACGAATACGAAGTATTTTGCGTAGACAACTGTTAATAAACACTTGTATCTTCTGGATGATGGCTTTGGTAGTTCTCCATGTTTCCGCTCCATACAGTAGAACTGTCTTCACATTTGTATTGAAAATCCTTATTTTGGTGTTGATTGATATCTGTTTGGAGTTCCAGATATTTTTCAACTGTAGAAATGCAGCCCTCGCTTTGCCAATCCGCGCCCTCACATCTGCATCCGATCCACCTTTCTCGTCGATGATGCTGCCAAGATATGTGAAGGTGTTAACGTCCTCCAAGGTATCTCCATCAAGCGTGATTTGATTGGTGCATGTTGTGTTGCATCGGAGAATTTTGCTTTTTCCTTTATGTATGTTGAGACCTACTGCTGCAGAGGCTGCTGCTACACTGGTCGTCTTCTCTTGCATTTGTTGTTGGGTGTGCGATAGAAGAGCCAGATCATCTGCAAAGTCCAGATCGTCCAGCTGCGTCCTAACTGTCCAGTTGATACCGTGCTTCCCTCCAGATGTTGACGTCTTCATAATCCAGTCGATGACCAGGAGAAAGAGAAAGGGTGAGAGTAAGCAACCTTGCCTGACACCGGTCTTCACCTCGAAAGAGTCGGTTAGCTGTCCTCCGTGCACGATTTTGCAGTTGAATCCATCATAAGAATTCCGTATGATGTTGACTATTTTCTCAGGCACACCGTAGTGTCGAAGAAGCCTCCACAGTGTTTTCCTATCCACGCTATCAAATGCTTTCTCGTAGTCGATGAAGTTGATGTAGAGTGGTGAGTTCCATTCAATTGATTGTTCCACAATGATCCGTAATGTAGCAATTTGGTCAGTACACGATCGATCCTTACGAAATCCGGCCTGTTGATCTCGAAGTTGGGCGTCTACGAAGTCCTTCATTCTGTTTAACAATACTCTGTTGAAGACTTTGCCTGGTATTGAAAGAAGAGTGATGCCTCTGTAGTTTTCACACTTGCTCAGATCGCCTTTCTTTGGTATTTTGATCAGGTATCCTTCTTTCCAATCTGATGGTACTTGTTCCTCATCCCAAATCTTCTTGAAGAGGATTTGAAGTGTTTTCGCAGTTGCTTCCACATCTGCTTTCATCGCCTCTGCTGGAATGTTGTCTGGTCCTGCTGCTTTGCCGTTCTTGATTTGTCTGATGGCTATACTGATCTCCTCAATCGTAGGTGCACCAATATTAATTGGGAGGTCCGTGGATGCTGCTTCGATGTTGGGTGGGTTCAGTGGAGCTGGTCGATTCAATAGTTCCTTAAAGTGCTCCACCCACCTATTTCGCTGTTCGTCAGTGTTGCTGATCATTTTCCCTTCCTTGCTTTTCACTGGTCGTTCTGGTTTACGATAGTTCCCGGCGAGCTTCTTTGTAGTTTCGTACAATTGTCTCAAGTTTCCTTCTCTTGCAGCCTTTTCCGCCGTCATTGCTAGATAATCCACATATTTTCGTTTGTCAGCTCTGATGCTCTTCTTCACTTCCCTGTTTGCTTCTGTGTATGCAGCTTGTGCGGTAACTTTCTCCGCTCTTGTTCGGCTGACATTGATTGCTGCTTTCTTGTTCCTCCTTTCTTCAATTTTTGCGAGAGTATCAACAGAGATCCATTCCTTATGATGCTGCTTCTTGCGACCAAGGACCTCCTGACATGTTGAAGTGATTGCCTCCTTAATCCCTTTCCAATTGTTCTCCAATGTTGCTTCCTCTCCATTGAGTAGATCCTGAAAGGCCTGGAACCTATTGGTGAGGGCTATCTTGAATTCGTTGAGTTTTACGGTATCCCGAAGAAACGCCGTATTAAACTTGTGTGATGTTGTCTGCCCCGTTGTCCAGTGCTTCTTTAGCTTCAATCTCATTTTGGCGATCAGCAAGTGGTGATCTGAAGCTATATCAGCTCCTCTCTTGGTTCTCACATCCTCCATGGTCCTTCTGAACTCAAAGAGATAGAGTATGACTAAGAATATATAGTCAGATAAGAATAAGACAGACATATGACAAGCGAAATAGGTATGCACACACATGAATAAAAGCGACGAATGATTGACAAGATCAAAAGCAAGCGATACAAATCATGTGAGTTCATGAGGATATTAAGAGATTAACATTAAAGCGAAAAGTATGAATATGCGCGCAAGTGTAAACAATGTTCAATCATACCAGCGCATACAAACCACACAATAATAAAAGCCAATGGTACATATAAGTTATTGTTTTACAAATGGCTTGGTTAAATAAATTAATCGAAAGGGCTTAACCAAGTTAGATGTGAGAGAACTGAAATATATGTGGAGGCACTACAAACCGAATCACTCTTGATGGAGATGCCTTGGAGGACGTTAACATATTTACATATCTGGGCAGTATCACCGACAACCAAAGTGGATCCGATGCAGATGTGAGGGCACGGATTGGCAAGTCAAGGGCTGTATTTCTACAATTGAAAACTATCTGCAACTACAAACAACTTTCATACAAATCCAAAGTGAGGATTTTCAATACAAACGTCAAGACAGTTCTACAGTATAGAGTGGAAACTTGGAGAACTACCAAAGCCATCATACAGAAGCTACAAGTATTTATGAACAGTTGTCTACACAAAATACATCGGATTCGTTGGCCAGACACCATCAGCAACAACACACTGTGGGAGAGAACATACCAGATTCCAGTGGAGGTGGAAATCAGGAAGAAGAGGTGGAAATGGATAGGACACATATTACGAAATGCACCTAACTGCGTCACAAGACAAGCCCTCACATGGAACCCTCAAGGCAAAAGGAAAAGAGGAAGGCCGAGGAACACATTACGCCGAGAAACAGAGAAAGATATGAGAAGAATGAACAAACATTGGACAGGACTGGAGAGGGAAGCCCAGGACAGACAGAGTTGGTTGGGGGAAACTGGTGGTCGGCCTATGCTCCATAGGGGGTAACAGTAAGTAATTTTTCTTAATATTGTGATTGGCAGTGCAATCTAGTAATTGCCTTATTTCATTCTATTTAGAAGAGCCATCCACTGAATATATATATGCATATGCAATGCAAAACTGATATTTGTAATCAGTTAGAATCTCAATGTGAAAAGCTAGCATTGTGACGCATATATATATATATATATATATATATATATATATATACATTCAGCTAACAAATCCGAAAAAGGTCAACGCCCAGAGAATTATGTGGATAATCATAGCATTTGTTGCTAAATAAATAAATAATCGATTTATTCGAGATTATAGATCTCCGTGTATTTCAATCAATTATCAATTATCATGTAAGAATGAAGCATACTTATTTGGAGCTTGATAGTTAAACTTCCAACTCATTCTCAATTTTCTCCTGTCTTGATTGATTAAGCGTTGTGAATGATACTTTTGCCTTCAAATCTGACAATTCACAAGTAGGAAACCAAGTGGATAATGGACATTTAGAGTTTCAGATTCCTCTGAATGGAGGCTTAATATGCGTATCAATATTGTTCTCATTGGACACTTGTTATTGTCATTATTATTACTATTAACTCAATCAATCAATCAGTTGCAACGTAGAAATTCGTACGTACGTTAGTTCATGTTGCCATACCACGTATTAGCACAGAGATGTAATTGTCAATTCAAATCCACTAGTAGTAGAGGTAGTAGAGGTATTAGCAGTAGTCGGAAAGGTTCGGATTAGAAGTGTTATGTTCGTCACTAGGTGTACGCTTGAAGCTATTACGAGTTCAACTTAGTCACTAAACGCGAACGAGACGATAAACAGCTTCAAGGTAGGCTACCTTGAATCCCAAACTGCAAAACAGAAGTCTTGATAAGCGTAGAAATTATATTCTACAACACCCAGCAATCACACAATACAATCAAGCACACAACTCTCGTCTATTTATACATCATAGAAACGTCTTTGGAACTGTTATGGAAATAGCACAATAAAATACACAGCAGCCAATCAAAGCCAAGGATTTTGCTGTTGGGAAATGAAATCTTAAGGTCAACTGATTAGCCCATGCTCGCAAACGTAAAATTCAAAATAAAGGCATTTATCAAGCGAGTTCTGGGGATCTACACATCCCCAACAGAGGACCTTAGTCTAGAAGTAGAATCTAGTGGAATAGATTTAAAAAGATAAAGTGATGAAGAATAAAAAAGTTTAGGATTTGAGAGAACAAAATAAATGAATGCACCTGCTCCATTGCAAACGATTTTAAGCCATGTCATTCAAAGTCTCTAACAGTTGTAGTTAGTTTTGGTTTGGCCGCCCCTACCTTTCTTTCAACCTCCTCCTACACCACAAAACATAGCTCATCAAGGCAGTCGGTGGTCAGGCATACGCAGCAGATGTCTCAACCATCTCAACTGATGAAGTTTCACTATTTCATCTGTCGATCTGCCATTCTTACCTAGCACCTATTTCCTAATAACAGCGTTGCTCACTCGGGTGTCCCAGCATATACGAGCAATGCTTCGAAGACACCTATGATCGAATACTAGTAATCAACGAATATCTTCTACTCTGACTGGCCATGTTTCACAGCCATAAAGTAAGACGGAGCGAACTACTGCGCAGTACACTCGTCCTTTAGTCATCAAACGGATATCTCGCCTACGCCGTAAGTGACGTAGGTTGGCAAAAGCCAATCTGATAAGACTCCCATGATAAGTGAAGTGATCTACACGTTCGACTACTTCACTCCCTATCACTAGTTCAGGTGCTGATGCAACCCAATCTTGAAGCAACATTTTATATTTCGACATCGGAGAACCGCTTCATGAACATGCTTGCATTGTTGCTTAGCGTAGTCAAAAGACTCTGCTGCATTTTATTCAGCGTTTTCTAATTTGATATCAAACGTTAGTAGTTTTTTTTTTAGTTATTATTACTAATAACTACAAACGCTTTTTATCAATAAGAATCAAAAAATGTTTTAAAATCACCTGATTTGAAAAAATGAATAATCAATATTTGTGATAAAAAAAATATTATTATTTAGTTACCTTGATAAATAAACTAAGTTAGTTTCATGTGAAATGAATAAGTGCCTTATTAGATAGACACTAGTACTACTACTACTACTACTATTAATAATACTAGTAATTTAAATCATTTTTGACTGGAATAATTCTAAAAAAAGGATATAAATTCACACAATAAAATCATCAATCAATCATTGTTAGATCATGATTGTGAAACCTGGAAGCGCTAAAATTGCGTCCGTTTCATCTTGTTATGGGATACATCAGCCGTGCATATATATGCACGACTTCTTTACCTCGCAGAAGTCGAACCCAGCACCTTCGGTCTTACGCGCATACGCCTGACTTCTGGACTACTGAGTCAGCTTCAAAAAGGATTAGTGTCTGACTCTGATCAATTTAGAGATTTTGCGCCAACCTAACCACTTATTTATCTTTGGTAGTTACTGCCTATAAACTTCGGCAGTAGAAACTTCGGGGCTACTGCCGGTCCCAAGCCCCGGGTAAAGGAGGAGGGCTGGTTGGAGCAAACTGGTTGGCGACCTTTTCTCCATTGGGGGTAACAGGCGCAAGTAAGTAAGTAAGTTACGGCCTATAAGAGATAGGATTGGACTGTACTGGTCACATCTCACTAGAACTGTGAAAAATTTCCTTACGATTTTTCCTATTCGACCTATGGAGATTAATGTTTTTACACATTGTTACATTAATCAGAGTTAGAGATTAAGGCCATTCGATGCCAGCCTAGTGGTTCAGAGGATGGGCATTCTCGCACACAATATCGAACGTCCTGTGTGTTCAAATCCTGTACGGTGTAGGAGTCGTAGGTGTGCACTGCTGTTGAGGAGTCTAAGGTTTCTAATGATGGTGATGACGGTGATTGACTGATGATTTTAATGTGTAGAAATTATGTAACCAGTGTTTCATTACTACTAAATAGCAATATGTGTGGGTGTAGGAAGGATTTGATTTCGACCGATTTGGTCCCGTGTGCTGTTACGGGTATGAGGGCGGTTATCACTTCCCGGCTGCCCACACCGTCGAAGGTTGTTTCTTGAGGGACCTGAAAAGGAAGATAGATTAGTGTTGGTCTTAGAGACCTGGGTGCGTGATCGCAGAGCCCAAGGGACAACTGCTGGAGGTCGGTCACGCACTGCCTTTCATAGAAAGGATTTTTGAGAATTAGCTTCGCTCTTAAAAGCTCTTAGTGGACACCCTTACACAGGGAGACGGAAATCCGTGAGGTAGGGGAGGTGTGACATTTTTGGGGCCGACCTTTTCTAAACATTCCTTCCTTGTAAAAGGCAGTATCTCTGCAGATGCTGGTTGTCCGAGGGAAACACCTTACTGTTGTCACACCCCTCCACAGTCATTCAGCAGTACGACTTTGCCCTCAGACCTTGAGTAGCTGCTTCTAGTCTCATCGTTCTCCAATCGACCTGCCTGGCATGGTAGAACCTTCTGGAACATATGTTCCAGCCAGTATAGCTCAGTCGGGTCATGACGATAGGCAAGCCCGACCACCACATGTCAAGGTAGCAGCTATGGTCGGGGATAGCAGCTACGGTCGGGAGTAGCAGCTACGGTCGTCATCATCAGTTGATGTGGTTGGGACATGTGTTACGTATGCCTAACCACCGACTACCGCGACGAACCTTGTTTTGTAGTGTAGGAGTGGGTTGAAAGAAGGCTAAGGGCGGCCAGACCAAAACATGGCAGAAACCCATGAAGTCATTGACAAGTGGACTTAGCCATGTAGGTAGTTGTCGACTACCTGGTTGGGGACCGCGAGATGATAATAATCGATGGTTAGAGAACCTGAATGGTATGGCTCAGAATCGTTTGCAATGGCGCAGGTGCATCCACTCTTTGTGTCCTCTCAAATCCTAATCTTCTGGATTCTTCAACACCTTTAGTTTTGTCTTTCTAAACTTTTCTCATTTAATCATACTTCATGAATAATATCTTCAAACCTTAATCTGTCCGATTACTTCTAATACCTTTACTACCTCTTCTACTATTGGATTTGAATTGACAATTATATCTCTGTGCTGATGTGGTATGGCGACATGAACTGATTTACTTACGTACGAAGTTCTACGTTGCATCTGACTAACTCTGACCGACTGACTGATACAAATCAAAATTATTTACCGTGTACTACACTACTAAAAACCAAATTTGTTGAATTCTCCTAATTTTTTGACAGCACACAATTGTTTTAGTCAAGTAATACATTGATATTATTCAAATACTTTTTAAGTCATGTGAAATAATAATTAATATCTGACTGATAATAAGATAATGTCAGAGAAAAAAAAATAAGCGTCAAAGTAAATTTATTTATTTAGTAATCAACTAAAGAAAAAATTACATAACACAAACACCCACACACACAGACATCAACGGATACTGTTGTCAAATCGAAGAACAAGACGGAGAAACGATTCTGCTAAAAAATGTTGTTTTGGCATATTTTAAAAATTCCGTCCAAATTTGAAATGTAAACCCCATCCATATTCTACCAATAAAAACTTATCCATTCTCTTCATTGCTATTGGTTAGTTAGTTAGTTAGTTTTTGTAAAAGAGAAAAAAAAATTATCAAAAATAATCAAAACATCCTTTCCCCTAGTTTGTTCCATTTTCATTTTGTTCTGTTCTGTATTTTTTTTGTAATTCAAATTGATTAATCAATATTAGACAATGTGTCCTTGAATTTGTTGAATTTTGATTGGTTAAGAATTTGGTTTCCAGAATTAGGATCAATGGTATTTAGCCCAGCTGTTTAAAAAGGTTAGTTAGTTCAATATCAAGCCATATTGACTATTGAATAATCATTCACGGATTGTACACACACAGAATTCGCATTAAATTGGATTATTACACAGAAAAGGATTGTACTATCAGAATAAATAAACATTATTTTCCTCTAATTTTATTTTTCAAGTAAGAAAAAACTTGAATATTAATTATTTAATGTAAATGTTTTGTAAATAGCTGAGTTTATATCTGGTTCATTTGTATTCAATACTGGAATGAGCTACATATATATATATGCTCACAAACACATGTTAATGAAAAACGGAATACTAAAATATGATGAATTCAATTAAACTTGTTTAAGTGGTGGTACATTTAAGTGAGAGTATTGTTGTGAAATAATGAATCAATCATTGTTGGACAATTATTAGAAGAAACTTTGAATCATTGAAAAACAGCCGTTTCGTACTGGTATGGGATTCATCAGCAGTGAGTACAATGATTTCCCAGGATACTATGATGAGAAATCAAACAATGTGTTCATTAGCGACTAGCTTAGTAAGGAAATTCTCGGATTCCTAGTGCGAAGATCGGCTTGGATCAATCTATGAATATTGTACAACCTCACATAGTGGTTTTTGAGGTTAGTTGTTTGTGCGCAGCAACGAAGGTCTTTAGAGTATGTGCAGTGCTGATGAGTTCCATACCAGGACAAAACAGCCGCCCAATGCTTGTGTGTTCATAATGGTGGTCAAACAATTTATATATATCAAATTATATTCGAATGTTAAGCTACCTAGAAAGAATTGTCAGATCATCTTCTTGATCATCATATCTTTCCCTCATTTAGTAATAATTCCTTTCTACCTACAACTAACCCTTGTCTCATATCGTTATCACCTCGCATCGCTGATGGTAATGATACCAGTTTACGAAATACTATTTCTGTTTTCCTGAAATTAGGATCTAAGCTATGTGCTGCAGCTTTTAAGGGTCGAACATTTTGCTTCGTCTGTCTAGAGACTCCACTGTAGTGAACGGGAACACAGGTGGGGCAACCGAATTGTATTTAGCGAAAATTACACAGTTACTCAGTAAAATTGGAAAACCATATCGTAAATCGTTCATTTGCGAATTATCAGTCCATCATATCGAACTGGACTGTTCTTGTTGTCAAACATCAATCCATTGTCACTATTCATGTGTTTAGTACAAATTCGATTGTGTTCTAACTCTTCCTTTCTTGATCTTCCCCCATCTTCTGTTGCCAGACATTACGTTGACACTCACGTCATGTACTACTTATAAGTAGCTCACGCCACACCACTGTTACTATATGTAACCTTACTCGTGTAGGTTCATTGACGGAACTACAGTAGTTAGTCGCATTTGCATTGTCTGACTAACCGGTACAGTTAGAACTCAGAAAGATAAGGACATGTGCCGTTGCCTCTTCGTCGCCGCTGTCTACACTCCTATTGATTGCAGTTCAGATGAAGTGAAAGATGAGTTTTATGGAAACCTTTCCAACCTCCTTTAAAAAGCTACGCTGTCTGATGCAGTATTAGTTGCTGGTGACTTTAATGATCAGGTTAGTAGATTAAGCGAAACTGGCAGGTACATGAATGGGTACATGAATGGTATGACACTTAATCAACAAGATAATGGCGAACCTCTGTTGTAACTATTCATAGAAAACCATTACTATCAGAAATCGCCAATTCCAAGCATGAAATCGAACATCATTTGACGTGATGAAACCAACAGTTTATCCAACGATGGACTAATATAGACAACATTTCCACCAGCCACCGATGGAAAGGGTCAATAGAAAGCTGCGTCTCGTTCTGTAGAATATGTTTAGACTCAGATTATGCTCTGGTACGAGCAGGTATTTGTCCGTATCTTATTGGACATAGGAAAGCCACAGCGAGAACACTCCTTGATGCTCAATTTACTGATTGAAAAGCTAAGTATACGTTTCAGAAACAACTGGAAAACCAGTTAGATAACCGTGTAAGTGATACTCAGCCCGAGACAGCTTGGAATGATACTGAAAAGCTGTGATTTCTACCGATAAATTAGAGAGAGGAGAAGTAGATTTCAGTTGCAGCTACTGAATTGATAGATCCTCAGAAACTCATCCTGATTATGAGTGGTTTTTGGTAGCGAAAGTACAAGAGATGGAGAAGGCTGTGGTGATTGGTAACAGTAGACAGTTGTCCAGACTTATCAAGGAAAAAATTGCTATCAGTCTGGCTGTTATTGAGACTATTTTGGAATAAGATGGGACCATCATTTACTTTTAGTTCAGGAGATTGGATCAATGAGTATAACACTTTATTGAACCGGCCTACCTCAGTTACCCGCAACCTCCAAGTAATCTGAAGGGCATACTGATATGAGTCCCAAAACTATTAATATGGTTGAAAAGACTTTATGTAATTTAAAACAAGGGAAGAAGCAGTGCCTGAAGGATTGCGTTTACGATCTTTAAGGGTGGTGGTCCAGTTTTAGCGGTTAAATTGACTAAGATCTTATCTAGAATTTGAAAACTGGACATGATCCCATTTGACTGGTTTGAATCACCAACTATTCTAGTCTTCAAGTAAGGACAAAAGTCCTCTTGTGACGATCACAAAGGATACGGTTTAACTAATTAAATGTCTAAAAAACTTCGATGCCTAACTAGAGCTCGTGAAGAGCCAGGATGGTTTCAGACCTATATGTGGATATATAGTCCGCATATTGGATTACTTTGTTGCCTGAACTACTGATAGGGAGTATAGTAGTTGAGCGAGATAACTGCATCACTTCTCTTAGAGGTCTAATCAGCCCCGGTAATCTGATGTTTGATGAAATTTTGGAACGGATACAGAAGCCCCGGCTGACTCATGCCGTTTGGCGTCACTTGTGGCGTAGACGAGATACCTGTCTGCCAACCGAAGCTCGAGTTTGCCTCGTACCATTCACTCCGTCCTACTTTACGAGTGTGAAATGTGGCTACTTAGAATAGAGGATATTTGTAGGTTACTATTATTCAGCCACTGATGTCTTGGAGGCATTGCTCGTATATCCTTAGACTATCGTGTAAACAATGCATGGCTTAGGAATAGGGTACTAGATATGAATGATCAGTCGTTTGATGAAGTAGTGAATCTTTGTCAGTCAAAGTAGTTGAAACATGTGTTACTAATGCCCAGCCACCATTTACCTGAATGAGCGATGTTGTCCAATGTCGGAGTAGAGCTACGGTATTTCATTACGGGGTTGTTGTGAAGATTGTTAAGTTTTATTTGAAATCATGAATCGATCAATGTTAGACCACCATTAGAAACCTGGAAGCACTGAATGACGGCCATTTCGTCCTGATATGGGACTCATCAGCAGTGCGCATCCACATCTCCTGCACCTCGCAGGATTCGAACCCACGACCTTCGGTATTGTACGCGGACTTCTAACCGTCGGATCACTGACCCGGTATTGAACGTTGTTAATGTCGAACTTGATCGATTCACGGAGTTGCGCAACCTCATACACAGTCTTCGGTAGTTACTGTATACACCCGAACAGGTTGAACTTCACTGGTCACGTCCTCCCACTAGAACTCGGAGAAGATTCCTCACGAAGCTAGTCACTAGTGAGCACAGGTAATTTGCATTACGGTGTTGTGAAGATTGTTAAGTTACACATTTTTGAAACCATGAATCGATCAATGTTAAACCATCATTAGAAACCTGGGAGCACTAAACAGTCATTTTGTCCAGATATGGGACTCATCAGCCGTGAGCACCAACGACTCCTGGACCTCGAGGGATTCGAACCCAGGACCTTCGGTCTTGCGCATGAACGTCTAATTTTTGGACCACTGAAGAATCCTCTCCGAGTTCCAGTGAGAAGTCGTGGCCAGTGAGGTTCAACCTGTTCGGGTATAGACAGTAACTACCGAAGACAGTAGTGTATGACGTTGTGCGAGACCTTGAATTGATCGAAGTTAAACATTCACAGAGTTAGATTCCGGTTCATTGATCCAGAGATTAGGCGTTCGCGTGCAGGACCGAAGGCCCTGGGTTCGAATCCTGCGAGAAGAAGAATTCGTTGATGCTCCGCCAGTAGAACCTTAGGGGCTACTGCCGGCCCCAAGCCAGGGTAAAAGAGGAGGGTCGGACATGGGGTTGATGACCCCATCCCACCAAAAAAACTAACTTTCCAAAAAAACGCTAACCAGAAAAACTAATTCAAACCATTTTAACTCTGCCCTGGGAGTTGCAAGAACAATTATGGCGTCGCGTGATGAAAGCCGAATTCCCTCGGAAATCACGGGGCCGTTGCCTCTTCTGAAAACCAGAGCAACCGTGTTTTTAGGCACATGGAACGTTTGTACAAACGGCTGACAAGTCCTATACTATGGGATGAAACGGGCCGTCTTTCAGTGCTTCCAAGCTTCTAATGGTGGTCTGTCAGTGATTCATTAATGATTTCAAGTTAATGGTTGAGTAAACAGAGCGATAATATGATTCTATGTTTGTTGTGCCAAAACTCTTGATATTTCGGGTCAGCATAAACTCTACGTTTTTAAGTCAACTATAAATAATAATTAACGAGTATAAGTTAAAGTCCATAAACCTCAGTTTAACACAACAATAGAAGACGAGTAGAATATCTAACGAGATTGGATCAGTTAATCTTTTT
The DNA here is from genome assembly GCA_944470395.2 of Schistosoma turkestanicum. Lineage (NCBI taxonomy): Eukaryota > Metazoa > Platyhelminthes > Trematoda > Strigeidida > Schistosomatidae > Schistosoma > Schistosoma turkestanicum. The sequence continues at coordinate 4,661,741 of OX103977.1, forward strand.
TCCTTAAATGTAGTCTAACTGCAGTAAGAAAACATCAAACAATCACGTTGATGTTCAACTGTCCCATTCTGGAGTTTTTTTATCGCTAACGGTTACAGTTTTGACATCGAATTTTCGTGTGATTTATTGTTAAATCTCATCAATAAACACTGCTTCTTGTTAAGCTCGTCTCTTGGTATGCTTAAACTATTACGAGTTCACCTTAGTCGAATAACGAGAACAAAACAATGAACCAGAGTCCAGGTAGGCTACTGTGATCCCTTGACCGAATTGTATTAGCGAGAAGTCTTGATATTGTGTAGAAAGTGTTTTCTAAAAACACAGCCCAGCCAGCACACAAGGAATTCAACCACTCAAATCGCGTCCTAAGGACAGTCACAAAAATAGCACACTCAAATGACACAGTAATCAACAATCACAGCCAAGGATTTTCCTGGTGAGAAATGTAGTCTCAAGGTTAACTGATCGGTCCATGAAATAAAACCAAAATAAAGATATTTATATCAAGCGAGTTCTGGGGATCTAACACCCCCGACACTCCTCCCATTTTTAACTGCCTGTACACCGGGGTCGACTTGCATCTTGAATGTTGTTCGCCACTGTCTGAGAGAATACCTTCTGGAACGGAGATCAGCTTGTGACTGAGTTTCTTCTCGTGGGGCGGCTGCTGGTTGGTCGAAGGTATCAAGCAGGAAGTCAAGGGGAAGATTTTCTGCTACTGATGGACGATCTGGGGCTAGCCGTTTGCGTATCTGGTTTCAATGGCGTGACCACCTTTCGCCTTTGACCTCTACTTCGTACATAACTCTCGCAACTCTTCTGATCACTCGCGCTTCTATCCAGGCACCATGATTTGTTCTGTAGTCATGGGAAAACACAGGGTATCCCACTTTGTAATCGGGTTGCTTTTCCGACTTTGTCTGTACCGGTGTTGATGCATTACTCAGATGCATCAGGCTATGGATCGTTTTCAGTCTTCCTCCTATCAGGATTTTTGCTAGGGACTTTTACCCCGATAAAAACTCATCTAGTGTTGTTCGATAGACGTACAAGAAATTTTTTGTAACGCATCCCCAACACACTTCTTATTTTTAATCTTAAGAAGTATTTAGAAAAAACTGACATTATTTTCTCTACATATTATTCTGTTCATGACAACACCAACAACCACAAAAACACAAACTTGATACCATACAAAAGGATATTGCATAATCACCGATTACAATCGATCGATTTCAAGGTGATGGTCATTCTTGATTCAATTTTTTGCACTATATGTACAATATGTAAATTTTGATTTTTTTTCTCAGGTTATTTGTAAACTGAATCAAAAGTTGGTCTTTTTTAATTTCCAATGAAAACTATAGTATTGCCACAGTTATCTAATGTATATATATAACTTTGTTTCACAGTTCATAGTTGGTGTTGTTGGTGGTGAAAAGTGATACTGTTTGAAAAGAGGTTTTGATATTTTTTCTGTCAGGAATAAAATATTTGATTTACTGACTGGTATAATATGATAAGTTGTATTTTAAGGTAAGCAGCAGAATCCAGCCTGATCGTAGCTGCTACCTTGACATGTGGTGGTCGGGCTTGACTATCATGATGATCCAACCGAGCTATATTGGCTGGAACATATGTTCCTGAAGGTTCTACCATGCCAGGCAGAACAATTAGAGAACGATGAGACTGAAAGCAGCTACTCAAAGTCTGAGGGTGAAGTCGTACTGCTGAGTGACTGTGGAGGTGTGTGACAGCAGTAAGGTGTTTCCCTCGGACAACCAGAATCTGCAGCGATACTGCCTTTCCATAGCCGAAGGAAGAAGAGGTTAGAAGAGATGGACTTTAATATGTCACACCTCACCCTACCCCACGGATTTCCGTCTCTGGCGGTAAGGGTTCCCACTAAGGTCTTTTAAGCGCGGAGCTAATCCTCAAAAAACCTTTCATAAAAAGGCCGTGCGTGACCGACCTCAAGCAGTTGTCCCCTTGGCTCTGTGGTCACGCACCCACGTCTCTAAGACCAACACTAATCTGTCTTCCTTTTCAGGTTCCTCAGGAAACATCCTTCCATGGTGTGAGCAGCGGGGAAGTGACAATCGCCCTCATATCTGTAACAGCATGAGAGACCAAATTGGTCGAAATCAAATCCTTCTTATACCCCTAGTAGAATCCAAATCAAACAGAATAACACCATGTGAATTCCACTGACAATCAACCTATCAGTACGACTATTGTATTACGCATAAGATCTTTTAGCTACATAAATCGATACCTCGTGAAACTTCAAATAAGAACATAAAATAGTCGAATGAATTATAGCAAGTTATTAAGACTCTTAAAATATACAAGATTACAGTAGGAAACAAGTAATCAATTTCAATAAATTTCACTTAACCAAACCATTTTCAATATAAATTCGAGTAACTGGTTTATTATCTATCAACTGTCATATATAAACACTCAGTTAACAACGTAGAACGTCGTAGGTCAAACTATAGCTCGTGAAGAGCATACTCAAGAAAACCAGAATGGTTTCAGACCTGGACGTCAATTTATAGACCACATTTTGACACTACGACAGGTCCTGGAACACAGACACACATTGAGGCGTCCTACAATAGTTGTTTTCCTGGACCTTAAGGCGGCATTTGACTCTGTTGATCGTGAGGTTCTGTGGCAGTGTCTGTCATTGAAAGGTGTACCAAAGAAGTACATTAACATTATACAAGCTATCTACTCTAAAACTACTGGTAGAGTGCGAGCTTATGGCAAACTGTCATCGGAATTCTTCACTTCAAGTGGTATCTGTCAGGGATGTCCACTCTCTCCATTCTTGTTTAATTTTATCATAGACATGCTCCTAGAAATAACCTTATCCTCGTCTGAATTTTCGGGAGTAGACCTACTACCAGGAGGCTTGCTTATCGACTTAGAATATGCCGATGACATAGTCCTACTTGGTGAAGACGCTGACAAAATGCAGAGTCTTCTGACTACCATAAGCAACAATGCAAGCGTGTTCGGGATGCGGTTCTCACCCTCGAAATGCAAAATGTTGCTTCAAGATTGGGTTGCATCGGCACCTGAACTAGTGATAGGGAGTGAAGTAATCGAAGGTGTAGACCGCTTCACTTATCTGGGGAGTCTCATCAATGCTGATAGCCTGGTGACTGACGAAATCTCAGCTCGGATACAGAAGGCTCGATTGGCTTTTGCCAACCTGCGTCACTTATGGCGCAGGCGAAATATCCGTTTGCTAAACAAAGGACGAACGCACTGATCAGCAGTTCGCTCCGTCCTACTATACGGATGCGAAACATGGCCGTTAAGAGTAGAGGACATTCGTAGGTTACTAGTATTCGATCATCGGTGTCTCCGAATCATTGCTCGTATATCGTGGGACAACCGTATAAGCAGTGCTGTTGTTAAGAGACGAGTTCTGGGTAGGGATGGAAGATCAATAGATGAAGTAATGAAACTTCATCAGTTGAGGTGGTTGGGACATGTGTTATGAATGCACATCAACTTCTTTCCTGATTATCAAAACAGAATATTAAATAATATTAAACAATACCAATAATAAATTTATGGTTATTATCAGGAATTGATCGCATTAAACAACTGCTTCATCCTCATATACGACCCTTGCGTAGTGCATGTTCACGATTCTTGGGTGTCTGGCCTGATCCGATCTGATCCCCTGATAAGCGCTTAACTTTGAGCCTAGCATTCAATCCGTCGACAAACAGTTTGATTACAAAGACAGTGAACTAGTTGTTTTAATAGTTATAGACCTATGATTCGATAACTTGAAGCTCTCAATGTTCCACTGCTGGTTAATTTATGAGGAGATGCTCTATCAGAACAAACATAACTATTCAGTGGTTTGAGTTTTTTTTCGATAGTGTCCGAACAAAGCTAGGGGCGGCCAAACTAAAAGTTAGCAGAAATCCATGAAGTCACTGACAAGTGGACTGAGTCAGGTTGGTAGATGTAGACTACTTGGTTGGGGTCTGCGAGATGATAGTCACCAATGGTTAGATACCTTGAATGAAATGGCTCAGAATCGCTTGCAATGGTGCAGGTGCATCCACTCTTTGTGGTCTCTCAAATCCTAACCTTCTGAATTCCTTATAATCTCTATCTTTCTCTTTCTAAATTTATCTTACTGAATCATACTTCTCGAATCATATCTTTGCTCCGTAATCTTCTGCTAATACTTCTCGTTTCGCTATCGCGTTTGCATTTGAACTGACAGTTGCGTCTCTGTGCTGATGTGGTATGGCGGCAACCTGAACTGATGTACTTACGTACGAAGTTCTGTATTGTATCTGTCTGTCTGTCTGTTTGAACAATGATTATTAATCTGTGACCGACAAGAAAACCTAAAAAAAAATAGATAATTATGGAAATTTTAATGAATTTATTATTATTATTATTATTCTTGTTTTCTCATATTGTAGAATTGTTTAAATCAGTGTCAATTGTCAATATTTATCCATAATGGCGTCTTCTAGTAGTAGTAGTACAACAATACCAGGATTGGCATTTTATGATTCATTGATCAATAATAATATTACAGAATCCAAACGATTAGTTGAAATACATAAAATTGACATAAACGCCAGATTAAGTCATGTAAGTGTATTTTTTTTATCTTTGATTTTTAGAAAATTTTTATTCAAATTATTCTCGGGCAGAGTAACTACTATCAAAGATAAATGGGTGAGGTGGCGCAAAAATCCGTAAATCAATCAGAGTTGTTAGACATTAACAACGTTGGATGCCGCCGGTCTAGTGGTCCGATGGTTAGGCGCTCGCGCACAATACCGAAGGTGTCGGGTTAGAATCCTGCGAGGTGCAGGAGTCGTGGATGCGCACTGTCACTGATGAGTCCCATATCAGGTCGAAACGGTCGTCCAGTGCTTCTTCCAGGTTTCTAACGGTGGTCTAACAATGATTGATTGATTTATGATTTCAAATGTGTAAAAGAACACAAATCTCCAAACCTCTAACTGAAAATATCGTAACATGTGCTCACTAGTGACTAGCTTCGTGAGGAAATTCTAGGAGTTCTACTTGAGAAGACTTAACCAATGGAGTTCAACCCTGTCGAATGCAGTAGGCAGTAACTAACAAAGACAAATGGGTGAGGTCGCGAAAAATCCCTAGATCAATCAGAGTTAGACATTAACACCGTTGGATGCCGTCAGAGTTTGGGAGGCTTTTGTGTTCTTATACATTTAAAATCATCAATCAATCATTATTAGACTACCAGTAGAAACCTGGAAGAAGCACTGAATGACGGCCGTTTCGTCTTGGTATGGGACTCATCAGCAGTGCGCATCCACGACTCCTGCTCCTCGCAGGATTTGAACCCGGGATCTTCGGTATTGCGTGCGAATGCCTAACCATCGGACCACTGAGCCGGCATCCAAAGGTGTTAATGTCTAACTCTGATTGATCTAAGGATTTTGTGCGACCTCACCCATTTGTCTTTGGTAGTTAGTTACTGCCTACTGCACCCGACAGGGCTGAACTCCATTGATCACGTCTTCTCATCAATAGAACTCTGAGAATTTCCTCACGAAGCTAGTCACTAGTGAGCACATGTTACGATATTTTGTGCAGAGTTTTGGAGGTTTTTTTGTTTTTACACATTTGAAATCATCAATCAATCATTGTTAGACCAGCACCTTTAGAAACCTGGAAGAATCACTGAATGACCGCAATCTCGTCCTGGTATGCGACTGATCAGCAGATCGCGCATAAATCCCTAGATCAATCAGAGTTAGACATTAACACCGTTGGACGCCGGTCAGCTCAATGGCCCAAAGGTTAGGCGTCCGCGCTCAAGACCGATGGGTCCTGGTTTTGAATCCTGCGAGTATCAGGAGTCGTGGATGCTCAGTGCTGATGAGTCTCATCCGTACCAGGACGAAACGGCCGTCCTGCAGTGCTTCTTCCAGGTTTCTAATGGTGCTGGTCTAACACTAATGATTGATTGATGATTTCAGATTATTCTGTTGATAATGATTATAGTAATCGATTTCTTGTTATCATACCTAGGCTGATATATATACATATTGAACACCGTATATATATATATATATATATATATATATATATATATATATATATATATATATATATATATATATATATATATATACATATATATTGAACCAGGAAGTGATTAGTTGAATTTTGACTACATACCAGTAAACAACTAGCAAGAGTAAAAACAAATCTTTTTATCAAACTATTGAGAAGAGAAATATCAATTTTTTTTTAACTGTAAGTTTTCATTTAATATCGATTAGTAAACACTAAGTGTACAATATCAAGTGATATATGTGTAGAATTATTTACATATTTTCTGCTCATATAGAAAACTAAATGAAATCATGAATACAAAAATTATATGGCTGATAATTTATTTTTCATGTCCATAGTACTGACTAGCTGCGTGAGTACGTTTCTCCGAGTTCTAGTGAGAAGTAATGACCAGTGTAGTTCAATTCTGTTTGAGTGTGAAGTATTGCTCAACTAAGACAGAGCATGAGGTTGTGCAAAACCATAAATTGATCGAAGTTAGATATGGCGGTACAGTGGTCCGGTCCAGAGGTTAAGCGTTCGTGTGCCCTCAAAATCGGAGGTCCTGGGTTCGAGTCCTTGGCGTAGCAACAGTCGTAGATATACATTGTCACAGATGAGTCGCACACCAGGCTGAAACGGTCGTCATTCAGTCTGGATCGATTCACGATTTCAACGATTCACCTTCAAAAGTTCGTTTAACTTTTGTTCAAATATGATTCGAAATTTCTACAACCAAATTGAATTAAACAATTTTTTTGGTTAAGTTTTATTGGTTTAATTAATGTGTTGATGTTCTGTGAATGATTGTGACAATCATATATATGCACAAGTTATACTACAATTGACTTATTCCTGTTACTGTCGCCAAGTTTTGGACTGGCAGTAAATCTAGAACGGCTCAAGGCGGAGTTCATATTCAATTACTATTACTTTAGGTTAATCATGGTTAACCATCAAGCCTGCTGCACATGCACATCGCTGCTTTTTAGGCAACACAAGGATTCTCACTGTAGCCAACAGTAATCACCCCTGCCCCAATCGGGAACATACATGTTGTCCAGTTTGGTCTGCAGACAGGTGGACGTCCAAAAAGCACGCACACGAGCAGTGGCCCCCGCTCGGGCACTTATGAATCAACAAGATCCCTCCAACCAGTCCACTACCCACAAACCCCAATCGACAAGGGCGGCAATGCAGGCTTACTCAGCTGGACCTGGCACCCCAAAGCGGATTACCGAGCCACCCAAGCAGTGCACTAGCCAGCAGCTGTTCCAACCGTTTGGCCTCCATGATAAATTTATTTGAATTACGGGGTTGTGAAGATTGTTAAGTTACACATTTTTGAAACCATGAATCGATCATTGTTAGACCAGCACTATTAGAAACCTGGAAGCACTAGATGACGCTCGTTTCGTTCTGGTCCGGGACTCCTCAACAATCTTCACAACCCCTTAATGCAAATTACCTGTGCTCACTAGTGACTAGCTTCGTGAGGAATCTTCTCCGAGTTCTAGTGGGAAGACGTGACCAGTGAAGTTCAACCTGTTCGGATGTAGACAGTAACTACCGAAGACTGTGTATGAGGTTGCGCAACTCCATGAATTGATCAAGTTAGATATTAACACCGTTAAATACCGGCTCAGTGGTCCGATGGTTAGGCGTCCGCGCACAATATACAAGGTCCTGAGTTGGAATCCTGCGAGGTGCAGGAGTCGCGGATGCGCACTGCTGATGAATCCCATACCAGGACAAAACGGCCGTCTCTCGGTTCTTCCAGGTTTCTAATGATTGTCTAACATTGATCGATTCATGGTTTCAAAAATGTGTAAACTTATTTGATGCTGTGGTTTATATCTACCCACAACGTGGCTTATAAGTAGTATGGAACAGAGTGTCACCTACAAGTTTCTGATTAAAAATAAAACTTTTATATTCGAATGTATAGAACGATGAGATCTTTTTTCTGAAAACTAGAAGACATGGGAAATAGGACTGTCAATAATGTTACCATTGACACTGCCCTTGGATATTTATAAGATTGATTACAGGGTTTTGAAGATTGTTGAGTTACACATGTATGAAACCATGAACCGATCAATGTTAGAGCACCATTAGAAACCTGGAAGCACTGAATGACGGCTGCTTCGTCCTGGTGTGGATGAAACTCATCAGCAGTGCGCATGCACGACTCCTGCACCCTACAGGATTCGAACCCACGACCTTCGGCATTGTGCGCGGACGCCCTAACCGTTAGACCACCGAGCCGGTATTTAACGGTGTTCATGTCTAACTTGATCATTTCACAGAGTTGCGCAACATTATACACAGTCCTCGGTAGTTACTGTTTACACCCGTTCAATGCTTCCAGGTTTCTAATAGTGGTATAACATTGATCAATTCAGGATTTCAAAAGTATTTATAATCGCCATTTCATTCTAAAATAAGCTTGGAAAAAATTCACATGATTCGGCGGTCTGCAATTGTTGTTATTGATTAGAAATACGTACTATAAGTATGTTTAACACAAAGATTGTTATGTAATCATTGTGTACACTTCATATAAAACAAATCAGTAGTAAAATCCAAGATATGCGCTTCATCATATTTTGGGGCTTGTCAGTTCGATGCACTTTAACCTTCATAGTTTGTTAAGTGTAACAACTTACAGGTCTATTTGATAATCATAACATGAAGATTGTATTAAATTTTGTCATAAAATTCTGAAGATTGTTGAAATCATAAGAAATGAATCATTATGTTAGACCATCATTGGAAGAAACCTGAGTGCTTTGAAAGACAGTTGTTTCATTCTGCTATAGGACTTATCAGTGACGGTGCGCATCCGTGACTTCTATGGTGATCCAACAATGATTATATCATGATGTCAGTAATTAACCGTTGTGTGTACTTTTGAATCAAGTAATCTGAAATAATTTTTAACTACGCATCTGTAGTGAAGGAGAACACAGGTGAGGGCGACCGAATTGCATTTAAGGAAATTACAGAGTTACTCAGTAAAATCGGAAAACCATATCGTAAATCGTTCATTTGCAAAATATCAGTTCATCATATCAAACTGGACCGTTCCTGTTGCAAAACATCAATCCATTGTCACTATTCATGCGTTTCATACAAACTCCATTGCGTTCTAACTCTTCCTTTCTTGATCTTCCCCCACCTTCTGTTGCCAGACATTACGTTTACACTCACGTCATATACTACTTATAAGTAGCTCGCACCACACATCTACCATGATTTATTGTATTAACAAATTCTATAAGCCTTTGAAATATATTACAGTAATGTATGACTATCGTAACACACAATTTAAGACTGATTCATTTATTAGATAAAGAAGAGAGTTTTTCAGCAGAACTAATACGAAATTCACAAATACAGAATTTTCCACCGACTGAATTGCATTACCTAACGTGAATACTTACTTTCTTACGCTTGTTACCTTCAATGGAGCATAGGATACGGACCAGCATTCTCTGACTTAATCTGTCCTCCTTGATTCTTCCTTTGTTCGGTCCAATGGTTGTTCATTCTTCTGATATTTGTCTACACTTCTTGGCATCATGTGTTTTTCGGTTTTCCTCTTTTCCATTGACCTTGAGGATTCCAGGTGAGGGCTTGTGTCCTATCTTCCATCTCTTCTGTCTGATTTCTTCCTCCGCTCAACTCTGATTTATTCTCACTCACATTAGGTTGTAGCTGATAGTGTCTGGTCAGCGAATTTGCTAACCAGAAAAAACTCATTCAAACATGAGTTCAAATCATATTTCAATGCAATGAAACACTTGAAATCTGCACAGTTTAATCATTTCTTAAAAAACTAACTGGAATCATCAATCAGTCATTGTTAGACCAGCACCGTTAGAAACCTGGAAGAAGCACTGAATGACGGCCGTTTCGTCCTGGTATGGGACTCATCAGTGGGAGTGCGCATCCACGACTCCTGTACCTCGCAGGATTCGAACCCAGGACCTTCGGTATTGTGCGCGAGCGCCTAACCATCGGACCACTGGGCCGGTGGCATCCAATGGTGTTAATGTCTAACTCTGATTGATCTAGGGATTTCACCCATTTCACCTCACCCATTTGTCTTTGGTAGTTACTGCCTACTGCACCCGATAGGGTTGAACTCCATTGATCACGTCTTCTCATCACTAGAACTCCGAGAATCTCCTCACGAAGCTAGTCACTAGTGAGCACTGTTACGATATTTTCGGGCAGAGTTTTGGAGATTTGTGTTGTTTTACACATTTGAAAATGATCAATTAACCACGGTTACTGCTGATGAGTCCCATCCATACCAGGACGAAACTGTCATCATTCAATGCTTCTTCCAGGTTTCTAATAGTGCTGGTCTAACACTAATGATTGATTGATGATTTCAAATGTGTAGCGAAACACAAATCTCCAAAAACTCTAACTGAAAACTAATTGGGGTTTTTTTCCTCATTACATAACTTATTTTGATATTTTATCAAAATTCTAACTGAGCAAAACAAAAAACGAATAAACAAAACGTTTGCTTCTTTTCTTTGTGTTTACTAAATTGATTGCATTTTTTGCTGTAACATTTTTTAAGGTCATTCAGTGTACTACTATTTGATTATTGTTATTAGTAGTATGTTTATTAGTCGTTTATTATTCTGTCCACCTTATGCGTTCACTTATTCACTCGTTCACTCACTCACTCACACACACACACACACACGTACACACACAATAACAACCAAAATAAACATCATCATCATCATGATAACTATATTTCTAACATGTCTATCCAGAGAGGTAGTTAGATGGATGGATAGACAATCATTTGTGGCGGGGGCAAAATTGATTAGGTTGTTTTTTGCCTTTCACTTACCAGTAAAAGAATCAGGAAGTTCGCTTGATGATGAAAAAAAATGTATTTGTCCTTAAATTGTATAATGATAATAGAGGGCATGTACAACGCAGGCCAATATTTGATATGCGCTAAACAAAAATAAACTGTAAATGTATGTGGGTTTTAACTTTCAGCATTCTATGTATTTGTCAGTGTTATACATATTTGAATGGAGCATAGGCCGACCACCAGTTTCCTCCAACCAACTCTGTCTGTCCTGGGCTTCCCTCTCGAGTTCTGTCCAATGTTTGTTCATTCTTCTCATGTCTTTCTCTATTTTTCGGCGTAATGTGTTCCTTGACCTTCCTGTTTTCCTTTTGCCTTGAGGGATTCCAAGTGATGGCTTGTCTTGTGACGTACTTGGGTACTTTCTGCAGTTTGTGTCCTATCCACTTCCACCGCTTCTTCCTGATTTCCTCCTCCACTGCAATCTGGTTTGTTTTCTCCTACAGTACGTTCTTGCTAATGGTGTCTGGCCAACGAATCCGAAGTATTTTGCGTAGACAACTGTTAATAAACACTTGTATATTCTGGATGATGGCTTTGGTAGTTTTCCAAATTTCCTCTCCATTCAGCAGAACTGTCTTGACATTTGTACTGAAAATCCTGATTTTGGTTTTGGATGAAAGTTGTTTGGAGTTCCAGATATTTTTCAACTGTAGAAATGCATCCCTTGCTAATCCTTGTCCTCGCATTCGCATCGGATCCACCTTGTTTGTCGATGATGCTGCCCAGATATGTAAAGGTGTTAACGTCCTCCAAGGCATCTCCATCAAGAGTGATTTGGTTGGTGCATGTTGTGTAAGATTGTTAAGTTTTATAACAATTATGAACTGATCAATAATAGACCATAATTGGATGTCTGAACGTATTGGACGGTTGCTTCGTTCTAGAAGTGGGACTCGTAAACAGTGTTAATCTTGCGACCCCACGAGCAAGAATCAAACCTGATAGACATTAACGTCATGAAATACCGGTTCAGTGGTCAAAGGTTAAGGAGTTCACGTACACGAACGAAGGTTTTGGGATTGACCCCTGTTTGTAGAGTTATACATGCACGTTATTGATGAGTCTAGTATTAGGACGAAGCACCCGTCCAATTGTTCAAGATTTCTAACTTTCGAGACTGGAAAATTCCTACTTTCAATAATCCAGATAATATAACTTCAATTATTTCTTGCTAGAAAGTGGTGGAGTTTTGTTCTCTCTGAGCTGAATGTTTTGAATGTGGAGCTTTCATTGTCCTCCCTCTGAACAACATCATCGGCACAAACTTCAAATAGCAGACGTGAAGTATTCGAATTTCTCTGTGTTCGGACTCGTAGTTTGTTCTGTTAACCTCAATCTTGATTGGTTGTTATTGACCTTAAACCTGTCTTTGTTCGCTCTTTTATTTTTTAATGTATCCTCCCTTGATCTGTTTCTTGATCCTATGTCAGCTATGATTGTTTCTGATTGGTTGATAAGGTGTGTCGTTGTCGATATGTTTGTTGATTGCTGATCGACCTGAGTTCTAAGCTTTTAAAAATTCTTTAGTGTTCTTTATGCTCCCTCTATCCAGTATTTCAATAAGCTATAAGTCATACGTGGAGAAATTCGACTACTTTACTTCTCTATCTGAAGTTGGTGCTGCTAATGTTGTTCGTCTGAAGCACAATGAAAGCTCCGCGGCGAAAACATTCTCAGCTCAGAGAGAACGAAACTCCACCATAATCATCCGTCTGAGCTACAAAGTTTCTCCATCATCTCCAAATCATATTTGTAAGAATTTATAATTCCAGACTGTAAATTACTGACTTAAGACTGTAACACCTAACGGCCTATAGGTCACCTACCAGCAATCTCCAGCGAACCCTATCATGGACCTTCCTTATTAGTTCTGCTCATTTTCTGTTCATTTTATTCATGAATGTCTCTAATCATCAGGGTATTGCGTTCTTCAGTTCTCCTCTTTTTCTTCGGCTTTGAAGACTCTAAGTGCGAGCTTGCTTTGTAATGCAGTTAGGTGCTTTCCGAAATTTGTATCCTATACACCTTCAGTGCATCTTCCTAATTTATTCCTCAGTTGGAAGAACCTAATTTGTTATCTCCCACAGTAGGTTGTTACTTATAGTGTCTAGCTGTCAGTAATAACAATACTAATTACGTTCGAGTTTTACTATTTAAATTACAGACTAATCTTATTTGAACAACTGTTTAAGTCCAGAAGAGTTTGTACAACTGTTTTATCCAAGTCTGAAACTCTTCATCAGTGTTCATCCATTACCTCACCAAGGAATTAACTGAGAATGTACAGGTGTCACAACAAATACTTAACTTCTCAACCGCTGAAGTGGTTACATCGCAAATTATTTAACCGTAAATGTGTAAACTATGGGATATCCGATAAGGGGTATGAATATTAGGCGCTCAGTATGAGATCGTAAGGTTCAAGATTCAAATCTTGACGAAGTTTTGCGTGCACTCCACCAAGTCACATGCTGGAATAAGGCGCATACCTAGTGCTTCTCAATAGTTTCTTAACTTCGATCAGTTCGTGATGTGAATTATGCAGTAAAAATAGTTGTCTTTGTTGAAAGAAGTAAAAACTGTTTAACAGAAAATATAAAAATAATTTCAACTAAGTCTTATTCTATATTTGTTTTGATTTATGATCAGAATTCACTTCGTGAGCATTCTTCTACCAGTCTTATAATTTCAGTAGTATATATATTAGTAGGTGCATAAATTTCAATGTCATCTTATTTCAATGTGTTCAAAGAACATGACAATTATTTAATTAAAACAAATCTGAACAATACAAATCTGTTGCATTATTTGAATACCTTGTCACTGTTTCTGACATTAGATCCCAAGAACTCACTTGAATAAAGGTCCTAATTTTGGATTTCATACTTTCGAGTATGGGCTGATCAGTTGACCTTGAGATTATGTTTCTCACTCGGAAAGTCCTTGACTGTTATTGGTTGATGTATTGTTTTAGTACGCTTTTTTATGGTCCTCCCAAGGACGTTTCTATCATGTATAAATAAACTCGATTTGTGTGCTTGTAAACCTCAATTTTTGTGTACTTGTACAATACACTTTCAACGCCATAATAAGACTTCCTCTACTTAGTGGGGCGTTGAGACGCTCAGATAAGAGTAGCCTATCGTGTTACTGGATCACGCTTACCGACCTGAGGTGAACTCGTAATAGTTTCAAGCAAATCATTTGACGAGCATAACAGTTACTATTATCTTTAATGTGAATTTGATAACACTTTGAAGATCAATGGTGAAATTCATGATTCTTACAAGTCCCAAAAACCCAGCAGTGCTGGGTTCTAGTCCTAGAGTGAAGATTTTAACTTTAAGATGCAAAAGTACGTCCATGCGCAGATGAGTCCCGGATCGGTCAGAACGCGTCCGACTAGATTTAGATAACCGAGAAAATTATTGTTTAACTTACCCTTCGACTTAAACTTGTTTTTAGTAGAATAATTCATTCTATAAATACTAACCTGTTATGCCTGGACGTAAACACGTCAACTTGATATGCTTGAACTATTACGAGTTTCCCTTAGTCGGAATACGAGAGCGAGGATCGAGGATCTGGCGACACGACATGCTACTCAAATACGATTATCCCAACCCCCATATTAAGTAAAAATAAGAAGACTTGATATGAAGTAGAACCTGTATCCCACAAGCATCCAGAAAGTACGAGATTCGAGTCCAGAGGAGAATCAGGATTCTGGACTAGGGATCCAAGACCGGGTCTCGGTCCTGGTTCTGGTCATACAATGTTACAGATAATGCGTATTTATACATTTTGGTCGAATGAGAAACAGCATCGAAGTGTGTGACATTGACAGTTAAGACGACCAATAGGAAGTAACATTTGAAGTGACATTGACAGTCAGGACCACCAATGAAAAATAACATTGGAGTACGTGACATTGATATCTAGGACGACCGTAAAATTGACCAGTAGGAATCAACCAATAGGCATTGACCGATAATTCTCTTAGGATATTGGATGAATATCGTAACACCTCCATCTGAAGAAATTGAAGCGACACACGACGGTTTATTCGGATCTGGACTGTTGTTTGCTGCTGTCGGAGAGGATATTTCTTGAACGAAGATGAGGATCAGTCTTGCGTACTTCTGAGCGGATTGGCTTCTTCTTGTATGCTTGATTACGAGACATCCGCTAATTGAACCAATCTAACAGATCGATTTTAGATCGGCTATCAGATTGAGCTGAAGTGGGGTGGACCGTATATAGCAGGGGGTACAGTTACCCTGGTTAGTTGACAGATGGAATATACACAACGTCAGATTGACTTGATCCACCATAGTCGTGTCACGATGCAGCTTGGTATCCAGCAACATTTTCATTAGTTCAGCTGCTGCTCGGGTAATAATTCAATTCTTGAAGGAACAATTCAAATCCCACCCCCTTCGCCAGTTGTTATGTTCGTCAATAGGTACGCTTGAAGCTTTTACGAGTTTACCTTAGTCGATAAACGCAAACGAGACAATTAACAGCTTCAATCCTTGAATCCTAAAACTGTAAAACAGAAGTCTTGATAAGCGTAGAAAGTATATTCTACAAAAACACCCAGCAATCACAACACAATACAATCAAGCACACAACTCTCGTTTATTTATACATCATAGAAACGTCCTTGGGACAGTCAAGGAAAACAGCACACTAAAATAGACAGCAGCCAATCACAGTGAAGGGTGTTCCTGGTGGGAAATGAAATCTCAACCCATGCTTGCAAACGTAAAATCTAAAATCGGGGCATTTATCAAACGAGTTTTGGGGATCTACACATCCCTAACATAACCATTTTATTTGAGAATTCTTCCATCACTTAAAAATGTTTATATGATGTCAAAAAGTAGAATACGATTAAAGAATGTTAGGTACGGCCAGATCAAAAGATGTCACAAATCCATGAAGTCACTAACAGATGGACTGAGCCATATCGGTAGATGTAGACTAGCTGGTTGGAATCCGTGAGATGATACTAATCGATAGTTAGAAACCTTGAATGACATGGCTCAAAATCGTTTGCAATGACTCAGGTGTATCCATTCTCTTTGCGATCTCTCTGATGTTAATCCTTTGAATTACTCATCACATTTATCTTTCTCTTCTCAGATTTTGCTTCACTGAATTATACATCTCGAATCATATCATCGATCCCTAATCTTTTCGATTACTACTCATATTTCTAATACCTCTACACTTCTTCGGAGTTTGAATTGAGCTATTAAGATATAGTAACTCAAACTAATGTACGCACGCATCTGCGAAGTTCAATGTTGTAGTTGACTAACTGATTAACTTACTTGAATCGTTTTTAAGTTTGTTTAATTGAAAGGATTTCTTTGATTGATTGATTGATTGACTGACTGATTGATGTTTTTCCGTTTGTTATTTTCAAGGTACGTAAAAGAAATCATACAGATTTATGCCCAGTACATTTAGTTGCTTATAAAGGAAATTTAGCTATGTTACATTATCTAATACAAAATGGAGTCAATGTACACCAGCCTACTTGTACATTACAACGTCGTCCTGTACATTATGCTGCTCTACGTCAACAAGTTTCATGTCTTCAAATGTTGGTATGCGTTTTTTTCATAGATGATGTTTAATTGGTTGATTAATGAAATTGTTTTTTTTTCACAAAATTAGACATTTTCATCTTTGTATCAATATTGAATAAGTTATATATTGTGATATTTTTTGGTGGTTTTAAGTTGACTGTGGTCCCAAAAAATACTCTGTCCATGTTATGCCTGCAAGTAAACACGTCAACTTGATATACATGAACTATGACGAGTTTATCTAGTCGAAAAAACGAGAGCGAGGATCGAGGATCCGGCGATACGACATGCTACTCAAATCCGATTATCTCGATCCCCATATTGAGTAAAAGAAGACAAGACTTGATGTGAAATAGAACATGCATTCTAAAAGCATCCAGAAAGTACGAGGTCCGAATCAAGAAGAGAATCAGGATCCTAGACTAGGGATTCTAGACCGAGCCCTGGTCCTGGTCGTGGTCATAAAACTTTACAGATAATGCATATTTATACATTTTAGTCGAATGAGAAACAGTATCAAAGTCTGTGACATTGACAGTTAAGGCGACCAATAGTAAGTAACATTTGAAATGACATTGACAGTCTGGATGACCAATAAGATACAACATTGAAGTATTTGACTTTGACAGTTAAAACGACCATAATTTTGACCAATAGAAGTCGACCAATAGGAATTGACCAATAATTCTCTTATGATATTGGATGAATATCCCAACAGTCCGAAAAGTGTATATCGATTTATCGTAGGGCAGTTAAAAAAACAGGCATTTTTGCCTTGTTTAAAATGTCTTATCCATCATATCTGACGGATAGTTGAAAATAGAACAGTTGAATAAATTCAAAAAGTTTCGCAATTTTTACAATCCATCATTTACGACAAGTCACTTTTTTTCATCCAGTAACCTTTTGTACAAAAATCCGATTTAGAATTCAAAAGTGAATTTAACAATTCATCAGTAGGAATAGGTTGTATTTTAGTAAGAAAGTCTGTTAAATACTTGCATTCATTTTGTGATTAATGAGAGATATGTTTTGTATGTCTATTCCTCAGTTCTGATCGACTAGTTCAAGTTACTCATCATCATTTTATACTGTGTTGAAATGTTAAACAGTTGGAAACAGTCAATCAACAAGATACTCTTTCTATCATGGTTGTTCTTGGATAAAAGTATTAATCAACGGTGTTTTTCTCACTCTTCAACAAATAAAACAATCAACTTCTTCAGATTAATTATATCGATAAGATGAAATCGATCAGACACTTATTCAGACAGTCGACTTTCCGATAACGAGCTAAGGAAAATTTCAATGAAATGTTCTGACTAGTAAGGGTCAGACTTGTTTCAATAGTTTTAAAGAATCATCATCGACAGCCAAGGTGAATTCGATGCAGATAGGAGGGCATGGATCGGTTAAGCAAGGGTTGAATTTCTACAATTGAAAAATATCTGGAACTCCAAACAACTTTCAACCAAAATCAAAATCAAGATTTTCAATACAAATGTCAAGACAATTCTACTGTATGGAGTGGAAACTTGCAGAACTACGAAAGGCATCATCCAGAAGATACAAGTGTTTATGAACAGTTGTTCATACAAAATACTTCGTATTCGTTGGCCAGACACCATCAGCAACAACGTACTGTGGGAGAGAACAAATCAGATTCCAGTGGAGGAGGAAATCAGGAAGAAACGGTGGAAGTGGATAGGACACACATTACGAAAAGCATGTAACTGCGTCACACAGGAACACATTACGTTGATAAATAGAGAAAGATGTGAGAGGAATGAATAAACATTGAACAGAACTGGAGAGGGAAGCTCAGGACAGACAGAGTTGGTTGGAGAAAACTGGTGGTCGGCCTATGCTCGATTGGGGGTAACAGGCGTAAGTAAGTAAGTAATCAATCATTCTGTATTACAAAGTGAATGAAATCAAAAATGTTGATCACTGAATGTCAACTTAACAGTTTCTGGATGGCCTTGTAGGTGAACAAAGCAGATGATGATGATGAGACACCGGTTAAAGGCTTCTTATTTCTCACATAAACTTCTTCATCGATGTTAGTAAGTAATGCAAATTAATTTCATTGAAAACGACCATTCTCATAAAAAACAGTTCATCTATATACATGCATGTATTTTAGTTAAATGCTGGAGCACAAATTGATGCACGTGATACATTTGGCAATACTCCATTGCATTATGCAGCTGAAGATGGAGATGGTGGATTGCTTAGTCTTCTGTTGAACAATGGTGCTTGTGTAGATGCTCAGGTAAGATGGTTCTTGAAAATTGTAATTTTCTTTACTAAATTGCTCATCACTGTTTTTATCTTTTTCCACCTAAGCTTATCTCTTGGATTATAGCTAATACTGCTTATTATCTCTACTACTATGGGATTTAAATTGACAATTCCATCTGTTTGTGCTAATGTAGTATGGAAACTTGAACTGATGTATGTAGGTACGAAATTCTACACTTGCAATGGGGCAAGTGCATTCATTCTTTGTGTTCTCTCAAATCCTAATCTTCTTGATTCTTCAACCCCTCTAGTTCTGACTTTCTAAACTTTTCTCACTGAATTATACTTCTTGAATAATATCTTCTAATCTTAACCTCTCCGATTACTTCTAATACCTTTACTACCTATACTACGATTGGATTTGAATCGACAGTTCCATCTGTTTGTGCTAATGTAGTATGGAAACTTGAACTGATGTACGTAGGTACGAAGTTCTACGTTGTAGCTAACTGACTGACTGACGGACAGAATATTCTGCATCTTATATTATCTGAAACATTTCTACTGTATGGAGAAGATGTTGAAGAACAATGAAATTCGTCATCCAGAAGATACAGGTGTTTATCAACAGTTGTTTGTGGAAAGTATATTTTATATACATTATCCAGACACTATCAGCAACAACTTATTGTGCGGAAGAAGAAATCAGGAAGAAGTGGTTAAGACACATATTGAGGAAAGCACACAACTGCGTCACAAAACAAGCCCTAACTTGAAATCCTCAAGGCTAACGGAAAAGTGGAAGACAAAAGAACACGTTACACAGAGAAATGGAGACAGATATCAGAAGAATGGACAACAAGTGGATAGACCTAGAAAGGAAGGCCTAGAACAGAGTAGGTTGGAGAATTTCGGTCTTCAGTGGTCTATGCTCTTCTGAGGGGTAACAGGTGATAGTAGGATCTAATGTTAAAGAAAATAAGTGGTTGATGACAAATATAAACTTTTGTGGACGTTAGATCCCCAGAACTCGCTTGATAAATATCTTTCTTGCGGATTTATTTCAGGAACCGATCAGTTGACCTTCAGACCACATTTCCAACCAGGAAAATCCTTGGTTGTGATTGATTACTGTGTCATTTTAGTGTGCTATTTCTGTGACTGTCACAAGCACATCTCTATAGAGTATAAATAAACTCAATTTGAGTGCTGGGATTCATTGTGTGCTGGTTGGGTGTTTGTAGAATACAATTTCTACGCCATATCAAGACTTCTTGCTGATTCCATTTGGTCAAGGGATCACAGTAGCCTACCTGGACACCGGTTCATTGATTTGTTCTCTCATAAGCATACCTAGAGACAACAGTAACAAAAACAAGTCGTGCAAAGTAACCAGTTTTATTCAGTGATATTTATCATTCTTGAGAATTTAGGCTTTCAGGATTGAATATTGATCAGTCGCTGTTGAACCAAGTAAATAGTAACTCGAGTCACATTGATGTTTCAATCCATAAGTGTTGGATTCAAATCAACACTGCTGATCCCGTTAAATCAATCCGACGACATGTAAGTAGACCAAAATGTACTTAATTGACACCATTGCTAACTGCAATTCATTCTTATCAGAAACTATCAAGTAAATGACTTTGAAGTAATTCTTTTAAATCTGATTGATACTCGTAAAACTATTTTCAAAATGTTTAAATTGGTAGGTTTTTCATCGAAGAACTTATGACATTACATAATCACTGCGAGCGGAAAAAACTATCACTACATTGAATAGGTTCAATAAGAGAACCATTGAATACCATAAAAGGCTAGATAAATTTTCCTTGATTGAAAAAGCATCATATTTAGATAAAAACTCTACTTATTTAAACAAGTAGTATGTAAATTCAGTTGAAAATTGATTTCCATTATTCTCCATTCTTGACAAAATTAAACAAGAATGGAGAGAGTGGACATACTAGACGGACACCATTCGAACTGTCACCGGAATTCTTTACTTCAAGTGGTGTCCGTCATGGATGTCCACTCTCTTCATTCTTGTTTAATTTTGTCATAGAAATGTTGCTAGATATAACATTATCCTCTTCCGACTTTTCCGGAGTCGACTTTCTACCAGGGAAATCGCTTACCGACCTAGAATATGCCGATGACATAGTTTTATTCGGTGAAGACGCTGACAAAATGCAGAGTCTACTGACTACTCTGAGCAACAATGCAAGCATGTTCGGGATGCGGTTCTCCTCGTCAAAATGAAAAATGTTGATTGAAGATCGGGTTGCGTCGGCACCTGAACTAGCGATAGGGAGTGAAGTAGTCGAGCGTGTTGATCACTTCACTTATCTAGGGAGTCTCATCAGCGCTGATAGCCTGGTGACTGACAAAATCTGAGCTCGGATACAGAATGCTCGATTGACCTTTGCCAACCTGCGTCACTTATGGCGCAGGCGAGATATCCGCTTGCTGTCTAAAGGACGGGTGTACTGCGAAGCAGTTCGCTCCGTCTTACCTTCTGGCTATGAAAAATGGCCAGTGAGAGTAGAAGATATTCGTAGGTTACCGGTTTTCGATCAAAGGTGTCTTCGAAGCAGTGCTCGTATATCATGGGACACCCGAGTGAGCAACGCTGTTATTAGGAATCGGGTGCTAGGTAAGAATGGAAGATCAAGAGATGAAGTAATGAAACTTCATCAGTTGAGGTGGTTGGGACATGTGTTGCGTATGCCTAACCACCGACTGCGTCGACGAGCTTTGTTTTGTAGTGTAGGAGTAGGTTGGAAGAAAGGTAGGGGCGGCCAGACCTAAACATGGCAGAAATCCATGAATTCATTCACAAGTTGACTGAATCATGTCGGTAATTGTCGACTACCTGGTTGGGGTCCGCGAGATAATAATAATCGATGGTTAGCGACCTTGAATGACATGGCTCAAAACGTTTGCAATGCCATGAGGTAGGTGCATTTATTCTTTATGTTCTCTGAAATCCTAATCTTCTGGATTCTTCAACCCCTCTAGTTTTGTCTTTCTAAACTTATCTCATTGAATCATACTTCTTGAATAATATCTTCTAATCCTAACCTCCCCGATTACTACTTCTACTACTACTACTATTGGATTTGATTTGACATTTGCTTCTCTGTGCTGATGTGGTATGGCAACATGAACTGATGTACTTACGTACAAAGTTCTACGTTGCATCTAACTGACTGACTGAGTATTCTTTTTGATATTGCATGTAATCCAGTTTATTTTATTAATACAAGAACATTCAAAACTAAAACCGTAACCAAATAGTTTATTGTCAATATAGTTTCGAACACTTCACTAATGTCTGAATGCACACTGAAATTTGTACTGCTGATGATGTTGTATTCTGAAGAACAATAAAAGCATCACAACCAAAACATCCAGCTCAAAGAGAACGAAACTCCATCACAATCTTCTGCCAAAGAGCTAAAAATTTTCTCCATCTGTTGTGAATGAGAACACAGGTGGGGCAACCGAATTGTAGTTAACGAAAATTAAATGATTCACTCAGTAAAATAGGAAAACCATATCGTAAACGGTTAATTTGCAAACCTTCAGTCAATCATCAATCCATTGTCTGACATTTCACTTATTCATGCATTTTATACAAATTCCATTGTGTTCCCACTCTTTTGTTTTCTTGATCTTCCCCCATCTTCTGCTGTCAGACATTACGTTGACAATCACGTCATATACTACTTATAAGTAGCGCGCACCACACATCATCTCAAACACACACACTAATACATTTAAAGTTCAATTTATTTAATAAATGAAAAAATCAGTTTTTTGTGCCTTACACAAAAGATTCACAATCTATCATTGTACAGTGAACAATTCTACTTACTGACTAATAACTAGCTAAATGATGTTGTACAGTATGTTTGTAATCTTTTAAATTTAAGGGGGAGCATTATTCACTTATGGGAAAAACTGAATCAAGTCTACCTACCAATTATTGCTTACATCATTATCATAATCATGATTATGTTACGCCTGTACGAAAAACACGTCAACTTGATATACTTGAACTATTACGAGTATACATTAGTCGGAATACGAGAGCGATGATTGAGGATCCGGTGACGCGACATGCTACTCAAATCCGATTATCCCAACCCCCTTATTGAGTAAAAATAAAAAGACTTGATATGAAGTACAACCTGTATTATATAAGCATCCAGAAAGTACGAGGTCCGAATCCAGAAGAGAATCAGGATCCCGGACTAGAGATCTGAGACCTTGTCCGGGTCCTGGTCCTGGTCCTGGTCATGAAATGTTACAGATAATGCGAATTTATACATTTTGGTGGAATAGGAAACAGCATCGAATTCTGTGACATTGACAGTTAAGACGACCAATAAGAAGTAACATTTGAAATGACATTGATAGTCAGGACAACCAGTAAGAAACAAGATTGGAGCACGTGACATTGATATCTAGGACGATCATAAACTTGACCAGTAGGAATTGACCAATAATTCTCTTAGGATATTGGATTAAATATCCTAACAACCACACTTAATTTATTCTTGCTGTGAAACATTTTCATCCATTCATCGTGTCTGTCTTTTTATCTCTCGTGATCAAAATTACTCTTGATATTACCTTTGGTGTAAAATATGAAAACTACCAGGTCGATCTGGTTTCAAGATCATTGTGGTGTGTGGTATTGAGAAATATCCTAAACTAAATTCAGCACAGCTGCTCACTATTTTTTGTTATAAAAATTAGTCCCGTTTTGATAAGTTTTGATAGAACAGTGAGAAGACGTAATCGATCTGAAAAATGTGATGTATTTGCGCGCTATCCATTTCTAACAATCTGATCACATACATGTACACACTTGACAAGGCATTTTATATGAAGATGAGTAAAAGGTCAATTAAATAAAAGTTCAAATAGACATAACGTAATGATAATTGTAAATAAAGGAGAGAGAAAATTAACGTAATATGAAAAGAATAAGAAGGGGTAGGAAAATTGTCACATTACCCTAGGCTTAAAGATTACCAGGGTAAATTCAAGGTTATAACAAATTGTTTCTGTACACATTAGAGGGGAGGGTTTAATTTTCTAATAGCCAAGGCCTCCATTAACTCTCAAAATTCGTGTCCTTCAATATTTCTATACAATGTTTTGAAGGTTGTTTTGATGTTAATCTTATGCCCTGTCTCAATTGTGTTTGGCGATCGATGAACATGGTTTTCTGTTTCCAACGCTAATCGGATCATCTGACGTTAACTAATTTTGAAGCCACTTAGGCGTACATGTTCCCCATAACCCTTGATTGCAAAGTCCGATTACTTTACAAGTAAATATATGTGACCAGATTGCTCGAAATGTATAGCGCAAATACATCACATTTTTCAGATCAATTACGTCTTCTCACTACTTTTTGTTACTCAAAAGTTCACAATATCAATAATATCTTTCAAACTGTTTTTTTTTTCTTCAGGATATCACTAATAAAACACCATTAATGAAAGCTGCACGTAGTGGTAAAGTTTGGGCTGTTCGACGACTTCTGCTATTCGGTGCTAATGTGAATGTAAAAGATCGTAATGATGAAACAGCATTGCATTTTGCTTGTCGACAAGGATCCACAGAAATTACTAGAATGTTAATTAAAGTAAGTAAATTCTAGTAATCAAACATTTTGAAATCTTCCTGATATTGGGCTGGTAACCTGGAATAAAAATCCGATTGTAATTTGGTTAATTTGAATTATTTATTTTCTGGTTAGCATATTTTTAGCGAGTCAGTTTTCTACGAGATGCGGTCGTCAATTCAATGCCCAAACGTATCCTTTTATCCGAGCTTGGGGCCTGTGATAGCCCCAAAGGGGACTCCAGGCGGAGTTCGATTGTAATTCACCCATGTTTTATGTTTCAATTCATTGATCGAATCCATGAGGATATCTATTATGCTTATCTTGCCATCGTTAGCCCTGGAATTCACTTGGTCTTGGTGTTAACGATAGATTAAATAAAGGTTAAGGTTGGTCAGGCCAACACTTTGTATCACTTGATGCCATTATTGACTGTTTAGCTTAATTACTTTGTGATGTGTCCATTCTCGAAAGTAAATTATCATCAGGTAAAAATCTTATCTGATATGATTGGAAGCTAATCCCAATATCGTCGTTGCATATATGGACATATAATGGATTGGAACAGTGTTAAAATACTGGTTAGGGGGGGGAGTATAAAGAACACTGGAGAATTTTGAATCACCTCACAGAAGGAAACTCCATCTAAAATAATAGAGAATTTCTAGAAGCTTGAGACATAGGTCAATCACCAAATCAACAAACACATCGACATTGACCCAGTTTATCGACCAATCCGGAAAATCATAGGCAAAACTAGGATCAAGGAACAGATCAAAGTAGTATACAATTAAAATAAAGGTGCAAACAACGACAGGTTCAAGGTCACCAACATCCAGTTGAGATCGCGAAGTCAACAGAACAAACTATGAGTCTCATAGGCAGAAGAATTCGCGTAATTCACTTCTATCTGAAGTTTGTGCTGATGATGATGTTGGTCAAAAGTAAACAATCTGTTATGATATTCATCCAATATCCTAAGAGAATTATTTGTCAATTCCTGTTGCTTAATTCATACTGGTCAATTTTATGGTCGTCTTAGATATCAATGTCACGTGCTTCAATGTTGATTCTTATCGGTCGTCTTAACTATCACTGTCACTTCAAATGTTACTTACTATTGGTCGTCTTACCTGTCAATGTCACAGACTTCCATGCTGTTTCTCATTCCACCAAAATGTATAAATACACATTATCTGTAACATTTTGTGACCAGGACCAGGAGCCGGTCCCGGATCCCTAGTCCGGAATCCTGATTCTCTTCTGGATTCGGGCCTCGTACTTTCTGGATGGTTGTAGAATACAGATTCTACTTTACATTCAAGTCTTGTCTTCTTTTACTCAATAAGGGGGTTTGGATAATCGGATTTGAGTAGCATGTCGTGTCGCCGGGTCCTCGATCCTCACTCTCGTATTCCGACTCTGTGAACTCGTAATAGTTCAAGTATATCAAGTTGACGTGTTTACGTGCAGGCGTAACACAATCAAAGCTCCACAACTTAAATATCCCCAGCTCAAAGAGAACGATACTCCACCACAATCAGTGTATTGAATCATTATCTCTATCTAAATATATCAGTTTTCTTACCATCATTCTATACTTAACATTCGGAAATTTTATTCATTTTTTTTAAGACAATGTTTCTGATTAGTTAGTTAACTCACTTGAGAAACACTATCTAAAATGTAAAACACTGAATATTTGAATTTGACTGAAAATTTCAAAAGATATCTGTACTTTCCATGGACAATTTTACATACTTTTCAGTCAGTCAGTTGCAACGTAGAACTTCGTACGTATGTACATAAGTTCATGTTGCCATACCACATTAGCACAGAGACGCAAATGTCAAATCAAATCCAATAGTAGAGGTATTAATGGTAGTGAAGAAGATTAGGGTTTGGAGATATTATTCAAGAAGTATTATTCAGTGAGAAAAGTTTAGAAAGACAAAGGTAGAGGTGCTGACCATTCCAGAAGATTGGGATTTGAGAGAGCTCAACGCATGGATGCACTTGCGCCACTGCACACGATTCTGAGCCATTTCGTTCAACGTCTCTAACTATTAGTGACTGTTGCCTGGCGGACCCTAACCAGATAGCCTACATCTACCGAAATGACTCAGTCCACTTGTCAGTGACTTCATGGATTTCTTCCATGTTTTGATCTGGCCGCCCCTAGCTTTCTTTCAACCTACTCCTACACTACAAAACATAACTAGTCGAGGTAGTCGGTGGTTAGGCATTCGTAACACATGTCCCAACCACCTCAACTGATGAAGTTTCAATACTTCATCTATTGATCTGCCATTCTAACCTAGCAACAGTTTCCTAACGACAGCATTGCTTACTCGGTTGTCCCACGATATACGAGCAATGCTTCTAAGACATCTATGATCGAATACTATTAACCTACAAATATCTTCTACTCTCACTGGCCATGTTTCACAGCCATAAAGTAAGACGGAGCAAACTACTGCGCAGTACACTCGTCCTTTAGTCAGCAAACGGATATCTTGTCTACGCCATAAGTGACGTAGGTTGACAGTCGAGCCTTCTGTATCCGTGCTGAGATTTCGTCAGCCACCAGTCCCACGATATACGAGCAATGCTTCTTAAACATCTAAGATCGAATACTAGTAACCTACAAACATCTTCAACTCTTAACGGCCATGTTTCGCATCCATATATGAGAACGCAGCGAACTACTGCGCAGTACACTCGTCCTTTTGTTAGCGAACGGATATCTATTGACAAAAGCAAATCGAGCTTTCTGTATCCGTTCTGAGATTTCGTCACACACACCAGGCCATCAACATTGATGAGACTGTCATACATACTTTTACATGATACAGTT
The DNA here is from genome assembly GCA_944470395.2 of Schistosoma turkestanicum. Lineage (NCBI taxonomy): Eukaryota > Metazoa > Platyhelminthes > Trematoda > Strigeidida > Schistosomatidae > Schistosoma > Schistosoma turkestanicum. The sequence continues at coordinate 4,689,097 of OX103977.1, forward strand.
TCAAATGTTAATTCATTGTACTTTATTTCTTAATGAAAAGATTTAATTTATTTAGTGCTGAATGAATATTCAATGAATGAGCCGTTAAAAATGTCACACTTGAACAAGTTGTAGTTTTTAATTGCTATTCAAGGTTATTCACCCGTCCTCAAGGTCATGTTTAAATCTTTCTATTAGAAAATGAAAAATATTTATCGTCAATGTTAACCATAGAAAATGTTGAACTTGTCGATATTCATCATCTAAGAACATTCATGATTGGAAGAAATTGTGTATTCTTTAAGAAATTCAAAGAGTCTGATCGTTTATTCAAACTATTTTGTTACAGAAATACTGTTGTCTATGAGTTGGATGTTTTGGTTGTGGAGCTTTCATTGTTCTCCTTCTGAACAACTTACTTACTTACTTACGCCTGTTACCCCCAATGGAGCATAGGCCGCTCACCAGTTTTCTCCAACCAACTCTGTCCTGGGCTTCCCTCTCCAGTTCTGTCCAATGTTTGTTCATTCCTCTCATATCTTTCTCTATTTCTTGGCGTAATGTGTTCCTTGGCATTCCTCTTTTCCTTTTGCCTTGAGGGTTCCATGTGAGGGCTTGTCTTGTGACGCAGTTAGGTGCTTTTCATAGTGTGTGTCCTATCCACTTCCACCGCTTCTTCCTCATTTCCTCATCCACTGGAATCTGACTTGTTCTCTCCCACAGTTCGTTGTTGCTGATGGTGTCTGGCCAACGAATCCGAAGTATTTTGCGTAGACAACTGTTCATAAACACTTGTATCTTCTGGATGATGCCTTTCGTAGTTCTCCATGTTTCCGCTCCATACAGTAGAACTGTGTTGACATTTGTATTGAAAATCCTGATTTTGGTTTTGGTTGAAAGTTGTTTTGAGTTCCAGATATTTTTCAGCTGTAGAAATGCAGCCCTTGCTTTGCCAATCCGCGCCCTCACATCTGCATCGGATCCACCTTGATTGTCGATGATTCTGCCAAGATATGTAAAGGTGTTAACTTCCTCCAAGGCATCTGCATCAAGAGTGAGTGATTTGGTTGGTGCATGTTGTGTTGCATCGGAGAATTTTGCTTTTCCCTTTATGTATGTTGAGACCTACTGCTGCAGAGGCTGCTGCTACACTGGTCGTCTTCTCTTGCATTTGTTGTTGAGTGTGCGATAGAAGAGCCAGGTCATCTGCGAAGTCCAGATCGTCCAGCTGCGTCCTAACTGTCCAGTTGATACCGTGCTTCCCTCCAGATGTTGACGTCTTCATAATCCAGTCGATGACCAGGAGAAAGAGAAAGGGTGAGAGTAAGCAACCTTGCCTGACACCGGTCTTCACCTCAAACGAGTTTGTCAGCTGACCTCCGTGTACGATTTTGCAGTTGAATCCATCATAAGAATTCCGTATGATGTTGACTATTTTCTCAGGCACCCCGTAGTGTCTAAGAAGCCTCCACAGTGTTTTCCTATCAACGCTATCGAATGCTTTCTCGTAGTCGATGAAGTTGATGTAGAGTGGTGAGTTCCATTCAATTGATTGTTCCACAATGATCCGTAATGTAGCAATTCGGTCAGTACACGATCGATCCTTACGAAATTCGGCCTGTTGATCTCGAAGTTGGGCGTCTACGAAGTCCTTCATTCTGTTTAACAATACCCTGTTGAAGACTTTGCCTGGTATTGAAAGAAGAGTGATGCCCCTGTAGTTCTCACACTTGCTGAGATCGCCTTTCTTTGGTATTTTGATCAGGTATCCTTCTTTCCAATCTGATGGTACTTGTTCCTCATCCCAAATCTTCTTGAAGAGAATGTGAAATATTTTCGCAGTTGCTTCCACATCTGCTTTCATTGCCTCTGCTGGAATGTTGTCTGGTCCTGCTGCTTTGCCGCTCTTGATTTGTCTGATGGCTATACTGATCTCCTGAACCGTAGGTGCGCCAATATGAATTGGGAGGTCCTTGGATGCTGCTTCGATGTTGGGTGGGTTCAGTGGAGCTGGTCGATTCAATAGTTCCTTAAAGTGCTCTACCCACCTATTTCGCTGTTCTTCAGTGTTGCTGATTATTTTCCCATCCTTGCTTTTCACTGGTCGTTCTGGTTTACGATAGTTCCCGGCGAGCTTCTTTGTTGTTTCGTACAATTGTCTCATGTTTCCTTCTCTTGCAGCCTTTTCCGCCGTCATTGCTGGATCTTCCACATATTTCAGTTTGTCAGCTCTGATGCTCTTCTTCACTTCCCTGTTTGCTTTTGCGGTAACTTTCTCTGCTCTTGTTCGGCTGACATTCACTGCTGCCTTCTTGTTCCTCCTTTCTTCAATTTTTTCAAGAGTACCAACAGAGATCCATTCCATGTGATGGTGCTTCTTGCGACCAAGGACCTCGTGCCATGTTGAAGTGATTGCCTCCTTAATCCCTTTCCAATTGTACTCCAATGTTGCTTCCTCTCCATTGAGTAGATCCTGAAAGGCCTGGAACCTATTGGTAAGGGCTATCTTGAATTCATTGAGTTTTACGGTATCCCGAAGAAAGGCCGTATCCTTTGGTGAACATTTATCGACGATTGACTGCAGCCTTTCGTAGAATTGATCTTTAACGTCGTCATTGTAGTCATTGGTAGGTGCATAACATTGGATGACGTTCATTGTAATGTCCTGTTTCTTTGTTTTGAAAGATGCTTTGATGATCCTAGGTCCATGAGATTCCCATCCTATCAGTGCCTTTTGTGCATGTTTGGACAGCATCAGTGCAACTCCTTGTGTATGTGTAGCGTTTTCCTCTTCATAACCAGAGTATAACAGCAGTTCCCCTGAAGCAAGTCTCAGTTGTCCTACCTGTGTCCAATGCGTTTCACTGATGCCGAGCACCTCGAGGTTGTATCTTTTCATTTCTGCCGCAACTTGAAATAGTCTTCCAGTCTCCCACAATGTACGAACTTTCCATGTACCTAAAAAAATGGTTGCTCTGGTTGTCAGAAGAGGCATCGGCCCCGTGACTTCCGAGGGAACTCGGCTTTCATCACGAGACGTCATAATTCTTCTTCCAACTCCCAGGGCAGAGTTAAAATGGTTTGAATTATTTTTTCTGGTTAGCGTTTTTTTGGCAAGTGAGATTTCAACGGAATGGGGTCGCCAACCACATGTCCAACCCTCCTCCTTTATCCGGGCTTGGGACCGGCAGTAGCCCCTAAGGTTCTACTGGCGGAGTTCTTCTGAACAACATCATCAGCAAAAACTTCAGATAGAAGAAGTGAAGCGCATTCGAATTTCTCCACGTTTAACCTGTAGCTTGTTCTGTTAACCTCGATCTTCAGCTTCGTTTATGTGAACACCAATTATCAGTCAAACGCCATGACAACGCTTCGCTTATATCAATACACACCGGCAGTTATGGACATACATTCGATTGGAACAATGTAGAAATACTGGATAGGGGGAGGACAAAGAATACTAGAGAATTTTTAGAAGCTTGGCACTCAGGTCAATCAGTAATCAACAAACACATCGACATTGACCCAATTTATCAACCAATCAGAAAAATCGTAGGTGACATATGATCAAGAAACAGATCAAAAGAGGGGAAATACAATTAAAACAAAGGTGCAAACAACAACAGAATTAAGGTCAATAACAACCGATCAAGATCCAGGTCGACCGAACAAGCAACGGATCAAATGTGGAGAAACTTGAGTACTTCACTTCCATCCGAGGTTTTTGCTGATGATGTTGTATTCCTAAGAACAATGAAAGCTCCAAAACCAAAACATCCAGCTCACAGAACACGTAACACCACCACAATCATCCACCTGAGCTACAAATCTTCTCCACCATTTCAAGACTTGTCTACAATGATCTTATTTAAAATAAACTGATGTTGGAACATTTTGAACTTAGTAGATTAAATTTTAGTCTGTGATCAGAGAAAGTTTTAGATTTCTTTACATGAACATAAAAATGCTATGACTAAGTAATGTCAACTACTGTTAAACTAATACGTTAGATATCAGTTCAATCACCTATTGACTTACTTAGTTACTTATTTACGCCTGTTACCCCTCAGTAGAGCATAGGTCGCCGACCAACAGTGTCCAACCTACTATGTCCTGGGTCTTCTTTTTCAGTTCTCTCCAACTGATATCCATTTGTCTCACGTCTGTCTCCATTTTTTTAGTGTAATTTGTTCTTTGGTCTCCCAATTTTCTTTAGGTTTTGCGGATTCCAAGTCAGGGGTTGTGTTGTAATATAGTTAGGTGGTTTCCTGAATGTGTGTCTTATCCACTTCCAGAGATTTTGACTGATTTCTTCTCCATCTGGAATCTGGTTTGTTCTCTCCCACAACAGGTTATTGTTGATAGTGTCTGGTCAACGGATCCTCAGTATCGGGCGTAGACAAACACTATAACCTCAAATAGACCGTGTGTACTATTTACCCCACTGATTATTATATTGACATATTTTTCCAACTAGAGTTATGGAGATCTGTTAGGATATTCATCCAATATCCTAAGAGAATTATTCGTCAATTCCTATTGCTTAATTCCTACTGGTCAATTTTATGGTCGTCCTAGTAGATATCAATGTCACGTGCTCCAGTGTTGTTTCTTATTGGTTGTCCTGACTATCAATGTCACTTCAAATGTTACTGCTTATTGGTCGTCTTAACTGTCAATGCAACAGAATTCGATGTTGTTTCTCATTCGACCCAAAAGTATAAATATGCATTATCTGTAACGTTTTATGACCACGACCAGAAATCGGTCCGGATCCCTGATTCTCATCTGGATTCGGACCTCGTACTTTCTGGATGCTAGTAGAATACATGTTCTACTTCATATCAAGTCTTGTCTTCTTTTACTCAATATGGGGGTTGGGGTAATCGGATTTGAGTAGCATGTTGTGTCGCTGGATCCTCGATTCTCGTCCTCATTTTCTGACTAGGTAAACTCATAATTGCTCAAGTATATCAAGTTGACGCGTTTACGTGCACCTTGAAATCATGAATCATTCATTGTTAGGGCACGGTTAGAAATGTGGCAGCAATGAAAGACGGCCGTTTCGTCCTGTTATGGGACTCATCAACATTGCACAACGACGAATCCTGCGAACACCTAATCTCTAGACCATTGAGCCGTCATCCAGCGGTAGTTACAGCCTACACATTTACAGGTTTGAACTCCACTGACCCTTATTTTCTCACTAAAACTCCAAGAATTTCCTCATAAAGCTAATCCTGCGAGTATCAGGCAGGAGTTGTGGATGCGCACTAATGCTGATGAGTAAGTAGTCCCATATCATGACGAAACGTTCATCTTTCAGTGCTTCCAGATTTCTAACAGTTGTCCAACAATGATTCATTCATGATTGGAGAAAAATAAAATCAATTTACACATGAAATGAATCGTATTTTGTGTGTGTATGTGTTAATAAATAGTTTAAAAATTTGTGAATAATTTAAATTTATACGCTACAATTTAATTTACAGATAAGTGAAATGAAATTTTTTCCAAAAAAAAATAATTCACATATCAAAATATTTTTTTTGATAATGTTTTGTTACAATGCACATATGTGTGAGAAAATTTACTGATAAATTGTATTTATGTATTTTTTTTAAGTTCAAGTTACAATATTTTCAAATTGCTATTGATCACTGATGATTGATCAAATCGGACCGCTTTTTTTGATATAGTTTAATAGTTTAATAGTGCTATTGTTTGAAGTTAATAAACAGAGAGATCATTTTGGGACCCCAAAATATCGTAACAGTGCTTGCTCACTTGTGACTACTAGCTTCGTAAGGAAATTCTCAGAGTTCTAGTGATGAGAAGACGTGACCAATGGAGTTCAACCCTGTCGGGTGTAGTAGGCAGTAACTAACTACCAAAGACAAATGGGTGAGGTCGCGTAAAATCCCTAGATCAATCAGAGTTTTTAGACAAAAACACCGTTGGATGCCGCCGGCTCAGTAGTCCGATGGTTAGGCGTTCACACACAACACCGAAGGTCCCGGGTTCGAATCCTGCGAGGTGCAGGAGTGGTGGATGCGCACTGCCTCTAAGGAGTCCCATACCAGGACGAAACTGTCGTCCGGTGCTTCCAGGTTTCTAATGATGGTCTAACAATGATTGATTGATGATTTCAAAAGAGAGATCATTGTTTGTCAAACTCAGTGTTTGTGATTGTTGACATATAATAACAATCAATATGTGTAACATTTAGTGGCTGTATAATGTTCGTTGTTGGGATTCACCATCCCAATGGTGATATAATTCCATATTTACAAACAATTGAGTCGTGGATGCACACTGCTGAGGAGTGCCATAACAGGACGAAACGGCCGTCATTCAGTGCTTCCAGGTTTCTAATGGTGGTCTAACATTGGTCGGTTTTTATGGTTTCAAATATGTGTAACTTTACTATTCATCAAAAAGTCAATTTCCTTCTCATTTTTTTTCACTCTCTCTCTCTGTTTCTCTCTGTCTTTTTAAATTACAGGCTGAATCACGTTTAAATGCACAAAATCAAATTGGTCTTACACCATTAATGGAATCTGTATCATATAATAAACGTGAAGCTGTTAGTTTATTAATTAAACAAAAAGATATTGATTTGTATAAAAGAGATTTTTGCACTGGTGATACAGCATTACATATTGCTGTAAAAAAAAATTATATCCATATTGTAGAAATATTATTAAGAGCAGGTGAGTAAGTATTCTATAGGTTTTTGTTTTAAAAAAAATGTTTCAACAATTGAACAATGTAGAACTTCATACATAAGTAAGTACATCAGTTCAGGTTGCCGCTATACCACTGCATTAGCACAAAGACGCAACTGTCAGTTTAAATCCAAGAGTGATAGCGATAGTAGAAGTATTAGCAATAATGGAGAGAAGATTAGGGAACGAAGATATGATTAGAGAAGTTTCTACCTTGACACGTGGTGGTCGTGATTGCCTATCGTGATGAACAAACTGAGCTATATTGGCTGGAACATATGTTCCTGCAAGGTTCTAACATGCCAGGCAGGTCGATTGGAGAGCGATGAGACTAATAGCAGCTACTCAAAGTCTGAGGGTTAAGTCGTACTTGTGACTGACTGTGGAGGGGTGTGATAGCAGTAAGGTGTTTCCCTCTGAAAACCAGAATCTGCAGCGATTCTGAATTCTCACAAGGAAGGAAGGGTTAGAAAAGGTCGACCCTAAAAATGTCACACCTCACCATACCTCACGGATTTCCGTCTCCTTGGGTAAGGGTGCCCACTAAGGTCTTTTAAGAGCGCAGCTAACACTCAAAAAATCCTTTCATAAAAAGGCCGTGCGTGACCGGCCTCAAGCAGTTGTCCCTTGGACTCTGCGGTCACGCTCCCAGGTCTCCAAGACCAACACTAATCTATCTTCCTTTTCAGGTCCCTCAAGAAACAACCTTCCACGTTGTAGGCAGCCGGGAAATGACAGTCGCCCTCATACCCGTAACAGCACTCGAGACCGAATTGGTCAAAATCAAATCCTTCCTACACCCTCTCTATTCTCCATGACTAACTCTTCTCACAATGTACAAGTATCTTTCATAAATGTTTCAGCAATAGGTAGTAGGTACATAATGTTTAACTTTCACATTAGATCGTTTAATTTGGATTATGCAGTCTGATTTGTAGCCGCGGTGGGTGATTGTCGTGGAATTTCGTTCTCTGAGCTGGGGATGTTTTGGTTGAGGAGCTTTCATTGTTCTTAGGAATACAACATCACCAGCAAAAACCTCGGATGGAAGTGAAGTACTCAAGTTTCTCCACATTTGATCCGTCGCTTGTTCGGTCGACCTGGATCTTGATCGGTTGTTATTGACCTTAATTCTGTTGTTGTTTGCACCTTTGTTTTAATTGTATTTCCCCTCTTTTGATCTGTTTCTTGATCATATGTCACCTACGATTTTTCTGATTGGTTGATAAATTGGGTCAATGTCGATGTGTTTGTTGAATGCTGATTGACTAGAGTGCCAAGCTTCTAAAAATTCTCTAATGTTCTTTGTGCTCCGCGTATCTAGTATTTCCACATTGTTCCAATTGAATATATATATCCATAGTTGTCCGTATGTATTGATATAAGCGAAGAATTGTCATGGCGTTTGATGATATTTGGTTTTTCTTCATTTGTCATTTTGTCCTTTAGTCTACATAGGATTGACTGAAATGATTCTGTTGGTTTGTGTGCCAAACCTATTTCAAATGGTTTCAGTAGTCGTGCTGTATGCTCCGATATGTCTTTTATGTATGGTAGGATGATCCGTTTATTGGTGCCTGTGCTTGATTTCGCTTCTATCGATAGTTTCAGCTGATATTTTTCTGATAAAGTTGCGTGGATAGCCGTTCTTTTGAAAGATAGTCATAACATGCTTTGCTTCGTTTCTTCCTGCTTCCTGTGTGATGCAACATGTCGTTGCTATCTTGAACAAAGTTTGCGTGCAGTTGATTTTATGAGTTCTTCGGTTGTTGCTACTGTAGTTGAGAATTAGATTTGTGTGGATTGGCTACCGAAATACTTGAGTTTACAGAGTTTATCTGCATCAGCTCTGAACAACCTTATCATTGATATATTATACAATCTCATTTAAATTTAGAGAATGCAACTTGAAGTTATGCACGAAGATGCTAATGATCATAGTTTTTATTGTTAGGAATTTTCTAGCAAACTACACTGACTTCAAAATACTTGGTTGGTTTAAATTTCTTAATTTTTAACCTACAGTTAACTTCAAACTAACTCTTCATTGTTTCGTTGTATGATGTTATATTGTTAATAAGGCCGGCAATTAATAGAGTATCAGCTCTCTGGAATATTACAGACGTAATTTAAAACTGAATAATTTGATTTTGACCAATTTGGTCTTGTGTGCTGTTACGGGTATGAGGACGGTTGTCACTTTTGAACTGACAATTACATCTCTGTACTGATGTGGTATGGCGGCAGCCTGACCAGATGTACTTACTTACTTATGTACGAAGTTCTACATTGTATCTATCTGTCTGGCCAGCATACAGCATTACAACAGCCCATAAACAAATCTATTGATTATTTTGTAACACTTATTAACATCAAGTATAAAATACACAATCTACAATCAATAATTCTGATCATTATATTTTCTTGTTATTTTTAATTTTTCTTTTTCATAGGTAATTGGTATATTGAATATAATTATAATAATTTAGGTGAATCATTTGTACACGATGTAGTTGCATATAATCGATTAGAATTATTACGTTTATTTCTAGCATATAATTATGATTTAGACAGACCAGCTAAACGTCTTCCACCAAATATACATTTACTCTCATCAACATCAACTTCATCGTCAGCATCCACATCATCATCGTCAACAGCATCAACATCCACATCAACATCATCAAATTATTTAAATTTATCCAAATCTACACATACTACTAATATGACCAATAATACAACAATAATTTCATCTGATGCGAATAATCGAACATGTCTGAAAAATCCATTTGAAAAATCACCATTTAAAATGGCATTAGAACGTGGACATCTTGATATGGCAAGAATTTTAGCAGAAGTTGGTTGTTTTTGTACTAGTTTACCAATGAATTCCACTAGCAGTAGTAGTGGTAGTAGTAGTAGTAGTATACCATCGGTATGTGCAAGCACCTCATCCACACCTACACCAACATCGTCCACATCCACACCTACACCGACATCATCGTCAACTAACACAAATTCTACAGAAATCAATTCAATTATTAGAAATTCACATTTAATTCATCAAAATTTATTAACACGACGTTATAATGGTTTATTAGAAGTCAAATCATTACAAAAATGGTGTCGTAAAGTGATTAGACAATATTTAGGTTTTCGTCTTATTGAAGCACTGCCATTATTACCGATTCCTGTACCATTGAAAGATTTTTTATTACTACGAGATATTGATTGGTCCATTTATCTAAATCATCATCATCATCATGCTCATCAGCAGCAACAGCAGGATAGTAATAATCGTAGTTCTATTATTAATTCAGGAGAATTAGCTATTATTGTACCGATTTAAATTTCCCTCCAACACGTTTTTTTTTAAAATTTAAACAAACCAACCCGCCAAAACACAACACACAAGACAAAAACCATTGATTTTCAAATGTTTTCCATTTTTACTCAGTCTTAGAAAATTTATAGATTAATTTATGATGAAAAGAGTGAAGAACATTGTTCAATTATAGGTTGATACACATTGAATATAGAAGAATAAATTTTAATTTAACAATATTCTAGGAAATTCATACATTTTAATAAAATATATTACTATTACTATTATTATTATTACGATTATTACTAGTATTTGGAATATATAAAACTTGAACTGACACAATTCTTATCAAGTGCCAACAAACATTGAAGTATATACACACAAATATACAAATATATTTGAAAAATGTCTATTTTTTTTCGACGTTATAATTGTATTTATGAAATTATATGTAGTACCATGAATATTGATTGTAATTTGTATTGGAGTATTACAGAGTTCTAGGTAGGGATGGCAGATGAATAGATGAAGTAGTGAAACTTCATCAGTTGAGGTGGTTGGGATACATGTGTTATGTATGGCTAACCACCGACTGCTTCGTCGAGCTATGTTTTGTGGTGTTGTAGGAGTAGGTTGGAAGAAAGTTAGGTGCGGCCAAACCAAAACATGGCAGAAATCTATGAAGTCAGTGAGAAGTGGACTGAGTCGTGTTGGTAGATGTAGGCTACCTGGTTGGGTTCCGTGAGACGAAAGTCACCAATTGTTAAAGACCTTGAACGACAAGGCTCAGAATCGTTTGCAATAGCGCAGGTGCACCGACTCTTTGTGTTCTATGAAATTCTAACCTTCTGAATTCCTCATGATCTCTACCTTTCTCCTTCTAAATTTGTCTGACTGAATTATACCTCTCGAATCATATCTTCGCTCTGTAATCTTCTCCATTACTGCTAATACTTCTATTACTGCTATCACTCTTGGATTTGAACTGACAGTTGCGTCTGTGTGCTGATGTGGTATGGCTGTAGTGCCTCCACATATATTCCAGTTCGCTTACATCTAACTTGGTTAAGCCCTTTCGATTAATTTATTTAACCAAGCCATTTGTATTGCAACAATTTATATGTACCATTCGTTCTTATTATTGTTGTCTGGTTTGTATGAGCTCACATGACATGTCCCACTCGCCATTTGACCTTGTCAATCATTCGTCGCTTTTATTCATGTGTGTGCACGCCTATTTCGCTTGTCGCATATCCGTCTTCTATTTGTCTGACTATGAATTCCTAGTCATGTTCTATCACTTTGAGTTGGCTCTTAGCCTTCTCCAATGTACTTCGCCCATCCGCATATTCGCTCGCTAGTGCGTCTGCCCGGTCTGTCTGTGGTCTGCTATCCTTATTTGTGGTGTGCCACAATAAACGGATACGATACTTCGAATTCATCTTCTGATTTATTAACCGTCAGACGTCATTTAGTAACGATTGTCTGAACGAGCTATTTACGAAACGTTAGAACACGTCAAAACCGGCACACTACATGGCAACCTGAACTGATGTACTTACGTACAAAGTTATGCGTTGTATCTGTCTATCTGTCTATTACAGAGTAACTGCTGCAATTAATAGCTCATAGTCCAAACTTTGGCCTCTAATATAAGTCAGAGTAAAACCAATACAAACTTAATGGGTGATACACAATCCAATCATGAATAAATCATGGTTAGATCGCTATTAGAAGCCTGGGCGCATTGAATGATGGCCGTTCGCGCCTGGTATGAAACGACTCATCAGTAGTGCTTATCGACGAATCCTGCTATTCGAAGGATTCGAACCCAGGACCTTCGGCGTTACATGCGATCGCCTGGCCTCTAGACCACTGAGCTGGAATCCCACAGTGTTAATGTTGGATATAATCAAAAAGGCAAATTTATGATTAAATGAAGATAACAATTATTGCTTGTCAGTCAGTTACAACGTAAAACTTCGTGCGTGTGTACATCAGTTCAGGTTGCCATACCACATCAGCACAGAGACGGAAAGTGCATAGTAATAGAGGCAGTGAGAGTATTAGCAGAAATGAAGAATATTAAGAGTGGAAGATGTTATTCAAGGCGTATAATCCAGTGAAATAACTTTAAGAAAAGAGAAAGTATAAAAAAGGTGATGAAGAATTCTGAAGATCAGGAGTTGAGAAAAGACAAACACTGGATGCATCATCTGTGCCATTGCAAACTATTGTGAGTCATGTCATTTCAGGTCTCTAACTAACCGTCGATTACTAGTGTCTTGCAGACACTAACCAGGTAGTCTACACCTACTTACATAGCTCAGTCCACTTGTCAGCGACTTCATGGTTTTGTGTCATACTTCGGTTTGGTCGCCTGTGGCTTTCTTTCAACATAATCCTGCAACACAAAACATTATATTCAGGAAGGACTCATGTGTCATACAGATAATGCTTCATGTACTATGCTGACTTGGTAATACAAACCAAAAGAACTGTCGTAGTCATTCTGATTCGTTTGATAAAAATGTTACTACAATGCAAATACTTTCTTTGGAAATTCAAAAATCCACCAAGATAAGTACACATGGAAAAAAAATTTGGGTACCATATGAAGCCGTTTAACGTATATACAACATAAAAAGAGCTTATATGGGATAAATTTCTTTTGTTAACCTCAAAATAAAAGAATTGAAAAGTAATTTTGGCGGAAAATGTATATCAGTAGTATTGTGGTGTACGCTACTTATGTTCACATAAGTAGTATGTGATGTCAAATGGAAATCCAAATGTCTGACAGCAAAAGATCGAGAAGGAAAGAATGAGAACCGAAGGAGATTTGTAGGTAACGTAAACTGAACTGTAGTCTGAACAGTCTCAATGAAAGAACATTGAAATCTGAAACAAATAAGGATTCGTTTGCAAATGATGATTTCACGGGAAGATTTTGTACATATGCTTAACAACTCTGTAATATTCGCTTAAATATAGATGTTGATGTCCTCACCTGAGTTTTCGTGCACAACAGTAGTAGTAGGGAAAAATACAACTTACTTTTTTAATTCATTGTATTAAGTATGATAAATTATTCGGATCATCTGTTTTCTGATGAATGAAAGTTTTCTTAAACACACTTTATCGATCTTCCAAGTGTTTTTTGTTCTGGTTAAACAAATGTAAGTTTGTTTTATTATGATCAAGTTACATATTCGTTTATTTCGAAATTGAGTCACAGGGCGGTCGATATTCAATATATTCGTAGACTTCTTATACTGTTTGTTCAGTCAGCCGTTACTAGATAATGCCCAAAAGTGTAGAAATCGAAAGATGAATACGAAGTGTTGAATGCGTATATTGTCGCACCGAAACCACAGACAGGTCCATGAAACAAAAATAATGTGCCAGTGACGAACAGCAAGTGAGTGAGCGAATAAGTGAATGAATAAGATTAAAATGTACAGAATGAATAAGTCATCAAATTATTTAAGAGGCTAAAATCAAAGCGATTAGAATGAATATACACGTAGGCAGTAAGCAATGCTCTATCATACCTGCTCATACGAGCGCGACAATAATACAAGCACAATGTTAATCAAGAGGGCTTAACCAAATTAAATGCGAACAGACTCAAATGCATGTGAGGTACTAAAAGTCAAAACACTGCAGTCAAAGACCATTATGAACAATTATTACATGAAACGGTATTTACAATATCATTTGAAAGACGGTCATCAAAAACAGAAGAGTTTGAGACAGCTACGAAAATGTAGGATGTATAATGGATAGAGCTCTAATGATGAGAACATTAACTATCAAAATTTTACAAACTATTGTTGATCACTACGAATGTGTCTCCGTTTAACATATTCCTAAAAACTGACCATCCTGTTCTCGACAATCTGATTATCATCTCACGAATAAGTTCGCATGTTTAGGGTTAGAATGGAATTTGTTTCTACTCCTTGTTGGTTAGAGGGAGATTCGATTTTCAGTCACTAATTCCTAGATTAGAACGCCGCTCCACCTGTATCGGTTTCGGTAATCGCGTAGATTCGTCAGCCGTTACTTGGGTTATAGACAGATACGTGGGGGATTATCTAAAATTTGTTTTATGGGTTATGGTTAGCCGGTTTGTATACCCAACTTACACGCATCAGTAGACCCTGCTTATTTGTTGCATAGTCTTAAATTCAAGCATCGTCATCATCAAGGATGTAATCACTGATGAACGAAAAGTATCTAATTTTGGGTCGTGAAGACTTTAGTTGCGCCTTTAAGGAGAAACATGGCCAGTGAGAGTAGAAGACATTCGTAGGTTACTGGTTTTCGATCATAGATGTCTTCAAAGCATTGCTCGTATATCCTGGGACACACGAGTGAGCAACGTTGTTATTAGGAAACGGGTGTTAGGTAAGAATGGCAGATCAATCGATGAAGTAATGAAACTCCATCAGTTGAGGTGGTTGGGACATGTGTTACGTATGCTCAAAAGCCAACTTAAGTCACTGACTAGTTGACTGAGTCATGTTGGTAGTTATCGACTACCTGTTTGGGGTCCGCGAGATTATAATAATCGATGGTTAGCGACCCTGAATAACATGGCTCAAAACCGTTTGCAATGGCGCCGGTGCATTTATTCTTCGTGTTCTCTCAAATCCTAATCTTCTGGATTCTTCAACACCTCACTGAGTCACACTTCTTGAATAATATTTTCTAATCCTGACCTTTCCGATTACTTCTCATTCCCTTACTACCTCTACTACTATTTGGATTTGAATTGACAATTACATCTCTGTGTGCTAATGCGGTATGGCAACATGAACTGATGTACTAACGTACGAAGTTCTACGTTGCATCTGACTGACTGACTTTAAGGAGACTATTTTCTAAGTAGCATTGTACGGTAGTTTTCAAATCATGGGTCGTAAGGAGCGCTATCGAAATCTCAGCACAGATACAGAAGACTCGATTGGCTTTTGCCAACCTACGCCACTTATGGTGTAGGAGAAATATCCGTCTATCAATCAAAAGATGAGTTTGTAGCTCAGCAGTTCGCTCCGTCCTACTTTATGGCTGCAAAACATGGCCAGTCAGAGCAAAGGATATTCATAGGTTTTCAGTGTTCGATCATCGTGTATCCTGGGACAACTGAGTAAGCAATGTTGTCGTTAGGAAACAAGTACTGGGTAAGGATGGCCAATAAATAGATGAAGAGCTGAAGCTCCATCAGTTGAGATGGTTGGGACATGTGAAACGAATGTCCAACCACCGACAGGGTTTTGTGATGTAGGAGTAGGTTGGAAGAAAGCTAAGGGCGGTCAGACCTAAACATGGCACAACTGACAACTGGACTGAGCGATGTAGGTAAGTGTAGACCGCGAGGTCAGTGTCTAGTAACCGATGGTTAGAGACCTTGAATGACATAACTCGGAATCTTTTACAATAACAGAGGTGCATCCATTCCTTGTGTTCCACTGAATTCTATTCACCATTCCTCATGATCATCATCTTTCTCTTCACAAATTTATTTGACTCAGTTATACTCCTTGAATAACATCTTCAACCCTTAATCTTTCAAACTAATGCTCATACACTTCTACTACATCTACCACTATGGAATTTGAATCAACGACTGGATTTTTGTGCTGTCGTAGGACGGCTGTACGTACGAAGTTCTACATTGCTGCTGACTGACAATTGAATTGATTAGAGTTAAACATACAAATCAATGGATACTATCTTGCCTATCACATTACCTGAAAATCCTAAGTTCATCTCTTAGTGAAGTCCTGCATACTATAATGAAATAGCTTTTCAATGTGTCTCAAGGCTTTTAATAACTGCTTAACCGAAAATCACAAAATTTTTAATAATCTCTACAAACTCCACTCTACTTATTATATGTGATGACATAGTTCTATTCGGTGATGCTGACAAAATGCAGCGTCTTCTGACTAACATAAGCAACAATGCGAGCATGTTTGGGATGCGGTTCTCAACCTCGAAATGCAAAATGTTGCTTCAACACTGGGTTGCATTGGCACCTGAACTAGTGATAGGGAGTGAAGTAGTCGAGCGTGTAGATCACTTCACTTATCTTGGGAGTCTCATCAGTGCTAACGGTCTGGTGACTGACGAAATCTCAGCTCGGATACAGAAAGCTCGATTGGCTTTTGCCAACCTGCGTCACTTATGGCGTAGGCGTGATATCCGTTCACTGACCAAAAAACGGGTGAACTGCGCAGCAGTTCAATCCGTCTTACTTTATGGCTGTGAAACATGGCCAGTCAGAGTAGAAGATATTCTTAGGTTACTGGTTTTCGATCATAGGTGTCTTTGAAGCATTGCTCGTATACCGTGGGACAACCGAGTAAGAAATGCTGTTTTCAGGAAACGAGTACTAGGTAAGGATGGCAGATCGATAGATGAAGTAGTGAAACTTCATCAGTTGAGGTAGTTGGGTAATGTGTTGCGAATGCCTAACCACCGACTGCCTCGTTGAGCTATGTTTTGTGATGTAGGAGTAGGTTAGAAGAAAGTTAGCGGGCGGTCAGACCAAAACATGGCAGAAATGCATGAAGTCAGTGACAAGTGGACCGAGTCACGTTGGTAGATGTAAACTACGTGGTTGGCGTCTGCAAGACGAGAGTCACCGATTGTTAGAGACCTTGAACGACATGGCTTAGAATCGTTTGCAATGGAGCAGGTGCATCCATTCGTTGTGCTCTCTCAAATTCTTATCTTCTGGATTCGTCAGCACCTCTAACTTTGTCTTTCTAACCTTATCTCACTCACTGAATTATACTTCTTGAATAATATCTTCAAACCCCCTAGTCTTCTTCATTACCATTAATATCTCTACTATCTCTATCATTATGGGATTTGATTTGACATTTGCATCTCTGTGTGCTAATGTGGTATGGCAACTTGAACTCTTATGTACTTACGTAGGTACGAAGTTGCACGCTGCATCTGACTGACTGACTGACTTATTATATGTACTACTACATAGACTAGTTATTATTAATCATTAAATAGAACATTTTGTACAACAATCTTTGTTTGTTTGTATCTATTATTATGCAACAAAAAACACAATAATTTGGGAAGATGATTAAAACAAAAAAAATTGGTTAATATAAAATTTGAAAATGAAGAAAATGAAGAAAATAGAATAGAAAATAACCAGGGCATAATAATAATAATAATAATAATAAAAATTTGTAAAAAAATAATAATAAACTGTTTTATTGAAAAACTTTAATACAAAATGAACATTGTGTATTTTGTATGATAACAAGAATAAGATGACAATTCAACTGAACACACAAAAAAAATAAATACTCAAGATGGAAGAATTTCATTAAAATGATAATAAACTTTTGTACGTTCAGTAAGTGTGATATCTTTGAAGCCAGCATTTAAGAAACTATCGACAACAACCTTAAAATAGAAAGAAAAAAAATTGTATAATAGAGAAACTGTGTGCGTGTGTGTGCGTCTACAAACAGCATACAAACACTTTGTTGAATGATAATATAAAATAAAAAGTAACACTAATTAATAACCCCACATGTAGTCATTACTCAATCAAACATTGAATTGTAAATGTTGCAGTGCCTCCACATATATTTCAGTTCTCTCACATCTAACTTGGTTAAGCCCTTTCGATTAATTTATTTAACCAAGCCATTTGTAAAACAATAACTTATATGTACCATTGGCTTTTATTATTGTGTGGTTTGTATGCGCTGGTATGATTGAACGTTGGTTACACTTGCGCGCATATTCATACTTTTCGCTTTAATGTTAATCTCGTAATATTCCCATGAACTCACATGATGTGTATCGCTTGCTTTTGACCTTGTCAATCATTCGTCGCTTTTATTCATTTGTGTGCATACCTATTTCGCTTGTCATATGCCTGTCTTATTCTTATCTGACGATAGGCAAACCCGACCACCACGTCAAGGTAGCAGTTACGGTCGGGAAAGCAGCTACGAATAACCTCAATTTTCAAAAGTCACATTTCTCAGTCATACATTTAAACTATCATTGAATTATTATTCAAAACTATCTTCACATAAATCATAAATCATTAAAAAAATATTTATTTTACACTAATTACTTACCTCTTTAATTCCATCTAAAACAATAATAAATCGATAACGTTGTTGTAACAATGGCCAAATATTACTAGCCATTAAAGCTGTATTAGCAAAACTAAACACTATCATATCAGCATCTGGTAAAGTGTCAATATCATCACGAATATGAATACGTGATTGTTTAAACCAAACAGATATTTTATATTGAGATGACCATTGACGATCGAATACTGTTAAATAATTACCCCATCCAGAGCATTGATCAATAGCATAATAAATAATACGTTGATTGAAACCACGACAACGTGCATAGGCCAGATAAGCAGCAATATCTGGTCCAGGACCAACACCAATACTAATTAGACGAGTAACATGCTCGCGTAAATATACTTCAACTTGTGGATTTTCTGGAATAATTCTATAAACTAAAGCCTTAGGAAATAAAAATTCAATGAACATAAATGAATTGATTTGAATGAAAAGTAATAAGTTAATGTACATATTTAATTATATGAAAATACTCTTCCTTTCTCTCGTGTGACATAATTGTCTAGAGTATCCTTTTCCTAACACCATCATTGCTTACTCAGTTACTCCATATTGCATAAGACATGCTTCGAAGACAACTATGATAGAGCATTACTTACTTACTTACTTACGCCTATTACCCACAATGGAGAAGAGGCCGCCCACCAGCTTTCGCGAACCAACTCTGTCTGTCCTGCGCTTCGCTTTCCAGTTCTGTCCAATTTTTGTTGATTCCGCTCATATCTTTCTCTATTTCTCGGCGTAATGTGTTCCTTGGCCTTTCTCTTTTCCTTTCGCCTTGAGGGTTCCATGTGAGGGCTTGTCTCGTGAAGCAGTTAGGTGCTTTTCGTAATGTGTGTCCTAACCACTTCCACCGCTTCTTCCTCATTTCCTCCTCCACTGGAATCTCGTTTGTTCTCTCCAACAGTTCGTTGTTGCTGATGGTGTCTGGCCAACGAATCTGAAGTATTTTGCGTAGACAGCTGTTGATAAACACTTGTATCTTCTGGATGATGCCTTTCGTAGTTCTCCAAGTTTCCGCTCCATACAGTAGAACTGTCTTGACATCTGTATTGAAAATCCTGATTTTGGTTTTGGTTGAAAGTTGTTTGGAGTTCCAGATATTTTTCAACTGTAGAAACGCAGCCCTTGTTTTGCCAATCCACACCCTCACATCTGCATCGGATCCACCTTGATTGTCGATGATGCTGCCCAGATATGTAAAAGCGTTAACGTCCTCCAAGGCATCACCATCAAGAGTGATTTGGTATGATAGAGTATTAGGAACCTAAAAATATCCTTGAGTCTTATTAACCGTTTTTCACACTCGTAAGGTAAGATGAAGAGAACTGCTGCGCAGCAGACTCTTCCTTTGGTTAAAAGACGATTATCTCGCTTATGTCAAAAGTAACATAATTTGCCACAAGCCAATCGAGTCTTCTGTAACCGTGCTGAGATTTTGTCAGACATTAGGTCATCAGCATTGATGAGATTCCTGAGATAAGTGAAGCAGTCAATACGCACCACTACTTCACTCCCTCTAACCAGTTTAGGCGCTGATGCTTGCCAATCCCAAAGCAACATTTCGCATTTCGGCTGAGAGAACCGCATCATGAACATGCTTTCACTGTTGCATAGGGTGGTCAGAAGACTACATTTTTTCAGCGTTCTAACCAAATAAGACTCTGTCATCGTCATATTCTAAGTTGAGCAGTGAACCTCCTGGTAAAAGTTCAATTCCTGAAAAAGCAGACGAAGAAATTGTTGTTTCTAAAAGCAGGTCTACGACAAAGTTGAATAAGAATGGAGAGTAGACAACCCTGACGAGCACCAGTTGAGGTATTCATTTCCGATGATAGTTTTCCATAAGCTCTCACTCGACGAGCAGTGTTCAGGTAGAAAGCCTATACAAGGTTAATGTACTTATTTGGTGTATCTTTCAATGACAGGCACTGCCACAGAACCTCACGATTTACAGAGTCAAAGTGTCAGGGAATACAACATTTATCGAATGCCCAAATGTGTGCCTGTTCTAAAACCTGATGAAATGTGAATATATAGTCTATATACTAACGCACAGGTCTGAAACCAGCCTGGTTTGTTGCTCTTCACGAGCTCTCGTTATGGGTCAAAGTATTATATTTGTTAAACTGATTACTCTGTGACTGTTACAAGAGAACTTTTGTCCCTCAACTAAAGACTCCGACAATCGGTGGTTGAGACTAGTCGGATGGGATTACGTCCAGTTCCCCGATTATAGCTGCGAAAACTGGACCACCATTCTTATAAATGTCAGGGGTTAATCTATCAGGACTTGCTGCTCTCTCTCTTCCTACGTTATGTGTAGCCTTTTTGACCATTCAGGCTTACTGGAGATTGTGGATAAATGAAATGTGGCCGAAGGCCAGTTAAACTGCTTCCTAAAATGTTTTGCCTATCTATCCAATCTCCTGGACTGGAAGAGTCCGAATACCGGTTTCCCTGATAAGTCTAAACAATTGCCTACTGTTACCTGTCGCATCTACCTCTTCCATCCCTTTTACTTTCGCTACCCACCACCACTCAAGATCATTGTGTAGGCTTTTTGTTAGCCTGTGTCTAAGCTATTCCCTTTGCTCATTATGTTCAGAGCCAGACAGGATGAATTTACAAGTATTTATCAGTTCACTAGATGTTACTGAAATCCAGTGCCCCTCCTTAACCATTTGGTTTAATTTATTGGTAGAAATCACTGCTGTTACCATGGCTTTCAGGATAGTTATCCAAGCTACCTGAGGGCGAGCGTCACTTACATGGTTGTTTAACTGGTTTTTTAGTTGCTTGCCAAACATACTCTTGGCCTTTTTATTGTTAAGTAGATCTGTAAGGGGTTTCCTCGCTGTTTTTCTTACGATCAGCAAGCCATAAACAAATACTGATATCTCGCGGATCCCAATCAGATAGTCTACACGCACTAACATGGCTCAGTTCATTTGTCAGTAACTCCACTGCGTATGTGAGGTTACTGTCCCATTTACATTTCCAATTTAAAACCGAAAACCCCAACATTCATAAAGCTAGACACAAAACCTATCATACTCTAAAATTGTATCCTTAATAGTCAACGGGCCTTCGCATCCACCAGTCCAGTTTAAGGACCCGATATTCGCTTTTCGTTGTCTCAATTTCGTAAACAATACTCCGACCATAAGAAGGTAGTGAGTAGGACCTGAACTCTACCAGTGGTTGTTAACGCGTGACTGCACGAAGTCATTTCGAGGAGAGCAAACTTCCCCCTTTCGAACATACCAAGGCATTTGGGAGGGGGGGGCAGATAAACATTATGATAAAGGAAAATTACTTTGAAAAAATTATATCTAAGTTGTTTTTACCTGAAGAAAACTTGTAGCGCTATTTATATAACGTTTTTGAGTGTAAGTGGCACGAAATGTGTCGTTATCGTAATAAGTTAGAAGGCATTCTTTTCGACGTATTTTACCTGGAAAAAAATAGAATTTTAAAAATTTATAAATATTACGGGAATGGCCTCTCATTACTCGATGCTTTTTAAGAGTTAATTAGCTAAACAGTAACAACTGTTGATTTAAATTATTACTATTATTATTATTACATCACAGCACTCGACTTCCAGCTACTCAGTCCCCCCCGACCGAAGCTGCTACTTTGACGTGGTGGTCGGGCTTGCCTATCGTCATGACCCAACAGAGCTATATTGCCTGGAACATATGTTCCTCAAGGTTCTACCATGCCAGGTTGGTCGATTGGAGAACGATGAGACTAAAAGCAGCTACCCAAGGTCTGAGGGCGAAGTCGTACTGCTGACTGCAGAGGGGTGTGACAGCAGTAAGGTGTTTCCCTCGGACAAACAGAATCTGCAGCGATGCTGCCTTCTCACAAGGAACGAAGGGTTAGAAAAGGTCGGCCCTAAAAATGTCACACCTCCCCTAACTCACGGATTTCCGTCTCCCTGGGTAAGGGTGCCCACTAAGGGCCTTTAAGAACGGAGCTAATCCTCTAAATACCTTACATAAAAAGGCCGTGCGTGACCGGCCTCAAGCAGTTGTCCCTTGGACTCTGCGGTCCCGCACCAACACTAATCCATCTTCCCTTTCAGGTCCCTCAAGAAACAACCTTCCACGGTGTGGGCAGCCGGGAAGTGACAACCGCCCTCATACCCGTAACAGCACGCGAGACCAAATTGGTCAAAATCAAATCCTTCCTACACCCCCTAATGTCTCTCTTATCTCTACGACTAACTCTACTCACACTCCACATTTTCTCACTGCACCGCTAATGCAGACGAAGCGAGATCACGAAACGTCGTTCCTGGTCTCTTGAAACCCCGTTCTAGACTACATGTTGGAGCTTTTAATGTACGGACATTGTGTCAAATAGGGCAACAGGCATCACTAGCCAGGACTTTAGAATCTCGTGCCATCGATGTATGCTGCGTCTCGGAAACGCGCATACAGGATCCTAGTAAAGTCATTAACCTTATTCCACCTTGACTGACTCAGTCCCCAGTTTCAACCCTGTACCACTTACCTCAGTTTAACCAACCGGGTTTACTAGTCACGTTAATATCTTGGAAGTATTGTACAGTAACATTTCATGGTAGTTAGGAATTGTGAATAGTGTTAAATAATCTTTTTACTTAACGACTTAGAGTGTATAGCCAATACTGTCTAATTAAACAATCACACATTGATTAAATAACACTCGAAGCATTGCTCGTATACCGTGGGACAACCGAGTAAGCAATGCTGTCGTTAGGAAACGAGTACTAGGCAAGGATGGCAGATCAATAGATGAAGTGGTGAAACTTCATCAGTTGAGGTGGTTGGGACATGTCTTGCGTATGCCGAACCACCGACTGCCTCGACGAACTTTGTTTTGTAGTGTAGGAGTAGGTTGGAAGAAAGTTAGGGGCGGCCAGACCAAAACATGGCAGAAATCCATGAAGTCATTGACAAGTGGACTTAGCCATGTCGGTAATTGTCGACTACCTGGTTGGGGTCCGCGAGATGATAATAATCGATGGTTAGAGACCTTGAATGACATGGCTCAAAATCGTTCGCAATGGCGCCGGTGCATTTATTCTTTGTGTTCCCTCAAACCCTAATCTTCTGGATTCTTCAACACCTCTAGTTTCGACTCTCTAAACTTTTCTCACTGAATCATACTTCTTGAATAGTATCTTCTAACCGTAACCTCTCCGATTACTTCTAATTCCCTTACTACCTCTACTACTATTGGATTTGAATTGACAATTATATCTGTGTGCTGATGTGGTATGGCAACATGAACTGATGTACTTACGTACCAAGTTCTACGTTGCATCTGACTGACTGAATGAAATAACACTCAACTAGCAAGTAAAAAGCATTTTTAAGGTAAGCGCTATAGACTGTTACAAGATAGAATGTTCCTAAAGAATTAGTAAGAATTTTTTAATTACGCTTATATCAGTTAGTGAACCACTGACAAATATAAAACATTCTAAATGCATAGATAATCCACAATGTTGATTAAAGGATGATGGTATTTCTATGTAACCAAAGCTATGGCAACATACACAAGTCTAGATCCCACATAGAGTAGTCACAGAATTATTTTGACTGGAAAAAATAATTCTTTGCAATACACTGTCTTCACTAACTCAAGATGATAGAGTAGAATATCATACGGAATTGTAAGTAGTAGGGTTTAAGCGAAAAACCAAATAACTAATAGATAACTTTAAATCACGAAGCCACAAACAATGTAATCTTTGAGAATGGTCAGTCAGTCAGATGCAACGTAGAACTTCGTACGTAAGTACATCAGTTCATGTTGCCATACCACATCAGCACACAGATATAATTGTCAATTCAAATCCAATAAAAGAAGAGGTAGTAAGGGAATTAGAAATAATCGGAGAGGTTAGGATTAGAAGATATTATTCAAGAAGTATGATTCAGTGAGAAAAGTTTAGAGAGTCGAAACTAGAGGCGTTGAAGAATCCAGAAGATTAGGGTTTGAGGGAACACAAAGAATAAATGCACCGGCGCCATTGCGAACGATTTTGAGTCATGTCATTCAAGGTCTCTAACCATCGATTATTATCATCTCGCGGACCCCAACCAGGTAGTCGACAATTACCGACATGGCTAAGTCCACTTGTCAATGACTTCATGGATTTCTGGGAAATTCAGGACAATTTGATATCAAGTGTTGTTAGCTGTCGTATAATTTAAGAAAAGTGGTGGTTCATTGATAACATAGTCGTGATGCAAAGAAAAAATAACAGTGTGCGATGAGACCATACAGACTTTCAAACTAACATAGAAAAAAAAATTATTAATTTAATAGTTTGTGATTGCATAAGTGTATTCATCCAACGTACACAACTAAACAAATATAACTTTTAACAGAGTTACCCCATTCTCTGTAGAGACTTTGACCTCGTTGTTCACGATCAGATCTTAGTATAGAGTTAATTAACTTATCTATAGGTTGATACAATTCCACTATTTGTTTGACTTCTTGAGCAAATTTAGCTCGTCTTTGAACACAATTTTCCCATACAGATCGCAACTCTGCATCCAACTCATCATCAGCAATCTTTTGCTTTAGAAAACTCTCCCACCATGCTTCAACAGATTCATCAGATTCACCAGTACCAGGCTCAGCTGTCTCCATGAATTCACAATTTCCTGATTAACGATAGAAATTGAAAGACAACACATGAAAAATATAATAGTGAGAGTACTACATGTAGTAAAGGTAGTATGTAAAATATACACATGATAATTGAGTTGCAAATTAATTAAGAATGTGTGGTAGATGGGTTACATCAGTTGATTAATCTCAGACTTACGTATCTGAACAAGATACATTATGATTTACATGTTCACCTATCTTCAACCTCTGATTACGCATACTAAAATACGCTATTGGTTTACTTTAGATACAGACAGGAAAGTAATACACAATTAGATTAAACCCAAAGTAATAAAATTATCCAATCACTGCAAATTATTGTTTACTGACTGTCGTATAACTGCACGTGAGCATTTTAACGCCAGAAGCGGAATACAAAGAGTTTTCAACTTCCAACCTCATTTAATCAGCTCACAAAGTTTGTAAATTGAAAATGTGGGATTACATAAAAGGCGCGTGCACTTACACAGTAACGATCTTCGTTAGGACAAAACAGCCACCAATAATAACCACATTCAATATCCAATATCCAATATTTTTTCACGAGCTAGTGTAAACCAATTTAATTTCTTCGCGCTCGATTCTTGTTCTTTCGGTACGGTTCCAGGTGTTCGGTAATGTCCAATGGATGGAGGTCTAGCCACTCGACTGTCTAATTCTAGTCAGTTGGCAGTTGATTGTGAGTTTGTATGTCTCGGGATTTGAATGAAACGTTTGTTTCAGGGCAGTAGGGTTTCTGGATACTAGCAGCCATCACATTACCAAACCGAAGATCAGTTAGTTGCAATGTGGAGAGTAATAAGGGTAATAAGGGTAAATTAAAATGATAATATGAGTAAAATTTCAGAACTGAGTAATGTATAGATGAATTTAGTTTATTAATTGGTAGTGAAGATTGAGAGAGGACCGAAGTGTAAGCAAGGGAGAGGAATAGGCTAGATAGATTAATTGAGTGATCTGAGGAGATGGCAATGGTAACAACTAGCAGGTCTCAAGATATGCATCAGGCACAACTTGTCCAAGAGGGAGATGATAGTCCGCATGTGAGTAAGTGATTATCAAGTCTCTTCTTAAAGCAGTCCACTGAGGGGGCTGTAACTACCTCGGCTGGGAGAGCATTCCAAGTTGCGACGACTCGCAATGAGAAAAAGTGTGCACGAATCTGAGTGTTTGCTCTTTGATGTGCAATCTTTTGAGGATTGCCTCGAGGGGAGTGGTGGTGATGCATCGGTAAGATGCTCACATTGGGATGGTTTGGCGTGTTTAATATGGTGTACGCCATAATCAGGTCACCTCTGATTCTCCTGCACCTCAGTGGGAATAATCCCAAGATCTGGAGTCTATCGTCGTACGGTTTATTTTTCAACCCTATCACCCATTTGGTTGCTCGTCTCTGCACTCGATCCAAGAGATTAATGTCTCTTTTAAGCAGAGGGGGTGCGATGACGTTGTGAACCTCTAAGTGTGGGCGCGCGTACGTCTTAAAGAGGGTATTCAATATCCAATATCATTTTCACGATCTATTATAAACCACTTAATTTCTTTGCGCTTGATTCTTGTTCAAGTTGCAACGACTCTTGTTGACAAAAAGTGTGTTCGAACCTGAATGTTCACTCTGGGATGCGCAATTTCTCGAGGATTACTTTGAGGGGAGTGGTGGTGATGCATCGGTAAGATGCTCACTGCGATTGTGCTCTGAGGCGACATTAAGAAGCGGACTTTTGTTGAGGATGTACGTCGTTCGCACCATGTGGGGCAAAATGTAAGTGGTTTGGTTTTAAATTGTTTCTCACTGCATATTCCTCAATGGATATAAGGTCCTTTTGAATCTCAGTCAGATACTCTTCGCTTTTAAATGACCTCCAGAACTTTGCTTCGTCTGCGGAACTAACTTTGTCTAACAGGCCGTTAATGAATGTCAGGAAGAGAAGTGGACCTGAGATGGTTCCTTGTGAAACTCCCCATGTTGAGACTCGCCAGTTCGCGTGCACTCCATTTCCTTTGGTACGAAACTTTCTCTTCTCAAGGTAGTTTCTGAGCCAAGATAGGTGTTGGTCAGTGAAGCCTATTTCAGCAAACTTTACGGTTAGGCGTGTGTGAGGTTCTGTGTCGAGGGCTTTTTCAAAGACTAAAAACATTACGTGCACAGATGTTTTTCGGTCCCAGCGGGATGTCCAACTGTCCCACGTTACGAAAAGACTGGATGCACACGACTTGCCTTTCCAACACCCATGTTGAGCTTCGTGGAGGATTTTTTATATTATCGATGTACGCCCTCATCTGTTCGATCACTAGTCCTTCCATTACCTTCGACAGTATTGGTAGTAATCAGACTGATCTGTAACGAGCTGAGTCCTTCCTATATCCTTCTTTGAAGATTGGAGAGAGAGTCGCTTGTTTGCATCCAGCTGAGAGTTGATATGGCTCAATTGAAGGCCTGAACTGGTCACATATCTGTGAAGTGAGGGTTAATGCACACTAAGTCAGAAGTTATACGGATATTCCCTACGCCGTCAGCCGGCACTGGGTTTGTGTAGTACTCTGAACATGTGGATGCCTGGTTTAACTGCTCAGTGAAGTTTGTGTTGAAGATCTCAGCCATCTCTCGATTGGTGAGCTCTTCCACATTCGGACTTGTGAGAGCACAAAAACCATGATTCGTAGGTTTTCTTCCTGTCAAGAACCTCAAAAGATGCTCAGGGTCAGCTTGCTTTTGGACAGCCAGCTTCATCTGAAATCGTCTCCTATCATTTGGAACTTTGGTACTGAATCTTCTTCTGAATGACAAGCAAGAGGTTTTAGTGGCGACCGAGTAGAGATTGACTATGATCACCACTAAATGTTCCATACTGTCTCGTCACGTAATTAAGAAATAAGTACATGTTCGAAAATTTATTGAAGTAGAAAGTAGGCATTACATAGAGAGCAGCAAGTTATGGAAAATGGCAGCAACGCGAAAAGAAACGTCGCACGCAAGAAAGTATTTTTGGTGCAGTTAAACAAAACGAGTACAATGATAAATGTTTATTTTTCACAATTCGCGTTTTCTTCGTAGAAGTGTTCCACTACAAAGTGCTATCGGAATCCGCGAGGGAGACCTTCGAATTTCGCCGAACTCCCCTCTATCTCTGAAGCGAACGTTCACTGCCGCGCCTAACCGCTGTTACTCTATTTCCGGATGTGCTGTGACTGAGGTACATTGTCTACGACAACCTTCTGGATGATGTCTCTTACTGTTTGCAAGTGATCATAATAATAATAATAATTTATTCTCAAATAACTAAGTTACAAGAGTCACGCCAGTTTACAGGCTAGATCAAATTGTCACAAATGCTTTTACAATTACTGTAAAAGTTATAGCAGTTAAATTAAGTATAAGAGACAGTTTCTGATTGCATATTTACACCATATCACTGACAGAAACAGTATAATACAGCCACATTTTCAATATTAGAGTACAAATGAGGAAGGTGCACAATAGGTTCTATTGGCGATTGGCCGAGATCAATAATTAATTTGTTGGGAAAGGTCATATGGAACGCGCTTGATACGAGCTGTGATCCAGACAGTCATGTACATTGGGTGCATGTTCCCTAGAGTTGCCAAGGATTTCCCACCGTGAATGGGGTTCTGAAAAGGAGAAGAGAGAGGAAAAGGCAGCAGTGTGGCAAGTGTATATATATAACCAAAGCACTACTTAACCTGTCATGTTGAAGTAGTCAATACAGTAGTAAGTCAAGATAACATTCATACTGACCACTTAAATTAAAGTAAATTATGGGAATATAAGAATATAACGCACAGATAAAGGAGTACAGCAAAAAGAAGGGAGAGTTGTGCAGTGTCAGGTGGATAGAGGAGAAGTCGAAGTAAGAAGCTGGATTTATGTACGTTGAAATCGAAATTCTAGTTAAAAGAGTAGAGTTTGTAAAAATAAATATTTGACGAATAAAATCTCGCACTGTCTAACTGTTTTTTTTCTTTAT
>OX103977.1:4718454-4829858 GCA_944470395.2 Schistosoma turkestanicum
AGAGACATTAGGGGGTATAGGAAGGATTTGATTTTGACCAATTTGGTCTCGCGTGCTGTTACGGGTATGAGGGCGGTTGTCACTTCCCGGCTGCCCACACCGTGGAAGGTTGTTTCTTGAGGGACCTGAAAGGGAAGATGGATTAGTGTTGGTGCGGGACCGCAGAGTCCAAGGGACAACTGCTTGAGGCCGGTCACGCACGGCCTTTTTATGTAAGGTATTTAGAGGATTAGCTCCGTTCTTAAAGGCCCTTAGTGGGCACCCTTACCCAGGGAGACGGAAATCCGTGAGTTAGGGGAGGTGTGACATTTTTAGGGCCGACCTTTTCTAACCCTTCCTTCCTTGTGAGAAGGCAGCATCGCTGCAGATTCTGTTTGTCCGAGGGAAACACCTTACTGCTGTCACACCCCTCTGCAGTCAGCAGTACGACTTCGCCCTCAGACCTTGGGTAGCTGCTTTTAGTCTCATCGTTCTCCAATCGACCAACCTGGCATGGTAGAACCTTGAGGAACATATGTTCCAGCCAGTATAGCTCGGTTGGGTCATCACGATAGGCAAGCCCGACCACCACGTCAAGGTAGCAGCTTCGGTCGGGAAAAAAAAATCTCAAATTGGAATCAAATAAAATACCAAAAATGTCAACAGAAAAAGTCCGTCATGTCATAGCAAAAATATGTAAACATGGAGGGATTTTCCAAAAAACAAAACATTCGAAAAGGATTCTACACTCGTTTCCTTCCTTTGTGAGTGTTCTGTTTATGACCATGTGAAACGAGATAGTGCCATGGTCACCACTTCTTACAGGTTCATGGACGTAAACAGCCTCCACCAGGAGCTGATCATTTCACATGGCGCGTTCTTTGAAGGTTGTACCTTTTAGTTACGTGTTTTATCTTTTTCGTTTTCCGATCGTTTCACTCTAGCTCAACGGGACATATGAACCACACATCCGTTATTCTTATTTTAGAGATTTCTGCTGTTGTGTTTGGCTTCATAAGTCTAAACAGATATTGTGCATGTAGTTACAAAATTCTTCTTACAAATAGCTCCACAAAAATGTCACGTTTATCTAAAAAACATCTGTATCTTATTCTGATCTACCTACTGGCTTAATACAATCTTACCGTGAACTTGAAAACGGCATCTCTTTACCTTGTATCCCGCTGTTTCATCTGAAATAGATTCCTGTGAGCACTTGTTAGAAAGTGTGGCTGGTCTTAAACACTTGACGAGCCCGCAAGCGGATCAAGTTTATTGCAATCCGAAAAATGTCCCTAGGCCTTTTCGCCATAAGAAATCCAGTACTGTTGATCTGGAATGTTCTCTCTCTGATATGTTCATTACCCCGGATGACTTTACGCAGACTGAGCAACAGCAAAACACTTGAAGTAAGTCTGTTCACTATCCTATTCACCTGAACAGCTGCGAACTGAACTCCAATACATTCGCCACTATTAGTTCCAAGGACACCTTAAGTGCACTCGATATCAACCAAATCATTCAGGATTTTACTTCCTTACTTACTTTCGCCTGTTACCCCAAATGGAGCATAGGCCGCCCACCAGTTTTCTCCAACCAACTCTGTCCTGGGCTTCTTCCTCCAGTTCTGTCCAATGTTTGTTCATTCCTCTCATATCTTTCTCTATTTCACGGCGTAATGTATTCTTTGGGCTTCCTCTTTTCCTTTTGCCTTGAGGGTTCCACGTGAGGGCTTGTCTCGTGACGCAGTTAGGTGCTTTTCGTAGAGTGTGTCCTATCCACTTCCACCGCTTCTTCCTGATTTCCTCTTCCACTGGAATCTGACTTGTTCTCTCCCACAGTTCGTTGTTGCTGATGGTGTCTGGCCAACGAATACGAAGTATTTTACGTAGGCAGCTGTTAATAAACACTTGTATCCTCTGGATGATGGCTTTGGTAGTTCTCCATGTTTCCGCTCCATACATTAGAACAGTCTTGACATTTGTATTGAAAATCCTGATTTTGGTGTTGATTGATATCTGTTTGGAGTTCCAGATATTTTTCAACTGTAGAAATGCAGCCCTTGCTTTGCCAATCCGTGCCCTCACATCTGCATCCGATCCACCTTGATTGTCGATGATGCTGCCCAGATATGTAAAGGTGTTAATGTCCTCCAAGGCATCTCCGTCAAGAGTGATTTGATTGGTGCATGTTGTGTTGCCAGATCATCTGCGAAGTCCAGATCGTCCAGCTGCGTCCTAACTGTCCAGTTGATACCGTGCTTCCCTCCAGATGTTGACGTTTTCATAATCCAGTCGATCACCAGGAGAAAGAGAAAGGGTGAAAGTAAGCAACCTTGCCTGACACCGGTCTTTACCTCGAAAGAGTCTGTTAGCTGTCCTCCGTGCACGATTTTGCAGTTGAATCCATCATAAGAGTTCCGTATGATGTTAACTATCTTCTCAGGCACACCGTAGTGTCGAAGAAGAGTCCACAGTGTTTTCCTGTCCACGCTATCGAATGCTTTCTCGTAGTCGATGAAGTTGATGTAGAGTGGTGAGTTCCATTCAATTGATTGTTCCACAATGATCCGTAATGTAGCAATTTGGTCAGTACAAGATCGATCCTTACGAAATCCGGCCTGTTGATCTCGAAGTTGGGCGTCTACGAAGTCCTTCATTCTGTTTAACAATACCCTGTTGAAGACTTTGCCTGGTATTGAAAGAAGAGTGATGCCTCTGTAGTTCTCACACTTGCTGAGATCGCCTCTCTTTGGTATTTTGATCAGGTATCCTTCCTTCCAGTCTGATGGTACTTGTTCCTCATCCCAAATCTTCTTGAAGAGGATGTGAAATATTTTCGCAGTTGCTTCTACATCTGCTTTCATTGCCTCTGCTGGAATGTTGTCTGGCCCTGCTGCTTTGCCGTTCTTGATTTGTCTGATGGCCATACTGATCTCCTCAATCGTAGGTGCGCCAATATTAATTGGGAGGTCCGTGGATGCTGCTTCGATGTTGGGTGTGTTCAGTGGAGCTGGTCGATTCAATAGTTCCTTAAAGTGCTCTACCCACCTATTTCGCTGTTGTTCAGTGTTGCTGATTACTTTGCCTTCCTTGTTTTTCACTGGTCGTTCTGGTTTACGATAGTTCCCGGCGAGCTTCTTTGTAGTTTCATACAATTGTCTCAAGTTTACTTCTCTTGCAGCCTTTTCCTCCGTCGTTGCTAGATCTTCCACGTATTTTCGTTTGTCAGCTCTGATGCTCTTCTTCACTTCCCTGTTTGCTTCTGTGTATGCAGCTTGTGCCTTAACTTTCTCCGCTCTTGTTCGGCTGACATTGATTGCTGCTTTCTTTTTCCTCCTTTCTTCAATTTTTGCGAGAGTATCAACAGAGATCCATTCCTTGTGATGGTGCTTCTTGCGACCAAGGACCTCCTGACATGTTGAAGTGATTGCCTCCTTAATCCCTTTCCAATTGTTCTCCAATGTTGTGTCCTCTCCATTGTGTAGATCCTGTAAGGCCTGGAACCTATTGGTGAGGGCTATCTTGAATTCGTTGAGCTTTACAGTATCCCGAAGAAAGGCCGTATTAAACTTGTGTGATGTTGTCTGTCCCGTTGTCCAGTGTTTCTTTAGTTTCAGTTTCATTTTGGCGATTAGCAAATGGTGATCTGAGGCTACATCAGCTCCTCTCCTGGTTCTCACATCCTCCATAGTCCTTCTGAACGTTTTGTTGATACAGATATGATCAATTTGGTTTTGAGTAGTGTGATCCGGTGAAATCCATGTGGCTTTGTGAATGCGTTTGTGCGGGAATATTGTGCCACTGATGACCAGTTTGTTGAAGGCACATAGGTTTGCAAATCTCTCACCGTTTCCGTTTCTTTCTCCCAGTCCATGTCGTCCCATGATGTCTTCATATCCAGTGTTGTCCATTCCAACCTTGGCATTCAGGTCTCCCATCAGAATGGTCAAATCCTTTGGTGAACATTTCTCGACGATTGACTGCAGCCTTTCGTAGAATTGATCTTTGTCGTCGTCATTGTAGTCGTTGGTAGGTGCATAACATTGGATGACGTTCATTGTAATGTCCTCTTTCTTTGTTTTGAAGGATGCTTTAATGATCCTGGGTCCATGAGATTCCCATCCTATTAGTGCCTTTTGTGCATGTTTGGACAGCATCAGTGCAACTCCTTGTGTATGTGAAGCGTTTTCCTCTTCATGACCAGAGTATAACAGCAGTTCCCCTGAAGCTAGTCTCAGTTGTCCTACCTGTGTCCAATGCGTTTCACTGATGCCGAGCACCTCGAGGTTGTATCTTTTCATTTCTGCCGCAACTTGAAATAGTCTTTAAGTCTCCCACAATGTACGAACGTTCCATGTACCTAAAAAAATGGTTGCTCTGGTTGTCAGAAGAGGCATCAGCCCCGTGACTTCCGAGGGAACTCGGCTTTCATCACGCGACGTCATAATTCTTCCTCCAACTCCCAGGGCAGAGTTAAAATGGTTTGAATTATTTTTTCTGGTTAGCGTTTTTTTGGCAAGTTAGTTTTTGACGGAATGGGGTCGCCAACCCCATGTCCAACCCTCCTCCTTTACCCGGGCTTGGGACCGGCAGTAGCCCCGAAGGTTCTACTGGCGGAGTTCAGGATTTACTACCTTACAAATAACTGGTCAGTGTTCCAGAAAATCCTGATCTCGAAATGTGTGATTTCGAAAATGTGAATAAATATATTATTATTATTTGTTAACAAATAATCCAGGTTTGGGTAATTTTCCTCCTTAGTCCATCCAGTGAGACTGCAGACATGCTCAGTAAGCCCATAACTTTTAATGACTGCGCCAAGTCGTTTTAGAACCAACCAGTGGAAGTTATACCCTGAGTGATGAAAATAATGGATGGGCTGTTGAAATATCCAGTCAAGAATATTTGATCAGAACCAAAGAATGGCAGTTGCTGTTTTGCCTCAGCTAGTTTATCTCTCTGTGACGTAGCACCTGAATGAGGCCGATAAATCTCTCCAATCTAGTATTTCGTGCCATTAGTGTGGAAACAACACCAACATGATTGTATCATCTCAGTTAGTTGGTTGTCATGTAGCTGTCATGTGGCTGTATATATATCTAATCACTCCGCGTCCTGTTTGGTGAACCCTGTTGCTTCGAAACAGTGTCATGCCTCGCAAGCTCACTTCGTTGTTTGCAATGTCAGGGGGTAGTTATGTTTCAGCAAGGATAACAATCTTCAGATCTGTATGGGAGCAAATATTCCTTATTTCTAACAGCTTACCCCTTGGTCCTCTTACATCGCTATAGAGGCACTTGATGGTTTGCCTTATCACCCGATGCACCTCTACAGCAACTGCCGTTGTAAAGTCTTGAAACAAGTCGTTCCAACCGATTTGGCCAGTTCTGTGGGAACTAGCACCTTCAGGTTTTTTCCCAAGCAGTGCGTTCAGTTGGCGAGACTATTATATATTAGTGTCTTGTGCCGAGGGTTGTTGATCGAGGTCCAATCATTTCCATGAGTTCATTTTGGCTTCCCTTCCGTTGTCACGTTACGACCGGTACTGTTCAACGTAGCCGACTTTCGGTGACAACTCGGGCTTCATTGGTCACTTCCTGTTTATCAGCCCTTCCGCACTACAACTGAACATTGTCCAACCAGCTCTCCTCACGAAAGACTTACGAATCGAATGTGTATACCCTTTTAAGGGGAGCCTCTGTAATGGAACACTTCTACGAAGAAAACGCGTTTAGTGTAAAATAAATGTTTATGATTGTACTCGTTTTGTTTGATTGTACTAAAAACACTAACTTGCGCGCAACAGTTTTCTTCGCGTAGCTGCCATCTTTCATAAATTGCTGCTCGATGTATCACCTACATTCTCCTTCAAATATATTCTCAACCCCGTGTTTATTTCTAAAACTGGTGACGTGATAGTAATAAGCATTACGTGGTGATCATTTTCAATCTTGACTCCGTCTCCACCAAACTCTCATCGATTGAATACACCGTGTAAACAGCGGCATGTTTCAACAGGACTCGGCCTAAACTACCTGTTTGAAAATCCAATAACGGCTGTTACCGTAGAGGTGCACCAAGTGGTGATACAAACCACCAAGAGCTTATGTAGCAGCGCAAGAGGTCAAGGTATTAAGCTGCTGGAGATCAGCGTTTTTGCTCCCATATAATATAATATATAATAACCATAATCGACATAACGGAGGGTGATATGATCTCGCAGGGTGCGACACTTTCAAAGCGGCCAGGCCAGAAAGATTTATTACCTGAGATGATTTAAATATTCCTTATTCTTAACACATGAAGCAGTAAGATTTATGATAAGCATAAGAATATTCAACCGTTAAACACATAATCTGACAAAAAGAATGCAATTTGGGGACACTCTACTCGCATCAAAGTCTAGAGTGGCATGTGATAACTTAGAAATTGTGGACACATTCTTCGTATGCGTAAAACGGAACTCATGTCCTCAGTAGTTGGATAGGAATGAGGTGGTATTTTATTCACAAACGATGGTTCATTAAAAAGCATTTCAGCAAGACCTACGGAAGTACATAGCAATATCAGGTGACTGTCGGTTTAACGTATGAATTTTATAAATTTTTCTCAGATTGATGGTTACCAGAAGCAAAACCTCAGTATTAATATAATTCTCTATGGTTTGAAGCAAAGCGTTCAATACTTCTGTGGACTGTATAGTATCAAGTTGGATATGGGCTAGAAGATTGAGTAATAGAACAGAAGTGCTAACGTGGAGAAAAGTTTCAAACCAATGTTTTACCTATTTTTTAAATTGAATAAATTCTATTTAGTCGCGAAGAAATTTATTCTAACTGAATTCTGCCTAATTGACACCGGTGAAATTTCAACACGTTGATGTTTGTTTAGTTGAACTTTTAGTTGTGAAGTTCTAACAGCGCATACTACGTAAATCTTATAATGAGGTTGGCAAACGTTTAGTACTTTTTACTCATTGTTTGGTCTGGCGAGCGTCTACTCTTTATTCTTTTTTACATACCATTTATCGATTATTCCTAATGGTCCATTTTCAAGTTGATAAATCTATGACTATGGAAAAGTCTACTTTTCCGTGAGACATGCCAATATATAAAACATGCCTGCAATTTTGGAGTTCATCTGAACAGTTAGATATGAGATTTGTTGATCAACATCGTTCATGCCAACCTTTGTCTATGTATGTTAGCTGCTGTTCAAACAACAATTTCCATTTTAATAGGTATTATTAGGATTATGCTTTAATTGACTTGGAATTTTTGTAGGGAAGGTTATGAATTAAAATCATTCATCTTATGTATTATTGTGATAAGACAGTCAACCATTGCTATTGTAAGGATTATCAAATAAAGTGCATTTTACCTGACATTTGATAAGTAGTCACTCTGATGCCTGTGGAGCTGTATATGCCGGAATGATTCCATTGTTAAACGGAAATAAATGATACAAGTCCGAATCTGGTTACACCATTAAATACCAAAGCTAGTGTTTGGCGGGTTTTATTTAGATCACAAAACTTAAAACTAAACTGTCCTAAAACCAACTTGTTAAATACTGAGGTTAGTGTCAAACATATTTGTCAGTTTTTAAAAAGCAATTCATCTAGCATATGACCATTCAATAGTGTACTTTTGTGGTAAATGTGAAAACACAATAACCCAATTAAGGTATAAATTAGTATGATAGCACTTTTTGAAGCAGAGTATTTGTTCCGTTCGTTTTTTTACGT
The DNA here is from genome assembly GCA_944470395.2 of Schistosoma turkestanicum. Lineage (NCBI taxonomy): Eukaryota > Metazoa > Platyhelminthes > Trematoda > Strigeidida > Schistosomatidae > Schistosoma > Schistosoma turkestanicum. Next base: position 4,726,183 of record OX103977.1, read on the forward strand.
AAACAAAATAGAGAAAAATACAATCATCAGATCAACCGTAACCTAAAATTACCATTTATTTCTGTATGAAAACAGTATCTAGGGTTTATTTAAGTTCATAATTGAAATGAAGCAAAACTATAAAGTATCTGAAGAATCTAACTTCCAAAGATTTTCAATGATATTTTGAATGATGAAAACATACGAAACAAGTGCGTAGTATGAAAAATTAAAGAGTGTTTTATTTAAAAGTCTTCCGAAATATAGCTTTGATAAACGCAGTTAGTTTGTATACGAAACATGATACATAAATATGTGACCGTTGTTTTTGGAAACTGCATATATATGTGATGAACCACTGTGGTTTTCTGTTGATGAAACACATCGTTAAAATATATCATTCAAATTAAATAACTTGGTTCAATCTACAGAGATTCAGTCTTCATACCCTATTACGATGCTCAGTTCAAATAGCTGATGTTGAAATATTTTTTCTGGTTAATCAAGCCTAAAGGTTTAGATAATTATTTTTCAAGTGATGTAATCACTCAATTGTATATATGTATGTGTCTTCATTCATACTTTGCAGTAAAAGATTCAGATAATCCCTTAGTTGATCGAAGTTGATCGTAAGCCTATATACCAGATAGTGTATATAGACTATTTTAATGCAGTGGAGGTGGTTAGGGCTTTATTGCCTCTTTGACGTAGAATATCATGAATCACGTGCAGGAAGATATTGTTATATTTTCTTGAATTATATTAGCGCCCGTATGACTAGACGGTTATTATAAAAGCAGTAAAGTTTTTCATATCGATTATTGATTTATTCACTCTACGCCTGTAGGATCGATAATCTTTTTTTACATATAACCCAATGACCAATCAACAACGACTATGACTTTACTACCTGTCTGTACTCGACCTGTTTTCAACCCATTATACAATCAAAGGACAAAATTAACTAGCAGGTAAAACATAAGTTGGGTAGCTATCGTCTTATAACTTCAACTCATACAACTATAGAGTGAATTCCTGGAATGCTTACATTAGTATATCATCAGTGAAGGTGAAACTATGTATTCAAACGACAATAACTTAAGTAATCTAGAGCACACAACACTAGTTTACAGTGGTTCTTCATAAAAAAATAGCTTCGCAAAGTTACAGATTGTTCGATATTCATGTCTTTGTAAACAAATAGTTTGTTCAATCATGTAACAACTTGAATCTTGAATAACTACTTTCTTCGTATTGAAAATAAATCATAGTTATTTTCGTCTTTTTTTCTGTCTATATTAGGTAGTTCAACAAATATTCTACATACTTCTCAAGGATACTACTATTTTATAAAGATCATACACATATCTTGATATTCCTGTATTCTAGTTTTGTACATTATAAAATATGGGAAATCATACAGTGAATGAAGTTAATAACTATTTTGAACATGGTAGCGATGTTGAAGATGATATCAATACTGTAGCATCATCTATAAATACTCATCTTACCGAAACTAATCAATGCGCTTTAATATCTTCTACATCGGATACATTATCAGTTCCTCCTTTACCTCCACATAATCTGGGACATGATAAATCATTATCTTCTTCATCAATATCAACACCTAATCTAGATAATATCAATGTTAAACGATTAACTGATTCTGTAATGCTTCGATGTGATCATAAAGAATCTTCTCAGGTAATCACTTCAGCTATTGATGCTCAAGTGAAATCGATCAATGAAATGTTATCGTATTTTACCAAATTAGTTAAAGCTGAAAAAACTGTTCAACAAGCTTTATCGGATTTATTGAGTGATCAAATGGAATCTGCAAGTGTGGTTGACGATAATGATCAACGTTCAAATGCTGGTACTATGCGTAATTTATTTAAATCAAATTATTCTCGTGGACGTCGTCGTGGACGTCGTATAACAATGAATATTTTAAATAAAAATTTATCAAATTCACCTACTGACAATGAATTGAATAAAGTGAGTTTAATTGATAACTCTACGTTTACCAATGCTATTGTTGTGCTGTTACGGGTATGAAGGTGAATGTCACTTCTCGGCTGTCCACACCGTGGAAGAGTGTGAGGGTGAGGAAGTTAGGTAAGCGTTGGTTTTCGAAACCTGGGAGCGTGACCGCAGAGTTAAATTGACAACTTCTTAAAGGCGGTCACACACGACCGCTTTATGGGATGTTTGTAAGTGTTAGCTCCGCTATTCAAATGGCCTTACCGCTGGAGATAGAAATCCATGAGGTATGCTGAGGTTTGAAATCGTTAGGGTTGACCTTTTCTAATCCCTTTCTTTTCTCTGTGAGAAGGCATCATTACTGCAGATGTTTGCTGTCCGAGGGAAATACCTTAATGCTGTCACACCTCTCTAAAGTGAGCAGTACGACTTCGCTCACAGACCTTAAGTTCTTGCTTTTAGTGTTATCGTTCTGAATCGACCTGCCTGGCATAGTAGAACCTACAGGATCATATGTTCCAACCAATATAGCTCGGTTGGGTCATCACAGTAGACAAGCCCGACCATCAAATGTCAAAGTAGCAGTTATGGTCGGAACAAAATTCAACTTTTTTACATATTAGACTTTGCATCACGGAGTTGTGAAGATTGTTAAGTTACACAATTTTGAAACCATGAATGCTCACTAGTAACTAGCTTCGTTAGGAATCTTATCCGAGTTCTAGTTGAGAAGAAGTGACCAGTGAAGTTCAACCTGTTCGGATGTAGACAGTAACTACCAAAGACTGTATATGAGGTTGCGCGATTCCATGAATTGATCAAGTTCGACATTAACACCGTTAGATACCGGCTGAGTGGTCCGATGTTCAGGCGTTCACGCACAATACCGAAGGTCCTGGGTTGGAATCCTACGAGGTGCAGGAGTCGTGGATGCGCACTGCTGATGAGTCCCATACCAGGACGAAACGGCCGTCATTCAGTGCTTCTTCCAGGTTTCTAATGTTGGTCTAACATTGATCAATTCATGGTTTGAAAAATCTGTAAATTAGACTTTATTAGTAAATCAAATTTATTACATCAGCATAATAATGGTTGAATTTTTGTAAAGATTCTGGTATAAAATGACATTTTTGAACAGATAATTCTTTGATTTTAAAGTCCCCTGAATCTATTAGTTTGTGGTTCATTCAATAGAATACAATATTTTGATGTAACTTATTAGCCAAATAAATCATAAAAACTCATCTAATTCGACGCACAATCAATCAACATCCGTTTTGTACTGTTGTAGGTTCTTAATCACAACTAAATAATATGATTGCTCCATTTGTAAGAAGAAGTTTTTTACTTTACTTACTTACGCCTGTTACCCCCGATGGAGCATAGGCTGCCGATCAGTATTCTTCAAGCTACACTGTCTTGGGGCTCCGATTGCAGTTCCGTTCAATTGTTATTCATTCTCCTCATGTCTGTCTTCATTTCTAGGCGTACTATGTTGTTTGGTCTTCCTCTTTTCCTTTGACCTTGAAGGTTCTAAGTGAGGGCTTTTCTTGTGACGCATTTGGATGCTTTCATCAGTGTATATCCCATTCACATACAGCGCTTCTTCCTGATTTCTTCCTCCGTTGGAAAATAAAGAAGTTAATAGTTGTTGAATTTCATAAGAATTTTGTTTTAAATGTAAATTAGTTTGACAGTAAAAGAAAATTAGACTGAGCGCGACAATATGAATTAACAATACGTAAAGTGGCTCTCAACTCCGCCAGTAGAACCTTCGGGGCTACTACCGGTCCCAAGCTCGGATAAAGGAGGAGGGTTGGACATGGGGTTGGCGACCCCATTCCGTCGAAATCTAACTTGCCGAAAAAACGCTAACCAGAAAAAATAATTTTAACCATTTTAACTGTGCCCTAGGAGTTGAAAGAAGAATTATGACGTCACGTGATGAAAGCCGAGTTCCCTCGGAAGTCACGGGACCGATGCCTCTTCTGACAACCAGAGCAACCATTCTTTTAGGTACATGGAACGTTCGTACACTGTGGGAGACTGGAAGACTATTTCAAGTTGCGGCAGGAATGAAAAGATACAACCTCGAGGTGCTCGGCATCAGTGAAACGCATTAGACACAGGTAGGACAACTGAGACTAGCTTCAGGAGCACCGCTGTTATACTCTGGTCATGAAGAGGAAAACGAGAAAGGTGAATTCGATGCAGATGTGGGGGCGCGCATTGGCAAAGCACTGGCTGCGTTTCTACAATTGAAAAATATCTGGAACTACAAACAACTTTCAACGAACACTAAAATCACAATTTTCAATACGAATGTCAAGACAGTTCTACTGTATGGAGCGGAAACATGGAGAACTACGAAAGCCATCATCCAGAAGATACAAGTGTTTATTAAAAGTTGTCTTCGCAAAATACTTCGGATTCGTTGGCCAGACAACATTAGAAACAACGAACTGTGGTTGAGAACAAACCAGATTCCAGTGGAGGAGGAAATGAGGAAGAAGCGGTGAAGGTGGATAGGACACACTCTACGCAGAGCACCTAACTGCGTCACGAGACAAGCCCTCACTTGAAACGCTCAAGGCAAAAGGAAAAGAGGAAGGCCAAGGAACACATTACGCAGAGAACTAGAGAAAGATATGAGAGGACTGAACAAACAAACATTGGCCAGGACTGGAAAGGGAAGCCCAGGATTGACAGAGTTGGTTGGCGAAGACTGATGGGTGGCTTATGCTCCATTGGGGTTACAGGCGTAAGTAAGTAAGTAAGGAAAGTAGCCCTCACTAGTATTTATTACATATCTTATGAAATTTTAGACATACCAGAAGACATCATCTAGTCTGTGACTGAGAAGATGTACAATTCAAGTTAGACGAAAATTTTAATCGGTAAATTTAAGTTGATTGACCATTACTGATCAGTCTAATCAATGTTTATCTGGTTAGTCCTTGTTGATCGAGCTCGATCGGTTAGTATTTACAATGCAGCAACTAGTCTAAAATGACTAAATATCACATGGACTATGTCTTAATTGTCTGAAAGTTTCTACCAATCACAAAGAAATCTTATATGTCTTTGATTGAGATCACCGATTCCCTAAAGATTACAAACACTCCTTGTTGTGTCAACTAATAGGAAGGAAGGATTTGATTTCGACCAATGTGGTCTCGTGTGCTGTTACGGGTATGAGGGCGGATGTCACTTCCCGGCTGCCCACAACGTGGAAGGTTGTTTCTGGAGGGACCTGAAAAGGAAGATAGATTAGTGTTGTTCTTGGAGACCTGGGTGCGTGATCGCAGAGTCCAAGGGACTACTACTTGAGGCCGGTTACGCACGGCCTTTTGATTAAGGGTTTTTAGAGTATTAGTTCAGCTCGTGAAAGCCCTTAGTGGGCACCCTTACCCAAAGAGACGGAAATCCGTGAGGTAGGGTGAGGTGTGACATTTTTAGGGTCGACCTTTTCTAACCCTTCCTTCCTTGTGAGAAGGCAGCATCGCTGCAGATGCTGGTTGTCCGAGGGAAACACCGTACTGCTATCACACCCCTCCACAGTCAGTCAGCAGTACGACTTCGCCCTGAGACCTTGAGTAGCTGCTTTTACTCTCATCGTTCTCCAGTCGACCTGTCTGGCATGGTAGAACATTTAGGAACATATGTTCCAGTCAATATAGCTCTTTTGGGTCATGACGATAGACAATCCCGACCACCACATGTCAAGGTAGCAGCTACGGTCGGGAATGTATAGGAAATCTCGGTACAGTGTTTCCTGTAGACTTCTTCCAACTACATAACACTTGAAAAGTCTTTTTAAGATGCACAGCGTTAAGTCGGAAGATAAAATTAAAATGTTTAGCTTGAAATTTATTATCTTTTCGGGAAATATTTATAAAGAGCATTATTATGAATATCGATTGTAATCATGTCTTTATGAGTTTTATTAATTAGGAGATGATTTTACTGGAGTGTATGTAACATGCTTCTTCCTGTTAAATATTCCTTTTTTTTATCAGCTTTTACAAAATCTTGTCATTTCAACAAATCATCAAGTACGTATGTATTCAACACGTGCATTATTTCATAAATTAATCACTGCTGGACAATTGGATAGTTTAAATAATTGTGAACAATGTTTAAAACGAACTTATTTAGAATGTGAAGATGAATTGAAATCACAAGCACGTCAAGTAAGTATATTCTAATGTTGTTGTTATTGTTATTGTTGATTGATTGATTACACATTTTTTGAAACAATGAATCGATTAATGTTAGACCACCATTAGAAACTTGGAATCACTATATGACGGCCGTTTCGTCCTGGTATGGGACTCCTCAGCAGTGCACATCCACGACTCCTGCTCCTCGCAGGATTCGAACCCAGGTCCTTCGGTATTGTAGGCGAACGCCTAATCATCGGACCACTGGACAGGTATCTAACGGTGGTTTCAAAAATGTGTAACTTAACAATCTTCACAACCCCGTAATGCAAATTACCTGTGCTCACTAGTGACTAGCTTCATGAGGCATCTTCTCCGAGTTCTAGTGGGAAGATGTGACCAGTGAAGTTCAACTTGTTCGGGTGTAGAGAGTAACTATCGAAGACTGTGTATGAGATTGCGCAACTCTGTGAATTGATCAAGTTAGACATTAACACCGGCTGAGTGGTCCGATGGTTAGGCGTTCGCGCACAATGCCGAAGGTCATGGCTTGGAATCCTGCGAGGTGCAGGAGTCGTGGATGCGCACTGCTGATGAGTCCCATACCAGGACGAAACAGCCGTCCAGTGCTTCTTCCAGGTTTCTAATGGTGGTCTAACATTGATCGATTCATGATTTCAAAAATGTGTAACTTAACAATCTTCCCAAGCCCGTATTGCAGATTGATTGATTGTATTCTATCCATGTTTTTGTGTGGATATTCAATCACCCGCCTGTTTGCCTATTATTTTAAACAATTCATTTTGTAGCGTTATTCTTTGAACCCTAATCTCTTCGATTATTACTACTAATTCTATCAGTATGGGATTTAAATTGACAATTGCGTCTCTGTGCTAATATGGTATTACTTACTTACGCCTGTTACCCTCAATGGAGCATAGGCCGCCCACCAGTTTTCTCCAACCAAATCTATCTGTCCTGGGCTTCCCTCTCCAGTTCTGTCCAATGTTTGTTCATTCCTCTCATATCTTTCTATATTTCTCGGTGTAATGTATTCCTTGGCTTCCCTCTTTTCCTTTTGCCTTGAGGGTTCCATGTGAGGGTTTGTGTTGTGTCGCAGTTCGGTGCTTTTCGTAGTGTGTGTCCTAGCCACTTCCACCGCTTCTTCTTGATTTCCTCCTCCACTGGAATCTGGTTTGTTCTCTCCCACAGTTCGTTGTTGCTGATGGTGTCTGGCCAACGAATCTGAAGTATTCTGTGTAGACAACTGTTCATAAACACTTGTATCTTCTGGATGATGGCTTTCGTAGTTCTCCATGTTTCCGCTCCATACAGTAGAACTGTCTTGACATTTGTATTGAAAATCCTTATTTTGGTTTTGGTTGAATGTTGTTTGGAGTTCCAGATATTTTTCAACTGTAGAAATGCAGCCCTTGCTTTAACAATCCGCACCCTCAAATCTGCATCGGATACACCTTAATTGTCGATGATGCTGCCCAGATATGTAAAGGTGTTAACGCCTTCCAAGGCATCTTCATCAATAGTGATTTGGTTGGTGTATGTTGTGTTGCATCGGAGAATTTAGCTTTTTCCTTTATGTATGTTGAGACCTACTGCTGCAGAGGCTACTGCTACACTGGTCGTCCTCTCTTGCATTTGTTGTTGAGTGTGCGATAGAAGAGCCAGGTCATCTGCGAAGTCCAGATCGTCCAGCTGCGTCCTAACTGTCCAGTTGATACCGTGCTTCCCTCCAGATATCGACATCTTCATAATCCAGTTGATCACCAGAAGCTAATATTGTATGGCTTACCTGAACTGATGTAGGTACGTATAAAGTTTTACGTTTTAAGTAACTGACTGACTGACTAACTGTAGTGTCATTTATTTGTTTTGGAATTATATTTCTTGCATTTATATTTCGCTAGTGTCATCAACTTTAATGACTTTGACTTATTCGCCTTTGATTTTGGGAATTTTCTCACTGGTTATGGTGAATATGGAATAGGTCAGCTGAGATTAATACGTGTTTGTGACCGGTTATTAGGGAGTAGATATTTCAAAGTTTCAAGCATTCCAGTTTAATCAATGAAGTCACGAATTTGAACTTCTCTCTCTATAAACTGAAGTTTGAGCAATCAGTTCCTATGATTAACCTTCATCTTAATAATAATGTGTCTATAACAACTGGTAACCGAGTTAGGTCGCGTACTTTTTTTGTGATTGACTGACTGAAATGACTAAAAAAAGGTTCTCAGTTGAATTAAAACAAGGAGGTCTATGTATACACTTTCTTTCAGAGTCAATCATAACGTAGGATCCAGCAAAATATTAATTCGTTTACATTACCAATGATAAGTTTTGAGATGGATTCTATTCTTGAATTGTAATTAATAGAGTTCATATTTATGTCTAGGGAATAGTACTTAGCTCAGTAATGAAGTTAGATTATATTGTAACTTCTATGTAGCAAGTCGATCAAAGTTTTAACTCAATTGTTTAAATATTGTGTAACCTTGAAATAATGAATAAATCATTGTCAGATTATCATTAGAAACCTGAGAGCACTGGAAAGGCGTTTCGTCTTGATATGGGACCCATCAGTCTCAGTGCTCATCTACGACTCGTGCCGCACGAAGTATTAGGACCCAGGACCTTCGTTCTCGCGCACGAACGCGTAACCTATGGATCACTGATCCGGTAGCATTCAGTGGTGTTAAACATTGTGTACTCGTTTGGAAACACAACCTCTAGCTGTTGTCACAGGTATGAACTATTGAGCAGCAGTTTTGACAGAGAGACAGACAGATACTACACGGAACTTTGTACGTAAGTATATCAGTTCAGGTTGCCATACCACATCAGCATAAAGACCCGACTGTCAGTTCAAATCCAAGAGTGATAGTGATAGTAGAAGTATTAGCAGTAATGGAGAAGATTAGGGAGCGAAGATATTATTCAAGAAGTATAATTCAGTCAGTCAGATAAATTTAGAAGGAGAAAAGTAGAGATTATGAGGAATGAAGAAGCTTAGAATTTGAGAGAACACAAAGAGTGGATGCACCTGCACCATTGCAAACGATTTTTGGTTCAAGGTCTCTAATCATTGGTGACTTTCGTCTCGCGAACCCCAACCAGATAGCCTACATCTACCGACATGACTCAGTCCACTTGTCAGTGACTTCATGGATTTCTGCCATGTTTTTGTCTGGCCTTCCCTAACTTTCTTCCATTCTACTCCTACATCACCAAACATAGCTCGTCGAGGCAGTGCAGCAGTGTTGAGTTGAAATGCAACAGACACTCAGTAGCTTTTATCTTTCAATGAATTTTAAACTTACGTTATGAACTGACAGTGTAAAATGTTTTTAAAACTATACTAATTTCGATTTCGATAAATTTCTCAATCAAATTTTGAAGAATACACATTAGAAAAGTATCAATGAGAAACTGTGAAATTTCAAAATTGGTGAGCCCGTATCCGAGCTGAGCTCGATTGGCTTTTGCCAACCTGCGTCACTTATGGCGTGGGCGTGATAGCCGTTCGCTAACCAAAGGACGGGTAAACTGCTCAGCAGTTCGCTCTCTCCTACTACACGGATGCAAAACATGGCCGTTAAGAGTAGAGGACATTCGTAGGTTACTAGTCTTCGATCATAGGTGTATCCGAAGCACTACTCGTGTATCGTGGGACGACCGAGTAAGCAATGCTATCGTTAGGAAACGAGTTCTAGGTAAGGATGGCAAATCAATAGATGAAGCAGTGAAACTTTATCAGTTGAGGTGGTTGGGACATGGGTTAGAGACGTTGAACGAAATAGCTCAGAATTGTTTGCGATGGTGCAGGTGCATCCACTCTTTGTGTTCTCTCAAATTCTAACCTTCTGAATTCCTTATCATCTCTTTCTCCTTCTAAATTTATCTCACTGAATTATACTTCTTGAATAATATCTTCGCTCCCTAATCTTCTCCATTAAGACTAATAATTCTACTATTGCTATCACTGTTGGATTTGAACTGAAAGTTGCGTCTGTGTGCTGATGTGGTATGGCAACCTGAACTGATGTACACGTACGTACGAAGTTCTGCGTTGTATCTGTCTGGAATTTAAAAAATATTACACAATATGGAAGTTGAAGATGATTTCGAAGAAAAGAGAACACAGTACAACGAGATTTATATCGTTACATTAAATCATGTTTCATCCCAAATTCTCATCCACTCTATCGTGGTTATTGTGTTGCACTTCAGCTATACATTGTGTGTGTAACAATTTAATGAAGTTCGTTCAAGATTTCACACCTTCATTTTGTTCAATATCAAAACCGTTTGCAATGTTACAAATGAATCCATCCTCTGTTCTTGCTCAAATGCCTAATCTTCTTCAAAATACCTCATCACCTTCATCTTCCTCTTCTTCTCAAATTTATTTCCCCCTATTTTTCTACTCTTTCAATAACAATTTCAAACTTTAATCTTTCCGATTACTGGTTATACTTCTACTATCTCCTCTATCCGTATAAGATTTCAATTGCCAATTGCATCTTTGTGCTATCATGGTTTGGCAACTGGAACTGATGTACGTGCGTACGTACGTATGTATGAAGTTCTACATTGTGTGATGGACTGAATGACTGAGTTAAGTTAATATGACCAAACATATTTCTGTCATATTTCTAGATACATATTTGCAAAATAGTTAGGAACTTAGTATACTATTCTAACGATCAATACAAATACTGTTCTTAAGTCTAGTGAACATTACCTATTAAAGTTACGATTGATCAGGGAAAAAAAAATTACGCCCATATTAAATGAAAATGGGAATAATAATTGTATATGTGTTTTTTTAAAAAAAAATAAAAGTCATTTAGGTCATGGAAAAAAATGAATTGGTTTGACGACAAATAACAAAGAATCACTTAACGAATGATTTGAAACTTAAATAAGATTTTGTCAGTTAGAGTTATGAAGATTTATGTTTTTACACATTTGAAATCACCAGTCAGTCAGTCAGTCAGTCTATTTGGTCTCGTGTGCTGTTACGCGGGTATGAGGGTGGTTATCACTTCCCGGCTGCCCACACCGTTGAAGGTTTTTACTTGAGGGACCTGAAAAGGAAGATAGATTAGTGTTGGTGTTGGAGACCTGGGAGCGTGATCTCAGAGCCCAAGGGACAACTGCTTGAGGCCGGTCACGCACGGCCTTTTTATGAGAAGTTTTTTGAGTGTTAGCTCCGCTCTTGAAAGCCCTTAGTGGACACCCTTACCGCCGGAGATGGAAATCCGTGAGGTAGGGTGAAGTGTGACATTTTTAGGGTCGACCTTTTCTAACCCTTCCTTCGTTGTGAGGTGCAGGCAGCATCGCTGCAGATGCTGGTTGTCCGAGGGAAACACCTTACTGCTGTCACACCCCTCTGCAGTCAGTCAGCAGTACGACTTAACCCTCAGATCCTGAGTATCTGCTTTTAGTCTGATCGTTCTCCAATCGACCTGCCTGACATGGTAGAACCTTCAGGGACATATGTTCCAGTCAATATAGCTCGGTTGGGTCATCACGATAGGTAAGCCCGAAGACCACGTCAAGGTAACAGCTTCGGTCGGGCATTGAAATCATCAGTCCATCATTGTTAGACTACGATTAGAAACTTGGAAGTATTGGGTGGCCGTTCCGTCCTGTAGTACGTTACTCCTTAGCAATGCGCGTTCACGTCTCCTGCACCTACTTAGGATTCGATCTCAGGGCCTGCGGTCTTGCGCTCGAATGCCTAACCTCTGGACCACTGGGCTGGCAACCGATGGTGTTAATGTCTAGCTCTGATAAATTTGAGGATTTTGCGCAACCTCACCCATTGTCTTTCAATAGGTGGCACATTTCACGATATTTTTAATGAGAGTTATGGAAATTAATGTTTTTACACATTGAAATCCAGTGCTTCCAGATTTTCTGATGGTGGATGGTCTAACAATGATTAATTGATGATTTCAAATGTGTCAAATAAGATTGTTCACAAGTGAATAATTCATTGTAATCCAGAATTCGACTGAGTTAACTTTCATCACATGTCTCATCCTGTCAAAATAAATGTACACTTCAACAGGAGAATATTTTTCTATGTTTCGGTATTTTACTAAAATTTTGATAAACAGTCAATTGAGTTTTAAAGTATACATTAACTTTGAGATGGTGGAGAAAACTTGTAGCTCGGGTGGATGATTGTGGTGGTTTTTCGTGGAGCTGGTGGGTGTGAAGCGGCCCGGGGACGCTTCGCGGAGGTTAGGCGAAGGCGGTATACGACAGCCTGGACGGTGCCGCCGGGAAGACGGCGTGGGAGACGGTCACCGGGCGGCTGATGACGGAGTTCGACAGCCCAGTGGACAGGGAGGAGGCGCCGCAGAGGTTCCGGTTGGCGAGGCTGTCGGCTGATGGTGACCCGTTGGTGCTGACTGTGGAGCTCACGATGTCGCTGCGCCGTGCGCTGCCGAGTATGGATGGGGAGTCGGGGGCACAGTTTTTGGCGTCGCAATTTATCGAAGTGTTCCTACCGCCGTGTCCCAGCAGCGGTAACTAGTAAACGCTACACGTTGGAAAGATGCCGTACCCAATCCAGACCAGCGGGCAAGAACAATGACCGAAGTGGTAATCCGGCATATTGTGGCGCGTTACGGAATGAGGAAGGTGATATTAACTGACCAGGGTCCCTGTTTTGAAAGTGACGAGTTTAAGGCCCGTCTAAAGCAGTTTGGCATCAAGAGGATACGAACTACACCGTATCATCCGCAGATAAAACGGGCTTACGGAGAGAAGACAAGAAGAAGGGCGTAAATACTAGTCAACTGCAGAGATGGTTTCAAGATTATCAATTGTATGAGTCACGAAAAGCACCAAAGATGACAACGGTACGGCAATCAGAAAGACTACGACGACAGCTTATTAAAAGGGGCGACGAGTGTGGTGCGAGCTACTTATAAGTAGTATATGATGTGAGTGTCAACGTAATGTCTGGCAGCAGAAGATGAAGGAAGATCAAGAAAGGAAGAGTTAGAAGAACACAATGGAATTTGTATGAAACGCATGAATAGTGACAATGGATTGATGTTTTGCAACAGGAACAGTCCGGTTCGAAATGATGAACTGATATTTTGCAAAATAACGATTTACGCGATATGGTTTTCCTATTTTACTGAGTAACTCTGTAATTTTCGTTAAATACAACCAGCTCAGAGAACGAAACACCACCACAATACATTAACTTTATTTGAGAACTAACTATATTCATGGATAAGATTTGAAAGGTATCTATCTATCTGTTTGTCGGACGATGTTTTATATTTTTTTAACCGTACCGTAACCATGATACTTCAAAATAGGTGATTGGTAGTTCTCACCTAATAATAAGTGAGTATGAATGAAAATCTTACTTGTGATCAATAAGTTTGTGATGAGATGATCACGTGACAGAAATATGTTTGTTTCATTTTAGTTTCATTTGGCAGTTTCGTTTATTTTTTGCTTTTGTGCATTGTAGAATGTGATGATTATATGAACAATTTTTAAAGTTAAGCAGAGTTTGATAAATCAGTTACGTATACTTACGCATACTTGAATACTGATCTCCATAAGTCTAATTGAAAAATATTGTACAATGTACTCACTAGTAACTACTAGCTTTGTGAGGAAATTCTTGGAGTTCTAGTGTAAAGACGTGACCGGTAGTGTTCAACTCTGTTGAGTGTAGGCAGTAAATACCGAAAAGAAATGGGTGAGGTAGCGTAAAATCCCTGGACTGATCAGAGTCAGACATTAAAATCATTAGATTCCGGGCCATTGGACCAGAAGTTAGGCGTCCGCGCGCAAGTAGCGACAATCGTGGTTGTGCACTGCTGATGAGTCCTCCAATACCGGGACGAAAGGCCCACCATTTAGTACTTTCAGGTTTCTAATGATGGTCTAACAATGATTGATTGATGATTTTAATGTGTTTACTTAATTACTGCTTACATCAACGAGTAGTATTTTGTTTGTGTGTAAAAGTTACATGGATGAAAGCTAATGGTTGTACAAATCAAAGTATAACCTCATTCCATTAAACGTCATTGACTATCGGACATGATTGTTTTAGTAAGTTTAGACTACGAGGGTTGAGTCCACTTAATAACTACGATCAATGGTTGGAGACTTAGTGACTTGAGTTAAAAACCTATCGTGATAGCACAAACTAACTCACTCTGCCTTGACGAGTGATGTTTTGTGGTGTAAGACTAGGCTGGAGAAAAGCCTGGGCCGGTCAAATCAAAACATAGCACAAATCCATGAAGTCACTGACAAGTGGACTAAGTCATGTCAGTAGGTGTCGACTACCTGGTTGGGGTCCACGAGATGATAATTATCGATGGTTAGAGACCTTGAATGAAATGACGTGGTTCAAAACCGTTTTGCTATGGCGCCGGTGCATTTATTCTTTGTGTTTTCTTAAGTTGTAATCTTTTGAATTCCTCATCAGCTTTGTCTTTCTCTTTCTTTAAGATTTTTATTTTACTGGATTATACTTCTTGAATAGTATCTTCGAACCTTAATCTTCTCCAACATTACCGCTAATACTTCTACTATCTCTACGACTAAGGGATTGGAATTATCACTTATATCTCTGTGCTAATGTGTAGCACGGCAATTTGAACTGATGTGTAGGTGGTATTGTGGTGCGAGCTACTTATAAGTAGTATATGATGTGAGTGTCAACGTAATGTCTGGCAGCAGAAGATGGGGGAAGATCAAGAAAGGAAGAGTTAGAACACAATGGAATTTGTATGAAACGCATGAATAGTGACAATGGATTGATGTTTTGCAACAGGAACAGTCCAGTTCGATATGATGAACTGATATTTAGCAAATGAACGATTTACGATATGGTTTTCCTATTTTACTGAGTAACTCTGTACTTTTCGTTAAATACAATTCGATTGCCCCACCTGTGTTCTCGTTCACTACAGTATGTGCAAAGTTCTACATTTTATAATCTTATTGACACCACTGACTTACAAATCAACTTTCTAATCAAACTCATGTACGTTAACTTATTTAGCATTATTAGTACATATATATACATATATTTCCATTTCATTTCATTTTTTTCATTTTAATTTGATTGTTTCATATTTTTTTAATAATTAATTTTATAGTATATGTTAAGTTTGAAAGCATACGAAAAGAAATATTTCAAATATCTTGGTCAATTGTCTAATATACAATCGAAATTAACCAATTTATGTGATAAACGTAAGTTTTTTTTATTCTTTTGTTCACTATCATGTATGAATATATATATGTACATTTATATATCAGGAGCTGAATGACATGGCTCAAAATTGTTCGCAATGGCGCCGGTGCATTTATTCTTTGTGTTCTCTCAAATCCTAATCTTCTGGATTCTTCAACGCCTCTAGTTTTGACTTTCTAAACTTATCTGACGGAATCATACTTCTTGAATAATATCTTCTAATCCTAACCTCTCCGATTACTCCTAATACCTTTACTGTTACGGGTAACAGTAAAGGATTAGTATCTTCTAATCCTAACCTCTCCGATTACTTCTAATTCCCTTACTACCTCTACTACTATTGGATTTGAATTGACAATTATATCTCTGTGCTGATGTGGTATGGCAACATGAACTGATGTACTTATGTACAAAGTTCTACGTTGCATCTGACTGACTGACTGAGTTCTGAGGATCTAACCCCATTATGGCCAACCATCCTGCTTTATCCACCGGGTTTGCGACCGACGACAGTCATCTTAGAAAAGGCATAAATTTTGTAATTTTATCTTGTTTTTCATTCTCACCGTCATTAATTTCCTTCTTTTTTCTCAACATTTTTTTAAATTTTTTGTTCATATGTCTTTAATCATTAACATCAAAATGTACTGCTACTACTACTACTACTACTAGTACTACAGTATAATACACGCACATCATATCTGTATGAGATATTTTCTTCCTATCTCTTTTCCGATTGTTGTTTTTTGAAAGTCTTATTTCTATTGTTTTGGTTTTAAACTTCAACACTTTTAAATTAATGAATGATTTGAAATGATAGATGATAGATATATACTGTGCATTTTTCTCTAGGCGATCAGCGTATAACGTTCATTGTTGATCAATGTTGATGTACACTTATTGTGTGTGTGTGTGTGTGAGTGAGAGTGAGTGAGTGTGTCAGTTTGTACATAGATATATTGTTGACAAATGATAAAATTTGATACGGTTTGTTTGGTTATTTTAAAAACTGTAAAGGAATTTGAGGAAATAAAAATTCATTCAGAAAGCATATTTCAAAATGCTTTAACAGCCAGTTAGTTAGTTCAGTTGATTGATTGATTTATGAAAGAGAGTTATCTCATCAGTATGTATTCATTGTAGCCTCTTTCTTTGAATTTGAAACATGTAACCTTTGCAGTAAGTAAGTTAGTAAGTAATCTTAACAATAAAAGGTATGATTGCCTTGTAATCTTGTCAATTAAAACTGGAGCTTAATATATATAATTAGTAGTACTTTTAGCATTAACCGGAGATGTGATCAATGGAGGTCAACTTTGTCGGGTTTAGTAGGCAAAATGGATGAGATTGCTTGGAATCCTTAGATTGGTTAAAATTAGACATAAAACACCGTTGAATGCCCCTGCTCAGCGGTCCAGAGGTTAAGCGTCCGTGGGTCCGAATCCTGTGAGTGACAGGAGTCGTGGATGCACACTGGTAACGTGTCTGATACTAGGATGAAGAGGGGCTGGCCAGTGCTTTTAGTTTTTTGAATTGGTGATCTAACAATGATTCATTTATGATTTTAGGATAAAACATTATTCGGATTTGCATTACAGGGTTTCAAATAAAACTTATTAACAATCTTCACAACAACCTCGTAATGAAAATTACCTGTGCTCACTAGTGACTAGCTTCGTGAGGAATCTTCTCCGAGTTCTAGTGGCAAGACGTGACCAGTGAAGGTCAACCTGTTCGGGTGTAGACAGTAACTATCGAAAACTGTATATGAGGTTGCGCAACTCCATGAATTGATCAAGTTAGACATTAACACCGTTAGACACCGGCTCTCTTGGGTCCGATGGTTAGGCGTTCGTGCACAATACCAAAGGTCCTGTGTTGGAATCCTGCGAGGTGCAGGAGTCGTGGATGCGCACTGCTGAGGAGTCCCATACGAGGACGAAACGGCCGTCTTTCAGTGCTTCTTCCAGGTTTCTGATGGTGGTCTAACATTGATCGATTTATGGTTTCAAATAAAATTATTCGGATTCACATTTAAACATTATAAAATCTTTGGATCGCAACTAGGGATTTAGGGGATCGTATATTGGGATTTGATGAATGAGTCAGTTTATCAGTTGATCATGTTTTATGAGTCATTTTTTTCGAATTGTGATTGATTAATGAATCGTGCTGTTGTACACATACTGCTGTCGAGAAGACGATAACCTTCTTGATCAAGTTAACTAAGCTTTCAGCATTTCCATGTGATTATCGGAATATTAACCCTGAAATCATCTGATTATATCTAGCTTCACAACGTCACCCCAAAAAACCATCACATTTTGGAGGAATTTTCATTTTCATAACTCAGAGAAAGTTGTTTTGGGAATTAGGTGACCAATTTACTGTTTTCAGTGTTCTATGAAGCTGGTCGTAAGAAAGATTCTATACATCAGAGAAGAAACAGACTATCCTTTTTCGGTAGCGTTCCCTTTCCTTTATCTGACAGATTTTCAAGCATTTTAGGCAAGAAATTTGCTTTCAAGTCACTTGAATGGGTGATGGGTAGAGTTCCTCAATCAATATTTGCTTTACGATACAAGCTGCAACGTTAACGCTCATTAAAGTTCGCACTCCGCTTGCAGAGTTTTCTACCAGTTCACTCTGACATCACCAATTGATTCGTGGCTCTTGGAAACGGTCCAAACTTCTACTACGTTTCTAACCGTAGGCGAGATATCCGTTCGCTAACCAAAGGACGGGTAGACTGCTCAGCAGTTTGTTCCGTTCTTCTATATGGATGCGAAACATGGCCCTTAAGAGTAGAAGATGTTCGTAGGTTACTAGTATTCGATCGTAGACGTCTTAGAAGCATTGCTCGTATATCGTGGGACAACTGAGTAAGCAATGCTGTCGTTAGGAAACGAGTACTAGATAAGTATGGCAGATCAATAGATGAAGTGATGAAACTTCATCAGTTGAGGTGGTTGGGACATGTGTTACGTATGCCTAACCACCGACTACCTCGACGAGCTATGTTTTGTGGTGTAGGAGTAGGTTGGAAGAAAGCTATGGGCGGCCAGACCAAAACATGGCAGAAATCCATGAAGTCACTGACTAGTGGACTGAGTGATGTTGGTAGATATAGTCTGTCTGGTTGAGGTCCGTGAGGCGAAAGTCATCAATGGTTAGAGACCTTGAACGACATGGCTCAAAATCGTTTGCAATGGCGCAAGTGCATCCATTCGTTGCGCTCTCTCAAATCCTAATCTACTGGATTCGTCAACACCTCAACCTTTGTCTGAATTATACATCTTGAATAATATCTTCAAACCCCCTAGTCTTCTTTATTAACATTAATACCTCTACTATCTTTATCACTATGGGATTTGATTTGACATTTGCGTGTCTGTGCTAATGTGGTATGGCAGCCTGAACTGATGTACATACGTACGAAGTTCTACGTTGCAACCGACTGACTAACTGACTGCATCTCTTTCTCCGCAAGAACTAACCTTTTACTGTTCTTGCAGCTTTTCATTTCATTTGTCATTATTCTCATTGTATTCAAAGGTCATCATCTTCTCTTATGACTAATATCTGTAAAACAAAAATAGTTCAATAAAAATATGAGAATTAGACTGCCTCCACTTGGTTTTATATTATCACTTAGACTTAAATTAAATGACCTCATTTGTAAATTGATTGATGTTAGAATTTGAAAGTCATGATATTAGTCATTGCTCAGTAGTCAGCTGATTGAAAAAAAGAGTACAATAGTATAGATTCTATTTCTGAAAGAATGTTTCTAACTACTCCATACTCATATTTATAAATAGTAAAAAGTGACTTTGTTTATTGTGTACTTACTTACTTACTTACAAGCACTAGTTTATTCGTACTTAAATTTGAGTCATAGCTTTCTATATGAGGTGCTAGTCAGTTATGGAGGTATAGGGTGTATTTGATTCTGACTAGTTTTATCTCGTGTACTGTTAAAAGTATGAGGACGGATGTTACTTGCTCCCTGCTTTTGGGATGTTAAATCCCCTGGAACTCGCTTGATAAATATCTTTATTTTCGTTATATTTCATGAATCGATCAGTTGACCTTGAGATCATATTTCCCACCAGGAAAGTGCTTTGCTGTGATTGGTTACTGTGTCATTTTAGTGTGCTATTTTTGTGACTGTCCCAAGGACATCTGTATAGAGTATAAATAAACGCCGTTTGAGTGCTTGAATTGATTGTGTGCTGGCTGGGTGTTTGTAGAATACAATTTCTACACTGCGTCAAGACTTCTTGCTGTTACAATTTGGTCAAGGGATCACAGTAGCCTACGTGGACGCTGATTCATTGTTTTGTTCTCGTTATTCGACTAAGGTGAACTGGTAATAGTTTAAGCATACCTAGAGACGAGCGTAATACCTGCCCACACCATGGTAGTTTATTTCTTGTAGAAGTTGGATTAATGTTGGTCTTATTGACCTGATAGTGTGACTTCGGAACAGAAGGGACAACTGATTGACGCCGGTCACGCATGGCCTTTTGTAGAAAGTTGTCGTGTTAGTTCCACCCTTCAAATGATCTTATCACTGGAAACGGAAATCCATGATATAAGGTGAGGCATGACACTTTTAGAGCCCTTCTTTTCTACCTACTTCCTCCGTTTACGTGAACACCAATTTGCAGTCAAACGCCACGACAACTCTTCTCTTATATCAATACATACCGACAATTATGGACACATATTCGATTGGAACAATGTGGAAATACTGGATAGGGGGAGGACAAAGAACACTAGAGAATTTTTAGAAGCTTGGCACTCAGGTCAATCAGCAGTCAATAAACACATCGACATTGACCCAATTTATCAATCAATCAGAAAAATCATAGGGGACCTAGGATCAAGAAACAATTCAAAAAGAGGATACAATCAAAACAAAGATGCAAACGACGACCGATTTAAGGTCAACAGCAACCAATCAAGATCGAGGTTAGCAGAACAAGCTACAGGTTAAACATGGAGAAAGTCGAACGCTTCACTTCTTCATTCTGAAGTTTGTGCTGATGATGTTGTTCAGTGGAAGAACAATGATGAAAGCTCCACAACCAAAACAACCAGATCAGAGAACGAAACACCACCACAATCGCTGCTGATGCTAGTTGTCCGAAGGAAAGACCTTACTTTCTGTCACACCTCTGTAAAAGTACAGACAAGCCGTGTAACTTTATCTAATATTCTGAACGGGGTTTACAAGTATAAACAGGAAAACATGTAGATCAAAGGTGCGTCCATTATTATCGTATCTTCTAAAAGACACCAAGTGAAATATTAGTGAATTATCAGGGTGTATGTACTCCTTTTTCTGAAAATTAGATACATTCAATATCTTTGATGCTGCCGTTGGATATTTTGTGTGAATTGAATACTATAAGTTGAAAAATTTCCTTCCTTCACTTGCGGATACCGCCACGACTATTTGGTGACCGTTGCATTTAGAAAATCGAATTCAATTTTGATGAAAGTTGCCTACTTTATAAACTATAGTATTCCCAGTGTGATTTGATTGTTTAGGAGATGTTTTCATGTACACACTACTTTAACATGAATAACAATGTGGTATGGCTACATGACCTTATGTACATACGTACGAAGTTCTTATCTTATATCTTATTTATATATGAGATCTGTTGCATCGATGTTTATGTTGGGGACATCAGATCTCCAGAACTTACTTGAAAAAGGTCCTAATTTTGGAATTTTTGTGTTTTCAAGCATAAGCTGCTGTTATGTTCGTCATTAGGTACGCTTGAAGCTATTACGAGTTCATCTTAGTCGATAAATGCGAACTAGACAATGAACCAGCGTCCAGATTGGTTACATTGAATCCCAAGCTGTAAAACAGAAGTCTTGGCAAGCGTAGAAAGTATATTCTACAAACACCCAGCAATCACACAATACAATCAAGCACACAACTCTCGTTTATTTATACATCATAGAAACGTCCTTGGGACAGTTAAGGAAAATAGCACACCAAAATACACAGCAGCCAATCACAGCCATGGATTTTCCTGGTGGGAAATGAAATCTTAAGGTCAACTGATCAACCCATGCTTGGAAACGTAAAATCCAAAATCGGGGCATTTATCAAGTGAGTTCTGGGGATCTAACATCCCCAACAGCTGCTCGGTTGACCTTGAGATTACATTTCCCTCTCGAAATATCCTTGACTGTTATTGGTTGATGTATTATTTTAGTACGCTATTTCTTTGGCTCTCCCAAGGACGTTTCTATCATGTATAAATAAACTCGATTTGTATGCTTGTCAACCTCGTATTTTCTGAGTGCTTGTAGAATAAAACACTTTCTACGCCATATCAAGACTTCTCCTCTACTTAGTGAGGCCTTGGAACGTTCTGATAAGAGTGGCCCATCGTGTCACTGGATCATTTGTCTTCGTTCTCATTTACCAAGTAAGATGAACTCGTAATATAACATCCAAGCATCTCAGTTGTTGAGCATACCAGTTTAAATACAGATATTGCAATTTTAATGTATCTCAAGTTTTTGCATGACATCATGTATCATGTAAACAAGTTAGTTTCTAATATACTACCAGTATGAAACTCATCAGTGTTCACCCACGAACTTACAGACGGGAATCTAACTTAGGACCGATAATCTTATTTTAACTCCAATCAGTTTACGATATCCATTGTATTCAGTGGATAGCTGGATCACACCTGACACGGTTGAACTCCACTGGTCACAGATTCTTGCTAGCACTCCTAGAATTCTCTTACAAAACTGCTAGTCACTAGTAAATACATTATAACGTTGTGGAGATCATGCACTATCTTGAATTGATTGAAGTTAGACATTAACACTACTGTGTGCCGAATGAATTGTTTAAAGTTGAAGCATTCGCGCATGAGATCGAAGTTCATGGGTTTGATTCCTGGTTATAGAGTAGTCTAGATGTAACCTTATACTCTTCTGAATTTCGAGGAGTCGACTTTCTACCAGGAAAATCGTTTACTGACCTAGAATATGCCGATGACATTGTTCTATTCGGTGAAGACGCTGACAAAATGCAGAGTCTTCTGACTACCCTAAGCAACAATGGAAGCATGTTCGGGATGCGGTTTTCCCCCTCGAAATGCAAAATGTTGCTTCAAGATTGGGTTTCATCGGCACCTGAACTAATGATAGGGAGTGAATTAGTCGAGCGTGTAGACCGCTTCAGTTATCTGGGGAGTCTCATCAGTGCCGATTGTCCGGTGACTGACGAAATCTCAGCTCAGATACAGAAGTCTCGATTGGCTTTTGCCAACGTGCATCACTTATGGCGCAGGTGAGATAGCCGTTCACTGACCAAAGGACGAGTGTACTGTGCAGCGGTTCGCTCCGTACTACTATACGGATGCGAAACATGGCCGTTAAGATTAGAGGACTTTCATAGTTAACTACTGTTCGATCATAGATGTTTTAGAAACATTGTTCGTATATCATGACACAACCGAGTAAGCAATGCTGTCGTTAGGAAACGAGTACTAGGTAAGGATAGCAGATGAATAGACTAAATAGTGAAACTTGATCATTTGAGATGGTTGGCACATGTGTTACCTATGCCTAACCACTGACTGCCTTGACGAGCTTTGTTTTATGGTGTAGGAGTAGGTAATAAGAAAGTTAGGGACGGCCAGACAAAACATGGCAGAAATGCATGAAGTCAGTGACAAGTGGACTTAACCATGTCGGTAGTTGTCGACTACCTGGTTGTGGACCGCGAGACGAAATTCACCAATGGTTAGAGATCTTGAATGACATGGCTCAAAATCCTTTGCAATGGCGGGCGCAGGTGCATTCACTCTTTGTGTTCTCGCTAATTATAAGCTTCTGAATCCCTCATAATTTCTATCTTACTCCTTCTAAATTTATCTTACTGAATTAAACTTCTCGAATCATATCTTCGCTCCCTAATCTTCTCCATTTCTGCTAATACTTCTACTATCACTATCACTCTTGGATTTGAACTGACAGTTGTGTCTCTGTGTGCTGATGTGGTATGGCAACCTGAACTGATTTACTTATGTACGAAGTTCTGCGTTGTCTCAGTCTGTCTGTCTATAGGCTAGTAGATATGCACTGTGCTGATGAACCCCATACTAGAGGACAAAACAGCCATCCAATACTTGCAAGTTTCTAATAATAGTCTAAAAAATTGATCGACGCATGATTTTCAATCAGCCAATCAATCAGTCCAATATTTTTTTTCTTTTTCTATGCTCTGATGAATCTCAGTAGTCATAAACTAAGCGTGTAAATTGATTTTCACAGAAAAAAATAGCAAAAGCAATTTCTTAATCAATAACTTATTGATTGATCAATCGTGTTTATGTGTGTTGGTGTGTATCCGCGTGTTCTATGATTAGCACAATCCTTATTGTCTCCACTCATCATTCACATATGTATATATCTACATATCTACATCAGTCAATCAATCAACATTTACTTATACCTACCTACCTACCTACCTACCTACACAAATATACATTAGACAAAAAACAACTTTCATTATTTGAATCATTTTTAAAAACTATTAATGAACTTTTTTCGTAGTGTATTAATGTTAATGAATGAATGTTTGATTGTTGTATTACTGTGGTGCTTGAATTGTTATTGTATAATGTGCATTACTATTATTATGGTTAGATTATCGATTTATTCAAGGCAATAATGATGAGTAATAGTGTAATTATGACTCTTTTAAGGTAGCCAAATGACTCGTTATCTAATTGAATGGTGGGTATATTAGGTGACGCGCATAAATGGAGCCTTTAGGGGGGTTGTGGTGACGGCTACATTTTCGTGGTCCTGCCAGGCAACGTGGCGGTGGATACATTGCTGCGGCTAAAAGCCGTTCCGAACGTTTAGGATACCATGCTTAGCATGGTCCAGAATAATGGTACGTGTTCATGGTCGCAAGGCTGTGGATGCGGTTAGCCACTCTGGGGGATTAAGAAGGCGTATTTATACATTTTGGTCGAATAGGAAACAGCATCCAATTCTGTGACATTGATAGTCAGGACAACCAATGAGAAATAACATTGGAGTACGTGACATTGATATCTACTAGGACGACCATAGAATTGACCAGTAGGAATGAACCAATAGGAATTGTCCAATAATTCTCTTAGGATATTGGATGAATATCCTAACAAATCGTTACTATATAATCATGTTGATGTTACCATTGTTAAAGAAAACTGGGTATTCATTATTTGAATGAAGTATGCATTAACTTAGTTCATTGTATGAAACACTGAATAATTCAGTAGTTATAACGTAGAACTTCGTACGTATGTACGTACATTAGTTCAGGTTACTATACTGCATTATCACAGAGATACAATTGTAAATTCAAATCTCTTAGCGTTAGAGGTAGTAGAAGTATTTAGAGATGATGGGGAATTCAGATGAGTACAATTTGAGAGAAGACAGACAATGGATGCATCCGCGCTAGTGCAAACGACTTTGAGTCATGCTATTGAATTTCCTTAACCATCGGTTACTATCATCTCGTTGACCCCAATCAGGTACTGTACACCTAATAACATGACTTAGTCCACTTGTCGCTGACTTCATGGATTTATTTCGTGTCATGGTTTAGCCGCCCCTAGTTTTCTTTCAGCGCAGCTCTGCATTACAAAACATTGCTTATGGTCATATTTTCTACATTTTTTCGGGCAGAGTTTTAGAGGGTTGTGTTTTTACACACATTTGAAATCATCAATCAATCATTGTTAGACCAGCACCATTAGAAACCTGGAAGGAGCACTGAATGACGCTCGTTTCGTCCTGGTATGGGACTACTCATCAGCAGTGTGCATGCACCACTACTGCACCCCGCAGGACTCTAATCCAGGACCTTCGGTATTGTGCGTGAACGCCTAACGATGGGACCACTGAGCCGGCATCCAACGGTGTTAATGTCTAACTCTGATTGATCTAGGAATTTTGCGCGACCTCATCCATTTGTCTTTAGTAGTTACTGCCTACTACACACGATAGGGTTGAACTCCATTGATCACGTCTTCTCATCACTAGAACTCGGAGAACATTCCTCACGAAGCTAGTAATCACTAGTGAGCACATGTTACAATATTTTCAGGCAGAGTTTTTGAAGGTTTTTGTGTTCTTTTACACATTTGAAATCATGAATCAATCAATCTACTTGTTTGTTTTGTTTTAATGTTTCCTTCATAGGTTTAACAAATAATCGTAAAGTAGTTGATAGTTTAATGAATAGCCTGGAATATTCTACAAAGAAATTGCATTTATTACATAATGAATATTGTTTGGCATTAATCACTGCGAATCATTATCAACAATGGTTGTATACACATTTACGTCCATGTCTATTGAAAGGTGTTGAGCGTACTATGCAATTAGCTGCGGAAGTTGTGTAAGTTGTGTTAGTATTTTAGTTGTTCATGTTCTCAATGATTTGGCATCAGTTTTATTCATGGAAGTGATCTATTTTACATTTGAACGATTAGATTAGAGGTTCTCACCTTTTATGATTAATAAGAAAATAAAAGTGTTGTGTCATTAAAGTCTGTTATTATGTAATATTTTACTTGGTAAGTGAGTTATGTTCACATCGTTTAATGTTTCTGTTAGGATATTCATCCAATATCCTAAGAGAATTATTGGTCAATTCGTATTGGTTAATTACTACTGGTCAATTTTATGAACCTCCTGTGGTGTGAGCTACTTATAAGTAGTATATGACGTGAGTGTCAACGTAATGTCTGGCATCAGAAGATGGGGGTAAGATCAAAAAAGGAAGAGTTAGAACACAATGGAATTTGTATGAAACGCATGAATAGTGACAATGGATTGGTGTTTTGCAACAGGAACAGTCCAGTTCGATATGATGAACTGATATTTTGCAAATGAACGATTTACGATATGGTTTTCCAATTTTACTGAGTAACTCTGTAATTTTCGCTAAATAAAATCAGGCTGGTTCACCTGTGTTCTCGTTCACTACACTCCTACATATCAATGTCACATGCTCCAGTGTTGTTTCTTATTGGTCGTTTTAACTGTCAATGTCACACACTTCGATGCTTTTTCCGATTCGACCAAAATGTATAAATACGCATTATCTGCAACGTTTTATGACCAGGACCAGGACAGGGACCCAGTCTTCGATCCCTGGTCCGGGATCCTGATTCTCTTCTGGATTCGGACCTCGTACTTTCATATCAAGTCTTGTCTTATTTTTACTCAATAAGGAGGTTGGGATAATCGGATTTGAGTAGCATGTTGTGTCACCGGATTCTCGATCCTCGCTCTCGTTTTCCGACTATGTAAACTCGTAATTGTTCAGGCATATCAAAATGACGTGTTTAGATGCAGGTGTAACAGTTTCATGACTTAATCTGATTTATTTGATTTTGGGAGTATTCACATCAATCCGTTTTTGCAATCACAAATCAAACTGTGTGTTTGATTTCCAGGAATATTACCTTTGAATGTGCAGGTTTAACTAACTCTCATGGTCATGATTCATTTAATATCATGTTGATCCTAACTAACCTCATAATGATAAGTTTCGTTTATAGATCAAAGTAACATTGTTCGTTCAAGAATTATTCAGCTTTTAAATACTTACTCTACTGCTACTCTAATCAGGATAACAAGTGTTATGAATTACCTATGTTTGTTTTGAAGCTTGTTATCAATCTATCATAAATAAAACTATAGAATAGGTCAACCATTGTTTTCATTAGCGATGCGAGCAGATAAAGGAATGTGAGAAGGGTAAGTCATGAAGTTGGGAGTTTTATAAGGAGGTATAGAAAAGCTTTGATTGTGATCGATTTGATCTCGTGTACTGTAACGGGTATGAGAGCGGATGTTATTTCTTGGCTGCCAACATCGTGAAAGGGTACTTCTTAAGCAACCTGAAAAGGGAATCGCATTAGCGTTGGTCGTAGCGACCTGGAAAGGAGACCGCAAAGTCCATGGGACATTTGCATAAGACCGATCACGCATGGCCTTTTCTAGGAAGTTTTTAAAATGTTAACACCACTCGTCAATTGACCTTACTGCTGGAGACGAAAATCCATGAGATAAGGTGAGGTGTGAAAATTTGAAGGCTTACTAATTCTAACCTACTCCTACCGTTGTGAGAAGGCAGCATCGCTGCAGATGCTGGTTATTCGAGAGAATCACCGTACTGCAATCACAGCCTTGTACAGTCATTAGTGCTATCTACCTCTCACCCTTAAGTAGTTGTCTTTGGTCTTGCCGTTCTCCAATCGATCTGTTTGGCATGAGGCATGAGCTAAATGAACATATATTCCAGCCAATATATCCCGATTGAGTCATAACGATTAGCAAGCCAGGTCACCTCGTCAAGTTAGCAGCTACCGTTGAGATAGGTTAACTAGGATTATGATCCAAGGCCTGTTTGTTCAGCTTCAATATTCGTTCTTAACACTTGATCTGATGTTACTACCTGGCTGCCCAAACTTAATTGTTAGAAACAAGGTTTTTAAACTTCCTATCTTGTGGTTTAAAATTAAATAACTCTGAAACGCTTATCATTCTGATCTACGATATTTTTGAAAGCATTGCTCTGTCTGAGCTAACTAGTTTGTTCGTGAAGATTTTATTGTATCCTTAAGACGACAAGGTCATGCACATGAATCGTCTTATTGCCTTTATTTTTTTCAAAGTATGTCCTGATGATGCCGTCAGGAGATGAGAGGAAATGAAAAACCTAACACTTCTGTGGTTTGCATTATACGGTTGTGGAGATTGTTGAGTCAGTTTTTGAAATCATGTATCACTGTTTGACTACCATTAGAAACCTGGAAGCTATGGATGGCCGGTAGTTAGTCGTTTGCACACAAGACAGAAAGTGCTTGGTTCAAATCCGGTGATTAGAAGGAGTTATGGATGTGCATTACCACTGATGAGTTCCAACCCAAGACGAAACGATCATCATTCAGTGTTTCTAGGTTTTTAATATTCGTCTAATATTGATTGATTGACAGTTTCAAGAGTAATTTCTATGATCGTCATTCTTGAGTTTCGAAAATATATTTTTTTCAACATTATTATACGTCATTAGTGGAGAGGTGTAATTTCTTCTTCACTTGATCTCTGTCTATTTGGAGCTTTGTCTTTGATGTTAACATAATAATGTAATATCAGTCCCTGTGGTCATTAACTGTTGATCTAAGTTGTGCAGGTATATGTAAACTACCTCCTGGTAGGGTTCAGTCAGTCAGTCGGTCAGATGCAACGTAGAACTTCGTACGTAAATACATCAGTTCATGTTGCCATACCACATTAGCACAGAGTTGTAATTGTCAATTCAAATCCAATAGTAGTAGAGGTAGTAAAGGTAGGTTAGGATTAGAAGATATTATTCAAGAAGTGTGATTCAATGAGAAAAGTTTAGAAAGACAAAACTAGAGGTGTTGGAGAATCCAGAAGATTATGACTTGAAAGAACACAAAGAATAAATGCACCCGCGCTATTGCAAACAATTTTGAGCCATGTGATTCAAGGTCTCTAACCATCGGGTTGGGTTCAGTATGTCAACTTTAATCAGTGATTGAAGAGTTGTTGTTGGATGATTCAGTTCAGAATTCATTAATTGATCGAAATGTCTCAACAGTATTCACCATCTTATCTTTTCATCGACTTTGAACTTCAACAATTTTTTTAAAATACACAAAATATCACATACCATTCATCTTTCTCTCTGTGTGTAATGCATCTTTTGTTAATTTTCCTCTCGTCAATGCTATTATGCTTTGTGAACATTGAGTGTGAATGTACAGTCGCGTGTCGTATGTCTATGTCACAATAATGTCAGTAATCGCTTGTTATTATAATAGTTTTATTAATGTCGATATGAAATAGGTGATTTTCATAGATAGAAAGGTATATATGTTTATATGAGTAGTGTCATGGCAACGTTGAAAATAATTTTTTCTCAGTGAGTTAAAAATATTCTTCCTTCTTTTATTTTTTTCTAACCAATCAAGGTGAAATGGGATATTTTTTATTCAGCATTCTTATGATATTACTTAATCAATAGGAAAAAACAACTTTATGATAGATCGTTTAAATTACTATTATCACTACTACTTATATAACTCACACTACTACTATTACTTCTACTGCTCATACTAAGGCTACCACTGCTTCTACTAATACTATTCACATTAATACTACTACTACTACTACTACTGACACTACTATTACTACTACTGCTACTACTACTCATACTACGGCTACCACTACTACTACTACTACTTACTTACTTACATACTTACTTACTTACGCCTGTTACCCCCAATGGAGCATAGGCCGACCACCAGTTTTCTACAGCCAACTCTGTCATGAGCTTCCCTTTCTAGTTCTTTCTAGTTTTTGTTCATTCTTCTCATGTCTTTCTCTATTTCTCGGCCCAATGTGTTCTTTGGCCTTCCCCTTTTCCTTTGATCTTGAGGGTTCCAAGTGAGGTCTTGTCTTGTGACGCAGTTTGGTGCTTTCCGTAATGTGTGTCCTATCCATTTCCACCTCTTCTTCCTCATTTCCTCCTCCACTGGAATCTGGTTTGTTCTCTCTCACAGTGGATTGTTGCCGGTGATGTCTGGCCAACGAATCCGAAGTATTTTGTGTAGGCAACTGTTCATAAACACTTGTATCTTGTGGTATATGTCTTTCGTTGTTCTCCAAGTTTCCGCTTCATACAGTAGAACTATGTTGACATTTGTATTGAAAATCCTGATTTTGGTTTTGTTTGAAAGTTGTTTGTAGTTCCAGATATTTTTCAATTGTAGAAATGCTGCCCTTGCTTTGCCAATCCGCGCTCTCACATCTGCATCGGATCCACCTTGGTTGTCGATGATTCTGCCCAGATATGTAAAGGTGTTAACGTCCTCCAAGGCATCTCCATCAAGAGTGATTTGATTGGTTCATGTTGTGTTGCATCGGAGAATTTTGCTTTTTCCTTTATGTATGTTGAGACCTACTGCTGCAGAGGCTGCTGCTACACTGGTCATCTTCTCTTGTATTTGTTAGTGCGTGTGTGATAGAAGAGCTAGGTCATCTGCGAAGTCCTGTTGGTCTAGAAGTTGGGCGTCTACGAAGTACTTCATTCTGTTTAACAACAATACTCTGTTGAAAACTTAAAAAAATGATTTTTTCTGCCGTGGACGGAAATATTGATACTAAGAAAGACTAGATGATATTTCAATAGTACATAGCCATAATTATAACATGAATTGAACTGAGCGTATTTTTCACGATGGCTGAAGAAAGTTCACAGTTCAACTCCAAGTTGTGTGCGACTAAAAAAAGTACACACTTAACAGATATGTTATCGCTCTATCTTTTCGTATACATAAGAGAGATTTCGTGAAAGGAGCATACCCAAGATAATCATCTTTTGTAACAAGTATTATAATGAAAATTTTATACACAATAGGAATGTGATTACACAAATGTAAATGTTTGTGTCAATTGTACAAGGTGTAGGAATTCAAAACGTAACAAAAAAGATTAAATTTTTTTTAAAAAAAATTATTGATTATGTTAATGAAGATTTGTTTTTTCACTTTTTTTGCATTACGGGGTTGTGAAGATTGCTAGGTTACACATTTTTTTTTGAAACCATGAATCGATCAATGTTAGACCACCATTAGAAACCTGGAAGCACTGAATGACGACCGTTTCGTCCTGGTATGGGACTCCTCCGTGAATCGATCAAGTTTGACATTAACACTGTTAGATACCGGCCTAGTGGTACGATGGTTAGGCGTTCGCGCATAATACCGAAGGTCGATTTATGGTTCCAAAAATGTGTAACCTAACAATCTTCACAACCCCGTAATAATCAGATATATCTTAGAATATAAGCTTGTAATCACCCTACTCTAGTATTTTCTATAAATTAACTTACCGAAAAAAATTTAGGAACCCTTCAAAAATTGAATGAGAATTTTTATTTTGTCATGTTTATGTTTGAATTTTAACTTCCTGTTCTATCATCAATTCACTTGGAAAATTTCTTCATCAAACTGAAATCATTCAATTAAGGTTACGGAGATCATTGTTTTTACACATTTGAAATCATCAATCGACCCTGTCGGGTGTAGGCAGTAACTACCACATAAAAATGGGTGAGGTCGCGCAAAATTCCTAGATCAATCAAATTTAGAAATGAACACCGTTGGATGCCGACCCGGTGGTTCAGACGTTGAGGCCGCGGGTTCGAATTCTACGGGGTGCAGGTGTCATGCATGTGCACTGCCACTGATGAGTTGCATACTATAAGACGAAACGGCCATACAGACTGCTTCCAGGTTTCTAATGGTGGTCTAACAATTCGAATTAGTTTGAATGATTCTGTAATTGATATTTGTACAAAATTGTAATCAGTCTTTGTTGGCATATGAAATATCTGGGCTCCGTAGCTGACTGAAAAACGCGTTGACGTTTGAAGCAGACTAGTTTGAGTCTTGGAATGAATATCAACTCTGAGATGTAGGTACATCTAAGCAAATTAGTGAACCCCTAGTCTTACTAACCTAGTGCATACATTTGTCAAGAATTCCATCTACAAATCAAATCAATCTCTAAATATTCCCTTTCAATTAAACTATACAAATCAGTTCATTCATAACTAGTTTAGGCACTGATCAGATATATCTGAACTGAAAACTGTTTTTATCAATTATACAGTTTATTATGATACTGGATGTTGACCTAATGGATTCTATCTGTAGGTTAAACGTTAGTCGAAAAATCCTTCCAAATAATATTGTTGTACTAAGATTCAACAGATGTTCACTATTGAATAGGTTTTCAAACACTGAAATCATTTTGTTATGTAGCGAGAAAACCAGGCTAGTTTTCTACCTGGACGTAGTTGTATAGACCACATCTTCACACTACGACAGGTCCTTGGAACATAAACACACATTTAGGCGTCCTACAATAGTTGTGTTCCTGGACCTTAAGGCGGCATTTGACTCAGTGGATCGTGTGGTTTTGTGGCAGCGTCTGTCGTTGAAAGGTGTACCAAAGAAGTACATTAATCTTATACAAGCACTCTACTCTAAAACTACTGGTCGGGTGCGAGCTTATGGCGAACTGTCACCGGAATTCTTTGCTTCAAGTGGTGTCCGTCAGCGATGTCCGCTTTCCCCATTTTTGTTCAATGTTGTCATAGACATGCTCTTAGAAATAACCTTATCCTCGTCTGAATTTTAAGGAGTAGAATTTCTACCAGGAATATCGCTTACTGACCTAGAATATGCCTATGATATAGACCTACTTGATCAAGATGATGACTAAATGCAGAATCTTCTGACCACCCTAAGCAAGAATGCAAGCATGTTCGGGATGCGGTTCTCACCCTTGAAATGCAAAATGTTGCTTCAAGACTGGGTTTCATCGGCACCTGAACTAGTGATAAGGAGTGAAGTAGTCGAGCGTGTTGATCACTTCACTTATCTGGGGAGTCTGATCTGTGCTGTTGTCCTGGTGACTGAGGAAATCTCAGCTCGGATACAGAAGACTCGATTGGCTTTCGCCAACCTGAGTCACTTATGGCGTAGGCGAGAAATCCGTTAGCAGACTTAAGTACGTAAGTACTGTTCAGCAGTTCGCTCCGTTTTACTTTATGCTGTCGTTAGGAAACGAGTACTAGGTAAGGATGGCAGATCAATAGATGAAGTAATGAAAGTTAATCAGCTGAGGTGTTTGGGACATGTGCTACGTATGCCTAACCACCGACTGCCTCGACGAGCTTTGTTTTGTAGTGTAAGAGTAGGTTGGAAGGAAGCTAGGGGTGGCCAAACCAAAACATGGCAGAAATCCATGAAGTCAGTGACTAGTGGACTGAGTGATGTTGGTAGATTTAGGCTATGTGGTCATGGTCCGCGAGACGATAGTCACTGATGGTTAGAGACCTTGAACGACATGGCTCAGAATCGTCTGCAATGGCGCAGATGCATTCACTCTTTGTGTTCTCTCTAATTCTAACCTTCTGAATTCCTCACAATCTGTACCTTTCTCCTAAATTTATCTTACTGAATTATACTTTTCGAATCATATCTTGTCTACCTAATCTTCTCCATTACTGCCAATACTTATACTATTGTAGTGACAGGGAACACAGGTGGGGCAACCGAATTGTACTTAACGAAAATTACAGAGTTACTAAGTTAAATTGGAAAACCATATCGTAAATCGTTCATTTGCGAAATAACAGTTTGTCATATCGAACTGGACTGTTCCTGTTGCAAAACATCAATCCATTGTCACTATTCATGCGTTTCATACAAATTCCATTGTGTTGTAACTCTTCCTTTCTTGATCTTCCCCCATCTTCGGCTGCCAGAGATTTCGTTGACGCTCACGTCATATACTACTTATAAGTAGCTCGCACCACAGCACCAAACTTTGGCTATCACTCCTGGATTTGAAGTGATAGTTGCGTCTCTGTGCTAATGTGGTATGGTACCCTGAACTGATGTTTTTACTTACGTACGAAGTTCTGCGTTGTATGTTTCTGTCTGTTTTTACATATACATATAACAGAACCTACAAACTAGAACTAATTGTTCAATTTTCTGTTTTTCTCATAGAAAGTAATCTATACAGCATACCATTGATTGTTTCTTTTAGTGTAATTAAACATTTGGTTCCGTTTTATTTTTCTCTCTAACGATATATATTGATTGTGTACTACTAACTCAATTGATATATTGTCTGTGTAATTATTTGTATATATATACACACAGACACACACACACGCACACTAAGACGTGATGAAAAATGTGTGTTAAAGTTTTGTACTTGTCTATTACATTCTACATTCTTTAATTCTAGATTTTGTTTATAAACATCTCTTTTATGTGATTGTACATTTTTGTAAATGTATACACATTATTTCTTTGAAATAGTTTCATTGTC
This sequence comes from Schistosoma turkestanicum, assembly GCA_944470395.2. Taxonomy (NCBI): domain Eukaryota; kingdom Metazoa; phylum Platyhelminthes; class Trematoda; order Strigeidida; family Schistosomatidae; genus Schistosoma; species Schistosoma turkestanicum. The sequence continues at coordinate 4,760,587 of OX103977.1, forward strand.
ATTTTGGTGCACTGAATAAAGACGATTTCGTCTTATAAGTATGGCAAGACTCATCATTTGGCAGGTATGCTTACACGAGTCCTACCACTCGCTGGATTCGAACCCTAGAACCTTGTTCGGTCTTGCCTCCCGCCAACGTCGGCATCCAACGGTCGTTGATGTCTAATTGTGATCAATCTAAGGATTTGTGCACATCTTCATCCATTTGTCTTCGGTAGGCATTGCCTACTGCAAGCAACAGGGTTGAACTCCTTAGGTCGTGCCATTTCGGTTATGATCAAGTGATTGGTCTAGCATTGATCGATTCATGGTTTCAAAAAAATGTGTAACTTAACACTATTCACAACCCCGTAATGCAAATTCCCTGTGCTCACTAGTGACTAGCTTTGTGAGGAATCTTCTCCAAGTTCTAATGAGATGATGTGACCAGTGAAGTTCAACCTGTTCGGGTGTAGACTGTATTGATTGAATTTTTTTTATTTACCGCTACTGTTTTCGTCTAATTTTTTTTTCTGTTCACTGTCTTCCAATCTTGTTTTCTCTCTTTTTTGTTAATAGTTGGCATCTTTTAGTTTTTGGCGGTGAAAATATTCATCATTTTCAATCGAATTGGTTGAAAGAATTTCAATCGGAATTAGATTTAACAAGTTTATTAGAACAAAATGGGTTAGTTCAACATTTTTTAATAATTTTTTTATAACACTAACATGGTGGAACTCATTGTTTTGTGGTGTTTTTGGTTCTGCGATCTGATCTGAGCTGGGGATGTTTTGGTTGTGGAGATTTCATTGTTCTTCTACTGAACAATATCGATTCCAGCATAAAGAATCATCTTCAATGTATCCATAGATCTTCACAGACGGTTACGAGTGGTCGCTTCCCGGATGCCCACATCGTGGAAGGTTGTTTCTTGAGGAACCTGAAAAGGAAGACAGATTAGCGTTGGTCTTAGAGACCTGGGAGCGTGACAGCATAGTCTAAAGGACAACTGCTTGAGGCCGGTCACGCACGGCTTTTTAAGGAAGGTTTTTTGAGTATTAGCTCCTCTCTTGAAAGCCCTTAGTGGGCACCCTTACCGACGGAGACGGAAATCCGTGAGGTAGGGTGAAGTGTGACATTTTTAGGGTCGAGCTTTTCTAACCACTTCCTTCCTTGTGATAAGAAGGCAGCATCGCTGCAGATGCTGGTTGTCCGTAGGAAACACCTTACTGTTGTCACACCCCTCTGCAGTCAGCAGTACGATTTCTCCCTCAGACCTTGGGTAGCTGCTTTTAGTCTCATCGTTCTCCCATCGACCTGCCTGGCATGGTAGAACCTTCAGGAACATAAGTTCCAGTCAATGTAGCTCGGTTGGGTCATCAGGATAGACAAGCCCGACCACCACATGTCAAGGTAGCGGCTACGTTCGGGTATGTAGATCTTCATAAATGAAGGTTGATTTATTTTTTTCTGTTTTTTTTGCATAGAGTACAATTTCCTGGACCTGTACATCATAATTTCAATCAAGCATTACATAATAATACAACGCTAACAGGGAATCTTTCACCTGGTTCTTTAATTGTCAATGATTTAACTGGACAAACATTAATTGAATTGTAAGTGTTGACTGTTTTTTTGAAAAGAATATCAGTTATCATCAATGTGGTTGTGTCCTGGAAGTAGAGGTACCGACGAAAATGATGATGAAGTATGTAGCTAACATCTTGGAAACCTTATCATGCAAAGGCCTTTTGTGTGACTGGTTTCAATAATCAGTTGTCCTTTAGTCCTTGTTATGCTGCTCCGTGTTATCAAGATGACTATCAACTGAGTTTTCATATTCAGGTCCCTCAATAATATGGGCAGTCAAACAGTTAGCTGTATTGTAGAACTTCCCACATACGTACACATCAGTTCTAGTTGCCATACCATATTAGCAAAGTGAGATGAAATTTTCGATTCAAATCTCAAAGTTGGTAGAGTTAGTAGCAGTATTATTCGGTATGGAAAAGATTAGGGTTTGAAGATTATTATTCAAGAAGTATAATTCAGTGAAATAAATTTAAAGAGTGAAGGTTAAGGGTGATGAGGAATTCGGAGGTTTAGCATTTGAGAAAAAGACAAAGAGTGAATGCATTTGCGCCATTTCATACGATTTTGAACCATGTCATTCAATCACTCTAACCATCGGTAACATCGTCTCGCGAACCTCAACCAGGTAGGTGGTCTACATCTACTAACACGGCTTAGTCCACTTGAAATGGACTTCTTAGATTTGGCGTGGTATCCCTAAGCTTTCTTCCAGCCTACCACTATATCAAACAACATCGCTCATCGAGGCAGTTTGTGTGATTAGTTACAGGTACTCTTGGCTTTGCAGTCTTTAAGTAGAAATATGTGGGGTTTCCTTGCGGTGTCTTCCCATCGTTCAGTAAGATATGAACAAATACGGACCCCTTAATAAATCATTAGCCGAATCTAAACATGTGCTGTAGAACAGGTGGCAGCCTACTATCGAGACTCTTCATCAGTTGCTGATAGTAATTTGGCTTGTTGGGTGGTTCATCACTTTGTCTGCTTTTGGGGTCAATTATGTCAAAAGAAGTTTATCCGTATGCTTAAAGTTGGTATTAGCCAGAAATAGGTTGTTATTTGAGCATAAGTGCAGCATTACGGGGTTGTGAAGATTGTTAAGTTACACATTTTTGAAACCATGAATCGATCAATGTTAGACCACCATTAGAAACCTGGAAGCACTGGACTAGCTTCGTGAGGAATTTTCTCCGAGTTCTAGTGGGAAGACGTGACCAGTGAAGTTCAACCTGTTCGGGTTGCGCAACTCCATGAATTTGATCAAGTTAGACATTAACACCGTTAGATACCAGCTCAGTGGTCTAACGGTTAGGGCGTTCTTGCACAATGTCGAAGGTCCTGGGTTGGAATCCTGCGGGGTGCAGGAGTCGTGGATGCGCACTGCTGAGGAGTCCCATACCAGGACGAAACGGCCGTCCAGTGAATCCAGGTTTTTACTGGTGGTCTAACATTGGCCGATTCATGGTTTCAAAAATGTATAAGTGCAGCAGACAGTCACCATTATTTATTTTCTGAGTAACGACACCATAAGATTGGTGTTCATCAATTAGCAGTCAAACGCCACGACAATTCTTCGCTTATATCAATACATACCGACAGTTATGGACATGCATTCGATTGGGACAATGTAGAAATACTGGATAGGTGGAGGACAAAGAACATTAGAGAATTTTTAGAAGCTTGGCACTCAGGTCAATCAGCAATCAATAAACACATGTACGTTGACCCAATTTATCAGCCAGTCAGCAAAATCATAGGTCACATAGGATCAAGAAACAGATCAAAAGTGGGGAATACAATCAAAACAAAAGTTCAAACAACGACCGATTTAAGGTCAACATCAACCAATCAAGATTGAGGTTAGCAGAACAAGCTACAGGTCGAACGTGGAGAAATTCGAACGCTTCACTTCTATTTGAAGTTTGTGCTGATGATGTTGTTCAGTGGAAGAACAATGAAAGCTCCACAACCAAAACATCCGCACCTCAGTGAACGAAACACCACCACAAAGACTCGATTATCAGCAAGCTGATCTCATCTGCTGTTAGGGATATGATAGGAGATGACACTTACCGGTTTTCCACACTGTGGAAGGGTATTATTTCCTGGAAAACCTGAAAAGGATATCAGTTCAATGTTGGTCTTAGCTTTACCACAGAGCCCAAAGAACAACTGCTTGAAACAGATCACTCACAGACTTTTTTAAGGGAAGTTTTTAAGGTTTTAACTCCATCGTTCAAATGGCCTTACTACCAGAGATGAAAATTCGTGAGGTGAGTTGAGGTGTGACATTTGTACAGTTTATCTATTATAAACCCCTTCTTCTTCAGTTGTGAGAAGACAACATCACTGCAGATGCTAGTTGTACGAGTGAAACGCCACACTGTGATTACAGTCTGCAGTACGAATTAGCACCTACACCTTAAGTTTCTGCACCCTGAGTTATATGTTGGAGTTTGCATTGTTCAAGTTAGGCATGAACACCGTTGAATGCGTTCAAGCGCAAGACAGCTCACTGGTTTTAGTATGTGTCTTATAAAACACCATGTAGGCATTCAACAATGTTAACGTATAACTACTTTTTCGCACGAGATTGAAGGTTCTGGGTTCGGTTGTCGATTGCCAGGCCGCTGGTGCGCACTGTGTAATCTCATACTAACACAAAACAGCTGTTCAGTGCTTCCTAGTTTAGGGTGATGGTCTAGCGTTGATCAATTCATGGTTTCAATGAAATGTATCAGTCCCCATAACCATTCACTGTCAGTTATTAATAAATTGAAAACTAGAATACTGTTGCATATTGTGTACACATTAAAATATCTCTCTAGACCCTCTGGGGCTACTTCTAGTCCCAAGCCCGGATAAAGAAGGGGGGTTGGATATTATTGGGTTAGCGACCCTATCCCTCAAAATACTAACTCGCTAAAAAAACGCCAACTAGGAAAAAATAATTCAAACCCTGTGTAATCTCTTCTCTGGGAGTTAAAAGTTTTTCATTTAGGAGAGTTATGACGTTTCATGGTGAAATCTGAGTTCTCTCATAAGTCACGAGGCCATCGCCCCATCTGACAAACACAACCCTTTCACCGTGTGGACAGTCGGTAAGTAATGTAACCTCCGCCCTCATACCCATAAAAGCAACTGATTGACTAGTCATGAGCTTTGAATTTTGAAATCTGATTGGTAAGCATAATTGTTTTATATGTCTGACCACAGTCTACGTTGACAAGGATGTTTTTTCGGTGTAGTTAGTTGAAACGAATGCAAACTGAATTAAGACTGATCATATTGTAGTGGAGGAGAACACAGGTGCGGGCAACCGAGTTGTATTTATCTCAAATTACAGAGTTCCTCAGTAAAATAGGAAAACCATATCGTAACCGTTAATTTGCAAATCTTCAATCCATTGTCTGACATTTCACTATTCATGCGTTTCATACAAATTCCATTGTGTTCTAATTATTCCTTTCTTGATCTTCCCCCATCTTCTGCTGCCAGACATTACGTTGACACTCACGTCATATACTACTTATAAGTAGCGCGCGCCACAATATCACTTCATGAACTCATCAAATTTTAGGTCTGTCATTTTGATATTTTTACAGTAACGCGTCGAATGCATTCACTCTTCATCCTCCTTACGATATTTAATTTTAATTTTCTTTTACGTATCTATTTTTTTAACATATTGAACATAGTTTTGTCAAGTTCCACATCTATATTACTAACAAATCTTAAATAAGTAGTATTATTGTTCCTAACTTCTAAAACTGATTTCTATTTCATAGAACACAATTACATAAAAATAAAGAATTATTACATAGAGAAACAGTGAATCAAATGACTAAAGAATGTTTACAATGGGAAGATGCATTATCACAATGGCGTGCTGTATTTGCTAATCCTGGTCCTAATCCATGGTCAACAACAACTATATTCACTACACCCACATCAAAAAATATTTCACCGATAGATCATTCTTCCAATGGTTTGCATTCTATGAAAGATGAACATGCGAATCAATTCACATCATCATTACCTGATATTCAAGATTTATGGCATGATGATCGTGCACGTCCGGTGAAGTAAGTTCTTTGTTTTTGGCTTATTTTGTGAAATACTGATAATCCAGTTGATGATTGATATGTTGTTTGGGTCGGCGCCAATGTGCGTCATTTATGGCGTAGGTGAGATATTCGCTTGTTAACTAAAGGACGAGTGTACTACTACGCAGCAGTTTGAAAAATGGCCGTTAAATCCATGAAGTCACTGACAAGCGAGATGATAATAATCGATGGTTAGAGACCTTGAACCCTATGGCTCAGAATCGTTTGCAATGGCTTCCGGTGCATTTATTCTTTGTGTTCACTCAAACTCTAACCTTCTGAATTCCTTATAATCTCTAACTTTCTCCCTCTAAATTTATCTCACTGAATTATACTTCTCGAATCATAACTTTGCTCCCTAATCTTCTCCATTACTGCTAATAATTCTACTATCACTATTACTCTTGCATTTGAACTGACAGTTGTGTCTGTGTGCTGATGTGATATGGCAACCTGAACTGATGTACTTATGTAAGTAATTGATTCTAATGAATATCGACTTACATCAATTTAAGCAGTTTGAAAGTGTTGGGATGTAAGATACTCAGAACTCGCTTGATAAACGCCTTATTTTGGATTTCATGTTTGCGAGCATGGGCTGATCAGTTGACCTTCAAGATTTCATTTCCCACCAGGAAAATCCATGGCTGTGTGATTGGTTGCTGTCATTTTAGTGTGCTATTTTCTTAACTGTCCCAAGGATGTTTCTATGATGTATAAATAAACGAGAGTTGTGTGCTTGAATGTATTGTGTTGTGATTGCTGGGTGTTTGTAGAATATACTTTCTACGCTTACAAGCTTTTTATCTTCAGCTTGGGATTCAAGGTAGCCTACCTGGACGCTAGTTCATTGTCTCGTTCGTGTTTATCGACTGAGGTGAACTCGTAATAGCTTCAAGCGTACACCTAGTGACGAACATTGAATTACTGTTAACGACCGAATGATAACAGAAAACTCTTATTAATTTTTAAACATCACACTTATTATTTACTTACTTACTTATTTACCTAAGTAATTGATCTGAAAAATGTTTTGATGTATTTACTCACATACATTTCTAACAATCTGGTGACACACATCACAGTTGTCAAAGCATTTTATATGAAGATGAATAAAAGGTCAATTAAATAAAAGTTCAAATAGACATAGTAAGATAATTGTAAATAAAGGAGAGGGAAAATTAACGTAATATGAAAAGAATACGAAAGGGTAGGAAAATTGTCACATTACCCTAGGCTTAAAGATTACCAAGGTAAATTCAAGGTTATAACAAATTATCTTTGTACACATAAGGGGAGTTTTAATTTTCGAATTGCCAAGGACTATAAACCTCAAAATTCGTGTCCTTCAATATTTCTGTACAATGTTTTGAAGGCTGTTTTGATGTCAATCCTATGCCCTGTCTCAATTATGTGTTTGGCGATCGATGAACATGCTTTTCTATTTCCAACGCTAATCGGCTAATCTGAAGTTTCCTGATTTTGAAGCCACTTAGGTACATGTTCGCCATAACCCTTGATTGCAAAGTCCGATTACTCCTTCCTATGTATGTGTGTCCACACAAACATGTAAATTGATAAATGCAATGTGATGTGATGTAATCATTCGAGCAACGTTTAGATATGTGTGAAATCATGGACTTGGTCTTTTCAATGAATAATCAGTTTAACAACGTTGTATGTTTTCTCTATGGCTGCTTTTAGTCGCTGCGACTAATGGATTCTTACGTCTTCCTCTTTTGTCTTGGCCTTGAGGATTCCACGTGAAATTCTCATGTGACGTAGTTGGTTGCTTTCCTGTCCACTTACTTTCTGCTCTTCTTCTTGATTTCTTTCTCCAGTGGAATCTTGTTTGTTCTCTCTCATACTGAGAAGACTGAGGCAGGCGCGGAAGACTGCATTATGCAAATTTACACTCTGAGTCAATTAAAAACGAAAACATTACATTGAATACTCTATTTGCACACCATCTTTGAGTCGTGACTTCAACACTCCATCCTTCTTCTTCAATTCATGTTGTTGCTTCCTTTCCTTCCTGTTGATACTCCATTTACTTCTTGCGTTTGGTCCATTTGCTTTCCGTTTTCCTCTTCTGACCGTGAGACTTCTTCTTTCACGTGCCTTCTTATACTACTTATATTGTTCGTATAAGTAGCACACACTACAATAGTAGGTTCTTGTTGATAGTGTCTAGTCAGCGGATGCTCAGTAGTTTGCATAGACTACTGTTAATAAATACTTATATCTTCTTAATGATAGCTTTCGTAGTTCTTCAAGTTTCTACACCATACAGTAGCATTGTCTTGACATTGATATTGAAAATTATGAGTTTAGTGTTGATTAATAGTTGTTTTGAGTTGCAGTCAGTCAGTCAGTCAGTAGCAACGTAGAACTTCGTACGTATGTACATAAGTTCATGTTGCCATACCACATTAACACAGAGACGCAGGTGTCAAATCAAATCCCATAGTGATAAAGATAGTAGAGTTATTAATGGTAATGAAGAAGCATAGGGTTCGAAGATATTATTCAAGAAATATAATTCAGTGGGGTAAGAATAGAAAGGCAAAGCTAGAGGTGCTGACGAATCCAGAAGATTAGGATTTGAGAGAGCACAACGAACGGGTGCGCTTCCGCCATTGCAGACAATTTTGAACCATGTCTTTCAAGGTCTCTAACCATTAGCGACTTTCGTCTCGCGGACCTCAACCAAGTAGCCTACATCTTCCAACATGACTCAGTCCACTTGTCAGTGATTTCATGGATTTCTGCCATGTTTTGGTTTGGCCGCCCCTACTCCTACACAACAAAAAATAGCTCGTCGAGGCAGTCAGTGGTTAGCCATATGTAACACATGTCCCAACCACCTCAACTCATGAAGTTTCATTACTTCATCTATTGACTTGCCATCCTTACCTAGCACCCGCTTACTCGGTTGTCCCACGGTATACGAGCAATGGTTTTAGGACATCTATGGCCGAAGTTGCAGATATTCTTCAATTGTAAAAATGCGCTACCCTTACTTTGCCCATCCTCGCCATGCACATCTGCTTGAGATCCACCGACCATCGACCACACTTAATTAAGAAAAAGGTTGATGGTTATTGGGACATAGTCGAACTTAGTTTAAAACAGTAAGTTTTTTTAATTCAACCAAGTGTCTCTCTGTGTTTTAATTTTTATATCATATTTTACACACATATATTTATATATTCTTTAATAATTCATGTAACTTTCCCGTGTTGTTCTTTTCTCTAAAAAAAAAATCTTAAAAACAACAAATATCAAGTCTTTGTGAAGTATCATTTCGTTTAGCAATTTGTGAATTTGAATTATGTTTTGCTAATTGTCTTGCTGATTCTGAATTACAATTAGTCAATATTTTAACGGATGCACAATGTCGATTAAATTGGCTTTCATTCACAAAACAATTAACCAATGATTATCCAGTGAATATAATGACACCGATTACATTTTTACATGATTCTTGTGATACTACTACTACTACTACTAATACTACTGCTAATACTACCACGAACAATACTACTCATGAACATACCAATACTACTAGTAATAGTAGTAGTAATAATAATCATAATCATCATGACGATGTAGATATGCAAAATGGCATGGATGAGAATTGTAATCATCTTGTCATAATGAATGGTCATGATAATTCGGTAAGTGGGTAAATTTTTTTTTCTTGTTATTTCTGCCTTATTTTCAATGGTTTTGGCGTTGATTCAATTTTTGTCTTTTTGAAATGATGAACAGATAATTTGTAGGTCAGCTGGATTGATGAATGTGTCTGGAGTTTTGTTTTTTCAACTGAAAAAAAACATGAATATCAACAGCATCAGCAGCAGAAGTGATGTATTCGAATGTTGCGCAAACTACACGTCCAAAACGTGGAGAATTCGGAATACTTCATGTTACGCCTGCATGTAAACATGTCAATTTGATATACTTGAACTATTACGAGTAAACCGTAGTCGGAATACGAGAGTGAGGATCAGGCGACACGACATGCTACTCTAATCCGATTATCCCAACCCCCATATTGAGTAAAATAAGAAGACAAGACTTGATATGAAGTAGAACCTGTATTCTACAAGCATCCAGAAAGTACGAGGTCCGAATCCAGAAGACAACCAGAATCCCGGACTAGGTATCCGGGACCGGGTCCTGGTCATAAAACGTTACAAATAATGCGTATTTATACATTTTGGTCGAATAGGAAACTGTTGGGGATGTTAGATCCCCAAAATTCGCTTGGTAATGCCGTATTTCGGTTTTCACGTTCGCCAGCAGGGGCTGATCAAATGACCTTGAGATTTCAATTCCCACCAGGAAAATCAATGGCTGTGATTGGCTGCTGTGTATTTTAGTATGCTATTTTCTTAACTGTCTCAAGGACGTTGTTATGTTGTATAAATAAACGAGAGTTGTATGCTTGATTGTACTGGATTGCTGGGTGTTTGTAGAATATACTTTCTACGCTTATCAAGACTTCTGTTTTACCGTTGGATTCAAGGTAGCCTTCCTGGAAGCTGGTAAAAGCATCGTTCGTGTTTATCGACTAAGGTAAACTCGTAATAGCATCAAGCATACTAAGTGACGAACATATCAGTGGCGACGGGGCTCACAATTCACAATGTCAATTAACCTTGAACAGTTAGAATCTTTACTGGAACGTCAAGGTAAACGATATGAACAGTTGCAGGAACGTATGTTGGAGCTGTTAAGGAAACAAATGAATTTGAACCCAGGAGATTGTTCGTTTTCTGAGACTGTTCAGACTTTAAGCCAACACTTTGGAGACAACTCGTCACTATTTAATACTCGTTATCGATGTTTGAAGCTTATTATGAACGAAGATGATGATTTTCTTACGCACGTGGGCATCGTCAACCGTGAATGCGAACGCTTTCGGTTGAAGTCTTTGTCGGAAGACCAGTTCAAAGCCCTCATTCTCATCTGCAGCCTCCAGTCGAGTAAGTTCAGTGACATTAGAACAAGGCTACTAAGTCGGTTGGAGCAAGATCCAAAGCTTACGCTTAATGATATGGCTCATGAGTACCAACGTCTCACTGACCTACAACGAGACTCGACTATAGTTCAGAGTGGTAGTTCAAGCCGATCTGAAATTCATTTGGTACAGCAGCCACCTAATCATTATAAGTCTGCCCATGCTACACCCAGTTCACCCCGCTCCAATTCGGCCCAAAAACCCAAAATGAATCCACCTTCTGCTTGCTGGCACTGCGGTTCATGGCACTATGTACGGAACTGCCCATTTAGGCAGCATAGATGCAGGAAGTGTAAAGTCATCGGTCATAAAGATGGCTTTTGCCTACAGAAAAAGCCAAAGCGATCCAGAAGTGCTAAGAAGCCTCTTCCTAGATCCAGTACCAATGCATTGAGCCTAATATCTTCCTGCCAAAGTTCATCACCAGGTGAGAGGAAATTTATTACTCTTAATATTAACGGTTATTTGTGTAGAATGCAAATAGATACTGCATCTGATGTCACTATCCTCTCACGCAAAAATTGGACCAAGTTGGGCAGCCCAAGCCTGCAGCACACAACACAAAAGCCTCGCACAGCATGTGGTAATTATCTTCGTCTGTTAGGACAATTGGAATGTAAAGTTGCTTTCCGGGATTCGTCGTTTACTGGGGTATGCTATATAACGCCAGCTGATCTGAATTTACTTGGTTTAGATTGGTTCGACCAGCTAAAATTGGCTGATGTCCCGCTAAATACCATATGCAACCTGGTATCACAACGACATGACCCAGAAGCGTATACGAAGAAGCTGATGACAGAGTTTTCAACCATTTTTGAACCTGGATTAGGTCGGTGCACTGCTATGAAAGCAACACTTCGGTTGAAACATGGGGCTAAGCCTACTTTTCGTCCAAAGAGACCTGTACCGTATGCTACATTAGCAACAGTAGATGAAGAGCTGGATCGCCTTCAACGACAAGGAGTTATTACTCCCGTTTCTTACTCCAGTTGGGCAGCATCTATAGTCGTTATCAAGAAGGCCAACGGAACGATACGTATATGTGCTGACTTCTCTACAGGTCTCAACGCAGCTCTAGAACAGCATCATTATCCTCTGCCAGTTCCAGCAGATCTGTTCACTATGCTGAATGGAGGAAAGTTCTTCGCAAAGCTTGACCTAGCTGATGCTTATTTGCAAGTGGAAGTCGATGAAGCATCTAAAGAGCTGCTTACTATCAACACTCATCGTGGTTTGTTCCAGTATAACCGTCTACCTTTTGGAGTTAAGACTGCGCCGTCTATCTTCCAACAACTAATGGATACAATCCTGTCAGATATCCCAGGGGTTGCAGCTTATCTCGATGATATCTTGATTGTTGCGAAGACGTTAGAACAGCTACGGGAACGCACGACATTGGTACTACAACGCATCAGTGACAATGGTTTCCGGTTACGCCCAGAAAAATGCCAGTTTCTATTGCAGTCGGTAAAGTATTTGGGATTTATCTTTGATGCCGACGGTCGCAGACCGGATCCTGAAAACATCCGAGCTATCAAACTGATGCCTACTCCCACTAATGTTTCCGAATTACGATCTTTTCTCGGTTTGATCAGTTATTATTCAGCTTTTGTTCCCTCGATGCATGATATTCGCGCTCCATTGAATTGTCTACTGCAGAAGCATAGCACATGGAACTGGAATAAAGAGTGTGACGCGGCTTTTGATAAACTCAAGTCTATAATTAGCTCGGAATTGTTATTAACACACTACGATCCATCCATGCCGATCATCGTAGCAGCAGACGCTTCAGCATATGGCCTAGGTGCTGTTATTTCACATCAGTTTCCAGACGCGTCAGAAAAAGCCGTTATACATGCATCCCGTACACTGACCCCAGCAGAAAAGAAGTATAGCCAGATAGAGAAAGAAGCTCTTGCCCTTGTGTTTGCTGTTCGCCGTTTCCATAAGTTTCTGTACGGTCGGAGATTCACGCTCCTCACAGATCACAAGCCTCTGTTAGCAATATTTGGTTCAAAGTCTGGCATTCCAGCCCATTCTGCAAATCGTCTTCAGCGATGGGCCTTGGTACTTTTGGGGTATGATTTCGAAATCCAATATCGACGCACTCTACAATTCGGTCAAGCAGACGCTTTGTCACGACTCATTAATGATCAAGTGGCGGCTGAGGAAAACATGGTGATCGCATCTCTGTCAGTAGAAGACCACGCAGAATGTGATCTGACAACCGCAGTTCGCGCATTACCGGTGTCTGCAACAGACATACAAAATGCTTCTAGAAACGACCCCATCATCAAGATGACGATGAAATATGTCACTAACGGTTGGCCGTCGAAAAAGTTTGAAGGTGACATCAAGCAACTGTATCAGCGGCGGGATTCACTATGCATCGTGAACGATTGTCTCATGTTTGGTGAAAGAGTAGTGGTTCCAGCATCCCTTCGTGCAAAAGTGCTGAGACAGTTCCATCTTGGTCATCCTGGGATTAAACGAATGAAGTCCATAGCCAGGAGTTATGCATACTGGCCTCACATGGATCAACATGTCACAGCGTTGGTTGAAAAATGCATGCGGTGTCAGCAGGCGGCAAAGATGAATGCCAAAATTGCGCCGGTTTCATGGCCCAAACCTGAGCATCCTTGGTCCAGGATACATGTCGACTTCGCTGGCCCAATAAATGGAACTATGTATTTAATTGTCGTCGACGCCTTTTCTAAATGGCCGGAAATCAGCCCCGTTATGCCGCCCACTACAACTAAGACTATACAGCTCCTAACTGAAATTTTCTCACGAAATGGCATACCAGATGTGATCGTATCCGACAATGGCTCTCAATTCACCTCTTCCCGATTCCAGAATTTCTGTCAACGGCTAGCCATTAAACACTTACGCTCGCCACCATACCACCCGCAATCGAATGGGCAGGCGGAAAGGTTTGTGGATAAGCGAGCGAGTCGTGGATGCGCACTGCTGATGAGTACCATACCAAGACGAAACGGTCGTCCAGTGCTTCTTCCAGGTTTTTAATGGTGCTGGTCTAACAATGACTGATTGATGATTTCAAATGTGTAAAGATACAAACCTCCAAAACTCTGCCCCAAAAAAATCTCGTTATACAAAATTTCCAAATCTGTGCGACACTATTCAATTTCTCAAAGTTAAGATGATTATTTGTAATTGATTGAAGTTCATTTTCAGAGTTACACATCATTAACTGATCTAAGCTAGACAACTTTTAAGATACCTTGAAGCATTGGACGGCAGTTTCGTCCTCTTTTGAGTGCGCATCTACGATCGATGCCTTTGGGAATTGAACCTGAGAACTGTCAGTCTTGCACGCGAATGTTCAACCTCTAGAACACTGAGTGTAACTGTCTAACTTCAATCAAAAAATAATATCACGCAGCCTTCATTCATGGACAGCTAGGACGCAGCTGGACGATCTGGACATCGCAGATGACCTGGGTCTTCTATTTCACTCGCAACAACAAATGCAACAGAAGCCGACCAGTGTAGCAGCAGCCTCTGCAGCAGCAGTAGGTCTCAACATACAGAAAGGAAAAAGCGAAATTCTCCGATGGAACACAACATGCGCCAACCAAATCACTCTTGATAAAGATTCTTTGGACAACGTTAACACCTTTACATATCTGGGCAGCATCATCGACAACGAAGGTTGATTCGATGCAGATGTGAGGGTGCGGATTGGCAAAGCAAGGACAGCATTTCTACAGTTGAAAAATATCTGGAACTCCAAACAACTTTCAACCAAAACCAAAATCAGGATTTTCAAAACAAATGTCAAGACAGTTCTACTGTATGGGGCGGAAACCTGGAGAACTACGAAAGGCATCATCCAGAAGATGCAAGTGTTTTTAAATTTCAGTTGTCTACGCAAAATACTTCGGATTCGTTGGCCAGACACCATCAGCAACAGCGTACTGTGGGAGAGAACAAACCAGAAACCAGTGGAGGAGGAAATCAGGAAGAAGCGGTGGAAGTGGATAGGACAGACACTACGAAAAGCACCTAACTACATCACGAGACAAGCCCTCATTCGGAACCCTCAAGGCGAAAGGAAAAGAAGAAGGTCAAGGAATACATTACACCGAGAAATAGAGAAAGATGATGAGAGGAATGAACAAACATTGGACAGAATTGGAAAGGGAAACCCAGGACAGACAGAGTTGGTTGGAGAAAACTGTTGGGCGGCCTATTCTCCATTGGGGGTAACAGGCGTAAGTAAGTAAGTAAGAAAGCCTTCATTCATTGCCTGCGGTGGATTACTGTCCCCTACCAGACACGGAATGAACTCCACCAGTCACAATTTCTCATTAGAACTCCAGGACTAGATTATACTGTTAACCATCAGTGAGCACATAATTGTAAGGTTAGGGTTGATGCACTCTGCTGATAAGTCTCATACTAGAACAAAACGCCTATAATTCATAATTTTCTCTACAAACAACTAACTCATTTTCACTGAATCACAAAACTTTCTATCAAATGTCATCTACATATATATGCATATTGTATCCAATCTCAATAATGTATTTATTCAGTCAGAAATATATATATATATATATATATATATATATATATATATACTTATATGCTGTTTGTTAGTTTCTGGAGGATGTATATTGGCACATCTAAGTGCATTGATTATGAATGTTAATCAGAATATTTTTGATATCATTTGATGGCACTGTTGTGATAAGCATTGTAAAGATGAAATCGATTGTGCTTAATCATCGCTGTGTTGTTATGTAACAGTGTGCGTGTGTGTGCGTACGTTGCTAATCTTCTGCTTATTGGTTAATTATCTTGAAAATGTATGCTTAATTACAAATTATAATGATCGGTTGATTACTCGTATGACATGTCATTCTCATTTCAATCTTAGTTGTTCGAGTTAGTTACATGTAGAATTCGCGTTAATCTCATGTGAATTTATTCTTTTCTCATTAAGATTCCCATTTCTAATTTGAATGATTCTTATTCGGTGACATCGAAATTCATGGAACAAATGTCACATTCACCATTTGCTCTATCCACATCGACTACATCCGATGTGTTGTCGTGTATGGAACAACCACCGCCGTCGCTACACCAACACCAACAACAACAACGTCCAGAACGTAATCGTCTATGGCAAAGTGTACGACAATCAATGTCAAAATTTCGTTCACATTTTTTCATTAGAAATAATCATGTTCGTTCGTCAACAAGTGCTATACCAACTACACGTACAACATATCAATCTCGTCTACGTGAAACTATTATCACTTCGATACCATTGTTCAATACAACAAATGAGCACAGTACTACTACTACTACTCCTGCTACTACTGATAATCCCAACGAAAATCATAATCATAGTCAGTTAGCTTATAATTCAACTGTCAATGGAATCACTGATCAAAAATATTTAGGTAAGTTGTTTTACGAGGTTGTGAAGATTATTTAGTTTCGAATTTTTGAAACCATGAATCGATCAATGTTAGACCACCGTGAATTGATCAAGTTAGACATTAACACCGTTAGATACCGGGCCAGTGGTCCAATGATTAGGCGTTCGCGCACAATACTGAAGGTCCTGGGTTCGAATCCTGTGTGGTGCAGGAGTCGTGGATGCACACTGCTGATGAGTCCCAGTCGTACTAGGACGAAACGGCCGTCTTGCAGTGCTTCTTCCAGGTTTCTGATGATGGTCTAACATTGATCGATTCATGTGTAATTTTTAAATTGTTTTATATATGAAACAGACTCATTTTAAACAATCAATCACTTATGTTGGATGCTACCACCAGTTCAATAGTCTAAAGAATGAGTGTTTGCGTGTACAAGACCAACAATTCCTGGCTTTGATTCCTGTGTGAATCGTGGATGCGCGCAATGGATAGAGAGAGGAGACTCATTCAGTGCTTCCAGGTATATAGAATACCAGTGTAACATTGATCGAATCATGATTTGAAGAAGTTACTCAACTACTCTTCACAACTATTTAACAACAACTTTGATTGTTAGAACGAACTGTTAAATTTTACAGATATTTAAAGAAAAGATGTATTTTGTAACTTAACTAACTATTCACTGGTTCTGTTATCGATGTTAAGTTATTTCTGAAAATAGTGAGTACATGATATATGATATCTTATTTACTTAGTTACGCCTGTTACGCCTATTGAACGATAGGCCGCTGACTAGCGAATTACTTCTCTGGTTAGCGCATTTTTCTTCAGTGGGTTAAATTTCTACAGGATGAAGTTGCTAATCCCATCATACCCAACCTGCCTCCTTTATCTGCCGGACTAGGGACCGGCAGTAATCCTAGACGGTCTCCATGCGATCAAACATAATTCACACTGTCATTCATGAAAGCACTGCATACTTATTCTCAGTCAGTCAGTCAAACAGAGGCAATGTAGAACTTCGTATAAGTACATAGGTTCATGTCGCCATACCACATCAGCACAGAGGTGTAATTGTCAATTCAAACCCAATAGTAGTAGAGGTAGTAAAGGTAGGTTAGGATTAGAAGATATTATTCAAGAAGTATGATTCAATCAGAAAAGTTTCGAAAATAAAAACTAGAGGGGTTGAAGAATCCAGAAGATTAGGATTTGAGAGAATACAAAGAATAAATGCACCAGCGCCATTGCAGACGATTTTGAGCCATGTCATTCAATGTCTCTAACCATCGATTATTATCATCACGCGGACCCAAACCACGCAGTCGACAACTACCGACATGACTCAGACCACTTGTCAATGACTTCATGGATTTCTGCCATGTTTTGGTCTAGCCGCCCCTTTCTTCCAACCTATTCCTACACTACAAAACAAAGCTCGTCGAGTATACTTATTCTCGTTAACCTACCCCATAAAATAATGATCATTATTTGAAGATCATAATTCGTATGATGTAATTAAAACTTGATTACATTGTATGTCTCTTATTACTCACTATTCATTCACTAAGCATTAGATTAGATTGTCAATCAAATAAATGTCAGCGAATTCGTTGACCGAATTGAACTGACTGACAAGTCATATTACTTACTACTTATAAATGAATAAGGTCAACCAGCATGTGACAATCATAGTTATTGGTTAACAATTTTGTTTTATTTTGTTATGGGTTCAAAAATGGTTTGTCATGCTACAGATGCTTTTATTCTTTGATTTTAGCGCGTCGAAAATTCCTCATGATCTTTGATGATTATTTGAAATTGTTTTTATTTTCAAAAAATTTATTTCACTGGTGTTTTTCATCTTTTAAAAAAATGTATTTTCTCGAGTCTTATCTTCGATTCCTAATCTTGGCTATTACTAATATGCATTACGGGGTTGTGAAGATTGTTAAGTTACACATTTTTTGAAACCATGAATCGATCAATGTTAGACCATCATCAGAAACCTGGAAGCACTGCAAGCCGGCCGTTTCGTCCTGGTGCATGGGACTCATCCGTGGGAGTGCGCATCCATGACTCAGGCACCTCTCGGGGTTCGAACCCGGGACCTTCGGTTTTGTGCGCGAACGTCTAACTATTAGACCACTGGGCCGGCGGCATCCAACGGTGTTAATGTCTAACTCTGATTGATCTAGGTATTTTGCGCGACCTCACCGATTTGTCTTTGGTAGTTACTGCCTACTGCACCCGACAGGGTTGAATTCCATTGGTCACGTCTTCTCATCACTAGAACTCCAAGAATTTACTCACGAAGCTAGTCACTATTGAGCACTGCAGGTGGAGTTAACTATTTCTCTCCTCACTTATTAAATTAGATTTGAACTGTAGTGACTAGTTTCGTGAGGAATCTTCTCCGAGTTCTAGTGGGAAGACGTGACCAGTGAAGTTCAACCTGTTCGAGTGTAGACAGTAACTACCGAAGACTGTATATGAGGTTGCGCAACTCCATGAATTGATCAAGCTAGACATTAACACCATTAGACTCCATCTCTCTGCGGTCCGATGGTTAGTCGTTCGCGCACAATACCGAAGGTCCTGGGTTGGAATCCTGCGAGGTGCAAGAGTCGTGGATGAGCACTGATGATGAGTCCCATCCATACCAGGACGAAACGGCTGTCTACCAGTGCTTCTTCCGGGTTTCTAATGGTGGTCTAACAATGATTGATCGGTTATTATATGTAGCTCAAGCGATGCTGTCTGTTAGGAAACGAGTAATGTGTAAAACACACAAACTACCTATAATATTCATCAAATAAACTCTAACTTTTCCCAG
Organism: Schistosoma turkestanicum; assembly: GCA_944470395.2. Classification (NCBI taxonomy): domain Eukaryota; kingdom Metazoa; phylum Platyhelminthes; class Trematoda; order Strigeidida; family Schistosomatidae; genus Schistosoma; species Schistosoma turkestanicum. The sequence continues at coordinate 4,779,544 of OX103977.1, forward strand.
TTGTTGTTGTTAATCAACTTAATTAAAATGATAATTCATGCAGAAACAATTTTCTTTGCTAGTCAATATAAATTTATCTAAATCTTATCTCGTTAAGGCCAGATCGATCAGTGTACATCATTGTCAAAACTTCACAATCAATACTTACTTACCTAACATTCACTAGTAAGTAGTATAAAAGATACTGTTGATGATATCGGTATTTTTTTAATCTTTTACAATAGAATTGAACTCTAACATTATCTGTTATTTGCATACAAATATATATATATATATACTCACAATCTTCTATTGCTTATCTCTCATCAATTGAATGTATATATACAAGTTGAATAAGAATGAATTTAAGTAGTAGTAGTAGTAGTAGTCATTGTGTATTTTAATTTTTAGGTCAACAAGTATGTGTACGTGTGTGTGTGCGTTTGTGTGTTTGTCTAATGTTTCTTAATCTCTCCTCTACACTTGCATAAATAGAATTGAATCGATGAACTTCGGTTGAATGTTCAATGTAGGTAGATAGATAATTGATAAATATTTATTGAAGAATGATTTGTTCAACACAGTTAATTTGCCCTTTTTTTTCTGGTAAATTTAAATAAAATAGTGAAATTTCTTGAATCATTGTTGATTGGTTGATTTGGATATGTCTTAAACAACAAACACACTTGTTCAATGTACATTGATTGATAAGAATTTGTCAAGTTACATTGTTTTATTGAAATGCTTTCTATTATCAATGTTAAAATTAAATTATTGAAGATAATTTGTAAGTAAACTTAATCATTAATTTGATGTGTGTACGTGTATGTGTGTATGAGTGTATGTGTGTACGTTGGTTGGTGATTGATGAAATCCGATTTAATCTGAAAGTTAATTGTAACAATAACAATATCCAATGTTATTATTTTCAATAATAACATGATCTTTGTCCAAATTTTCAGAAGTCGAATTTCTACTAGGAATTTCGTTTACTGACCTAGATAGAATATGCTGATGACATAGTTCTATTCGGTGAAGATGCTGACAAAACGCAGTCTTCTGACTACCTTAAGCAACAATGCAAGCATGTTCGGGATGGGGTTCTTACCCTGGAAATGCGAAATGTTGCTTAAGGATTGGCTTGCGACTTGTCCGGAACTAGTGATAGGGAGTGAAGTAGTCAAACGTGTAGACCGCTTCATTTATTTGGGGAGTCTAATCAGTGCTGATGGCCTGGTGACTGACGAAATCTCAGCGCGGATACAGAGGGCTAGATTGACTTTTGCCAATCTGCGTCACTTATGGCGCAGGCGAGATATCCGCTTGTTAACCAAAGGACAACTGTACTGTTCAGCAGTTCGCTCTGTCCTAGTATACGGATGCGAAACATGGCCGTTGAGATTAGAGGACTTTCGTAAGTTACTAGTCTTCGATCGCCGATGTCTCCGAAACATTGCTCGTGTATTCTGGGACAACCGAGTAAGCAATGCTGTCGTTAGGAAACGAGTTCTACGTAGGAATGGGAAGTCAATAGATGAAGTGGTGAAAATTGATCAGTTGAGGTGGTTGGGACAAGTGCTGCGTATGCCTAACCACCGAATGCCTCGGCGAGCTTTGTTTTGCAGTGTGAGAGTAGGTTTGAAGAAAGTTAGGGGCGGCCAAATCAAAACATGGCAGAAATCCATGAAGTCAGTGACAAGTGGATTGAGTCATGTCGGTAGTTGTCGACTACCAGGTTGGGGTCCGCGAGATGTTAGTAATCGATGGTTAAAGACCTTAAATGACTTGGCTAAAAACTGTTTGCAACGGCCCAGGTGCATTCACTCTTTGTACTCTCTCAAATCGTAAACTTTTTAATCCTTCATCACTTTATCTTTTCAAGTCTTTTTCATTAGATTGTACTTCTTCAATAATATCTTCTACTACCTCTACTACTATGGGATTTGAATTGACAATTACGTCTCTGTGCTAATGTGGTATGGCGACTTGAACTGACGTACCTAGGTACGAAGTTCTAGTTGCTATTGATTGATTGCATCACACAGGCTTCGAACCGAACTCCTTCTGTTTTTGCTCACAAACACTTAACCTTTGGAAACATGCAAGACCAGATGTCCTGTGTTCGAATCCTATGAGTAGCAGGAGTCATTGATGTACACTGCCACTGATGAGTCATCTCATACCAGGATGAAACGGTTCTCTAGTATTTTCATTTGATCTCATTTACTTGCTGTCATTTTTTTGCAGTGATTATTTGCATTGTTGCAAATCTTATCAATACTGATACATATTTCTTAACGGTTATTGATCATTCTAATTTAAAATGATTTTTAATGATATTACACATTAACAATTCTGTTACACATTGGAATTGAATGTTAATAAGTCATTGTTAGACCAACATTAGAAATCCGTGAATATTGAACGATGGCTGTTTCGTCTTAATACGAGAGGACTTATCAACAGCAGTGCTCATCCACGACTCCTATCACTTGTGGAATTCGAACCCAGGACCTTTGATCTTGCGCGTGCGAAAGCCTAACCTTTGGACCATTGGGCCTGGTGTCGCGGCTCAGAGAACGGACAATGGCGACCGTTTGTTGCAACTATGCTCAGATAACGGCCTATTCTTAGCAAAAACTAACTTTAAACATAAGGAAAAACATCTGTTGACTTGACGAACCCCAAAGTCGTCTCAACGTTGGACCCAACTAGATCACATTGCCATCATCCACCGATGGAGTGGTTCAATAGAGTACTGTCGCTCGTTGTGGGGCACATGTTTAGATTCAGACCATGCCCTAGTGCGAGCGCGTATTTGTTTGAGCCTTACTGGGCGTAGGAAAGACACCGTAAGAAAGCCTCTTATGGTTTTACTTAATGATGATAGGGCGAAGAATAAATTTCAGGAACAACTAGAAAGACAGTTAGGCGACCATGTAAGTGATTCCCATCCGGAGTCAGGTTAGAATGATATCAAAATGGCTGTGGAAACAGCAGTGATATCTGCTAGTAAGGTTAACCATAAGGCTAAAATGAAGCCATGGATCTTTGTAGCATCCACCGATCTGATGGATGCCCGAAAACTCATCCCACCTGGCTCTGAACATGATGAAGAACGAAGTCAGCTTAGGCTCAGGCTTATAAAAAGCCTACGTAACGACCGTGAACACTGGTGGGTGGAGAAAGCGAGAGAGATGGAAAAGGCAGCGGCGATAGGCAACACTAGACAACTTTTCCGACTTATCAAGGAAACTGGTATTAGGAATCCTAGTGTAAGTGAGACTATCTCGGAAAATGATTGGACTATTATTTATTCTCTGTTCAGGAGATTGGGTCAATGGGCAGAACATTTAAGTGATCAGTTCAACCGGCGTCGAGCCACTCTTCGGTTACCCACGATCTCCAGTCATCCTGAATGGCAAATCGACATAAGTCGCCCAAGTCTTAATGAAGTTGAAAAAGCGTTAGAAAATCTGAAGCGAGGACGAGCTGCAGGTCCTGATAGACTGACCCCTGAGATATTTAAGGATGGTGGTCCAGTTTTAGCAGCTAGGTTGACTGAGATTTTAGGTAGAATCTGGGAACTAGACGTAATCCCATCCGATTGGTCCCGATCACTAATTGTCCCAATCTATAAAAAAGGACCATTTGGTTGCCATCTAACGGTGATAATATCTAACTCTGATCAATCCAAAGATTTAGCGCAACCTCAATCAGTTTTCTGCGGTTGTTAATGCCTATACTTGACAGGTTGGAAAACTCCACTGATCACGTCTTCTCACTAGAACTGCCAGAATTTTCATATGAAGCTAGTCACTTGTAAGCATATTCGTTAAGCTGAATGTTTTGGTTGTGGAGTGTTAACATAATCAACACACCACACCACACCAAGCACCACAATCGAAAAAGCGCCAATGCTCAGAGAAAAAAAATTAAAACTCCATGATAAATTACCGAAAATTTTTTCTCATCTCACACTACTATCTCAACACTAACTTGGTTATTTTACTTTTTTTTTTAGCTGCCGATACTCCATTACATCATCATTTCAATAAACAGTTGAATAATACTAACCAAAGTTCAATTCAATCTAATCGTGAATCACAAGATTCCACATCCATCTTAGCTAGTTTCCCCATAGTGAGTGAGGTTAGTAGTATGATTATTATTATTAAAATTATTGCTGTTGTGATTATTATAATGATAATTATTATTATGATGGTTAAGTTGTTTTAATTTCGATCAATTTTATGAATTCCCATTACGTTTATACATTAAAGTACTGCATCTTGATTGGTTGAGATGGTTGAGACATGTGTTTACATAAGCCTCAATCAAGTATGTTTTGTGGTGTAATAGTAGGTCGGAAGAAAGTTAAGAGTGACTAGAACAAAACATGGAACTAATCCATGAAGTCGCTACTAATAAATGGACTGCGTTATGTTGACAAGCGTAGACTATATGGTTGGGTTCCATGAGACCCGACCGAAGCTGCTACCTTAACGTGATGGTCGGGATTGCCTATCGTCATGACCCAACCGAGCTTTACTGGCTGGAACATATGTTCCTGCAGGTCCTACCATGCCAGGCAGATCGATTGGAGAAGGATGAGACTAAAAGCATCTACTTAAGGTCTGAATGCGAAGTACTGCTGACCGACTGTGAAGGGGTATGACAGCAGTAAGATGTTTCCCTCGGACAACCAGCATCTGCAGCGATACTGCCTTCTCACAAGAAAGGAAGGGTTAGAAAATGTGGACCCTGAAAATGTCACATCTCACCCTACTTCACGGATTTCCGTCTCCTTGTGTAAGGGTGCCAACTAAGGGCCTTTAAGAGCGGAGCTAACTCTCAAAAAACCTTTCATAAAAAGGCCGTGTGTGACCGGCCTGAAGCAGTTGTCCGTTGGACTCTGCGGTAACGCTCCAAGGTCTCTAAGACCAACACGAGTCCACCTTCCTTTTCAGGTTCCTCAAGAAACAACCTTCGACAGAGTGGGCATCCGGGAAGTGACAACCGCTCTCATACCCGTAATGACAAGCGAGACCAAATCGGTCAAAATCAAATCCTTCCCTGAGATATTAGTTAGCGATGCTTAGAAATTTTGGATGACCTGGCTCAAAATTTTATGCAACGGCGTAGGTGCATCCAGTCTTCGTGTTGTCCCAAATTTTAATCTGAATTCCACATCATCTTCATCTCTCTCTTATCAAATTTATTTCATTAGATTTTACTGCTTGAATTAACATCTTCAAACCCTAATCTCTCCGATTACTGCTCATAGTCCTACTACCTTGAACCACTATGGGATTGGAATTGACAACTGTATCTCTGTGCTACCACGTTTTATGACAACTTGAACTAATGTACGTAGGTAGGACGTTCTATGTTGTTTCTGACGGACTCATCGTTAAATCATATAATCTTTCCCAAGAAAAAATACGTAACTATTCATTCGTGAATTTCAACAAATTTTAAGACTGTAACATTAGGACTATGTGAAAACAACAGTCTGTGAAACGATCACTGGGTGGGTGCATACAAAGTTGGAATTTTCAGTCGATTTCCAAAAATGACAACAGAGATCAGATCGATGTATTTCTTTCAAGAAGAAGATGAGCACAAATAATCTACTGTAAGGTTTACAATCAACAAATTCATTGATCAATGTTGAATTGTTTAAATTACCATTTGTTTCGGCGATTTTTTTTGGTTTGACCGCCCCTAGCTTTTTTCCAACCTACTACAGAAATCCATGAAGTCACTGGCAAGTGAACTGAGTCATGTTAGTAGATGTAGGATACCTGGTTGGGGTCTGCGAGACGAAAGTCACCAGTGGTTAGAGATCTTGAACGACATGGCTCAGAATCGTTTGCAATGGCGCAGGTGCATCCACTCTTTGCGTTCTCTCAAGCTCTCAAACTTTCTGAATTCCTCATAATCTCTATCTTTCTCCTTCTAAATTTATCTCACTGAATTATACTTCTAGGATCATTTCTCCGCTACCTAATCTTCTCTCCATTACTGCTAATACTTCTACTATCACTATCACTCTTGGATTTGAACTGACATATGCGTTTCTGTGCTGATGTGGTATGGCGGCAACTTGAACTGATGTACTTACGTACGTACGAAGTTCTGCGTTGTATCTCTCCGTCTGTCCATTTGTTTCAATAGAATTGTTGAAAAATAATTACTTATTAATGCTTAGATGTGCTGGCGCAAAATCCTGATATTGATATCAGACTTAGACATTAACACCGTTGGATACCAGCTGGTTTAATGCGCTACAAAGTTCAAGGGTTCGCGCGTAATACCAAATGTCCTGCCAGTAGTATAAGTTTAGTGGATGCGCACTGTCACAGACGAGTCCAACCATACTATAGGACGAAGCAATCGTTGTTCAGTGCTTTCAGGTTTCTTCTAATGGTGGTAGTTTCAAAGTCAGAGTTAGATGCAACGTAGAACTTCGTACGTAAGTACATCAGTCAGTTCATGTTGCCATACCACATCAGCACAGAGATGTAATTGTCAGTTCAAATCCAATAGTAGAAGAGGTAGTAAGGGAATTAGAAATAATCGGAGAGGTTAGGATTAGAAAATATTATTCAAGAAGTATGATTCAATGAGAAAAGTTTAGAAATACAAAACTAGAGGCGTTGAAGAAACCAGAAGATTAGGATTTAATAAAACACAAAGAATAAATGCAGCGGCGCCATCGTGAACGATTTTGAGCCATGTCGTTCAAGGTCTCTAATAATCGGTGACTCTCTTCTTGCAGACGCCAACGAGGTAGCCTACATCTACCAACATGACGCAGTCCACTTTTCAATGACTTCATGCATTCATGCCATGTTTCGGTCTGACCGCCCCTAACTTTCTTACAATCTACTCCTACACCACAAAACATAGCTCGTCGAGGCAGTCGGTGATTAGGCATACGTAACACATGTCCAAACCACCTCAACTGATGAAGTTTCAATACTTCATCTATTGATCTGCCATTCTTACCTAGCACCCGATTCCTAGTAACAGCGTTCCTCACTCGGGTGTCCCACGATATACGAGCAATGCTTCGAATATACCTCTCATCAAAAACCAATAACCTACGAATATCTTCTACTCTCATTGGCCATGTTTCACAGCCATAAAGTAAGACGGAGCGAACTGCTGCACAGTACACTCGTCCTTTAGTTTGCAAACGGATATCTCGCCTACGCCATAAGTGACGTAGGTGTTGGCTAAAGCCAATCGAGCCTTCTGTATCCGTGCTGAGATTTCGTCACACACACCATGTCATCAGCACTGATGAGACTGCCAATGGTGGTAGTTTAAACAAGGTAAAACGTATCATCTTTGTAATAATACTTTATAGCAACAATTATTTTTACTTTATCCGCGAAAAAACAACTTCGATTTTGTCAATTTTTATATTATTATTTACACACTTAAATAGAAAAGAAGAATATTTGAAAATTATTTTGTGGTATGTCAATTGATCCATTGTACAAATTTGTGTGTTCAAATTTCAATAATAATTATTATTATATCAAAAAAATGTTATCCCAGCGTCATTGTTTTTTGTGTTTTCCTGTTTATTCATTGAGTTGACCCCGTTATTCTCTATTTGACCGGATCCTTATCCTGAGCGTCCGATGAATATAAACAACATTATCGACTATCGATAATGTTTATGTACTTACTCATGTGTTAACGTATGCCTGTAAGTCTTAGTGGTGTAGTGTAGTAGGCCGGCAACTAGCATTCCCTCAACCTACTCTGTTCTGGGCGTTCTTCTTTCCAGTTCTGTCCAATTGTTGTTGTTCATCCTACTCATGTCTGTCACTATGTCTCGATGTCGTGTGTTCTTTGGTGTTTCTCTTTTTCTTTGACCTGAAGGGTTCCGAGTGAGAGCTTGTGTTTGTGACTCAGTTGGGCGCTTTCCGAAATGTTTGTTCCAATCCATTTCTAGCGCTACTTCCTGATTTCTTCCTCTTTTGGAATCGGGTTTGTTCTATCCAACAGTTGTTTGTTACTGATCTTGTCTGGCCAACGGATTCGAAATATTTTGTGCACAGATAACTGTTAACAAACACTTGTATCTTGTGGATGATGGCTTTCGTAGTTCTCTAAGTTTCCGCTGCATATAATAGAATTGTTTTGACATTTGTATTGAAAATTGTGACTCCGATGTTGATTGCGTTCTAGATGTCCTAAAATTTTAGAAATGATGTCCCTGTTTTGTTAATCTTGCCTTTCACATCTGTATCATATCCACCACGTTCATCCTTGATGCTGTATCTTCTAAAGATTCCTCGTCAGCTCTGATTTAGCTGGTGCATGTTGTGCTGTATTGGAGAATCTTGTTTTTCCTTATAGGTCTATGTTGAAACACTTTACTACAGAGTCTGCTTCTACGTTTGTCGTTTTCTCCTTCATTTGTTGTTGCATTTAGAATAGAACAGCTAGATCATCTCTGAAGTTTTGATCGTCAACCTGCTTTCTAACTGTTCACTGTATCCCTTGTTTCCACTCAGATGTTGACATCTTCGTAATCCAGTCGATCACCATAAGAAAGAGGAAACTTGAGCGTACGCAACGTTACCTGACAGACAGATAGATATAACGCAGAACTTCGTACGTAAGTACATCAGTTCAGGTTGCCATACCACATCAGCACAGAGAGGTAACTGTCAGTTCAAATGCAAGAGTGATAGCAATAATAGAAGTATTAGCAGTAATGGAGAAGATTAAGGATCGAAGATATGATTTGAGAAGTATAATTCAGTAAGATAAATTTAGAAGGAGAAAGATAGAGATTATGAGGAATTCAGAAGGTTAGAATTGCGGAGAACACAAAGAGTGGATGCACCTGCGCTCGCCATTGCAAACGATTCTGAGCCATGTCGTTCAAGGTCTCTAACCATTGGTGACTATCGTCTCGCAGACCCCAACCAGGTATCCTACATCTACCAACATGACTCAGTCCACTCGTCAATGATTTCATGGATTTCTGACATGCATTGGCCTGGTCGCCCCTAGCTTTCTTCCAATCTACTCCTACACTGCAAAACATAGCTCCTCGAGGCAGTCGGTGGTTAGGCATACTCAACACATGTCCAAACCACCTCAACTGATGAAGTTTCATTACTTCACATATTGATTTGTCATCCCCTCCTAGAACTCGTTTCCCAATAACAGCGCGGCTCATTCGGCTGCACCAGGATAAACAAGCAATCCTTCGGAGACATCGATGGTCGAAGACTAATAACCTACGAAAGTCCTCTACTCTCATTGGTCATGTTTCGCATCCGTATAGTAGGACTGCATGAACTGCTGCACAGTACACTTGAACGTTACGTGACACCTCTTATTGGTGAACTTTCATTCTTCGAGTTAAGTATTCTTTCCAACAAAGGTTCATATGCATAGATCCGTATATCAGTCTAATCTAGTTTTCAAGTCTTCTCCGAGTTCTAGTTGAGAAGAAGTGACCAGTGAAGTTCAACCTGTTCGCGTGTAGACAGTAACTACCGAAGACTGTGTATGAGGTTGCGCAACTCCGTGAATTTGATCAAGTTAGACATTAACACCTTTAGATTCCGTCTCTCTTCGGTCCGATGGTTATGCGTTCGCGCACAATACCCAAAGTCCTGGGTTGGAATCCTGCAGGGTGCAGGAGTCGTGGATGAACACTGCTTCTGATGAGTCCCATCCATATCAGGACGAAACGACCGTCTACCAGTGCTTCTTCTTCCAGGTTTCTAATACTGGTTGGTCTAACATTGATCAATTCATGGTTTCAAAAAATGTGTAACTTAACTATAGTGTTTTAATTTTGAATAATATATTTCAGAAATTATTGTCATGTAATTTTTTTAAAAAAAATATATTTATTTTTTTGTAGTTTGATATTGATATCAATAAAGAACCATGGTTTCATGGTGTTTTGCCTAGAGCAGAAGTGGAACGGTAAGTTTTTTCTGTGTGTTTTTTAATAGTTTTGTTATTATTAAAGCTGATAACACCTTCATGTGAATATTGTTGGTTGTTTGGTTTAAGTATTTTCACGAATATGGAACATTTAAATTACGAAAGACAATATATAGTTCTCATACTCTAACCCTGATTAGTACAGTTATTTGAATGATTATGTCAAAACGTTGTGTTGTTAACATTTTGTTGCGCATATTTATTATACAGTTTGTATGTTAAAAAGGACGAGTGTACTGCGCAGCAGTTCGCTCCGTTCTCCTATATGGATGCGAAACATGGCCGTTAAGAGTAGAGGGCTTTTGTAGGTTACCAGTAATCGATCATAGATGTTTAAGAAGCATTGCTCGTATACCGTGAGACAACCGAATAAGCAATGCTGTCGTTAGGATCGAGTTCTAAGTAGGGATGGCAGATCAATAGATGAAGCGGTGAAACTTGATCAGTTGAGGTGGTTGGGACATGTGTTACGAATGCCTAACCACCGACTGCCTTGACGAGCTATGTTTTGCAGTGAAGAAGTAGGTTGGAAGAATGACAGAAATCCATGAAGTCATTGACAGGTGGACTGAGTCATGTTGGTAGATGTAGACTACCTGGTTGGGGTCCGCGAGACGAAAGTCACCAATGGTTAGAGACTTTGAACGACATGGCTTAGAATCGTTTGCAATGGCACGAGTGCATCCATTCGTTGTGCTCTCTCAAATCCTAATCTTCTGGATTCGTCAGCACCTCTACCTTTGTCCTTCTAACCTTATCTCACTGAATTATACTTCTTGAATAATATCTTCAAACCCTAGTCTTCTTCATTACCATTAATACCTCTACTAACTTTATCACTATGGGATTTGATTCGACATTTGCATCTCTGTGCGGCAATGTGGTATGGCAACATGAACTTATGTTCATACGTACGAAGTTCTACGATGCAGCTGACTGACTGACTGACTGTATGTCATGAATCGATCAATGTTAGACCAGCATTAGAAAACTCGAACGCATTGAACGGCCATTTCGTCTTGGAATGGGATTCATTCACATTTCCTGCTACTCGCAGGATTCGAACGCAAGACCTTTGATCTTGTACGTAAATGCCAAACCGCTAAGCCCAGTATCCAACAATGTTAATATCTAATAACCTCATTCATTATTTTCATCGAGCATCGCTTCACACTGGCAGATGTATCATCTCACATACCAGAACGAAACGACAGTCATTCAGTGCTTCAAAGTTTTTTACGATCATTTAACATTGATCGATACTTAATTTGATGAAGAGGTAATAATCCAACAATCATCACAACTCATAGTTAATGTACATTGTAACACTTCAACTATAAAAGAATGTGATCTGATTTTATTGATTTACTGATTTACTGATTAGATTAGGTGTGGCTTTTATCAGTCACCATTGTACTACAACATGATAAGTCATAGGTATATATAGAGGATTTTTGTGCAAGGTCAGATTATAGATTGCGGCGTGAAAAAATTTTGAATACACATTTGTATATCCACTATATATATATATATATATATATATATATATATATATATATATATATATATATATAGAATATGTACGACTCCTGTATATTAGTTTTTAATTTTGGGGCAGAGTTTTGGAAGTTTGCGTTTTTACACATTTGAAATCATCAATCAATCATTGTTAGACCACCATTAGAAACCTGGAATAAGCACTTGACGGCCGTTTCGTCCTGGTATGGGACTCATCAGCAGTGCGCATCCACGACTCCTGCTCCTCTCAGGATTCGAACCCGGGACCTTCGGCAAGAAATGAATACAATTCTAATGCTGTCTTGTTTAATTATTGAATAAATCATGTTCCTTCAGTCGTTCACTCTTCATACTCACTCACTCACTCACTCAGTGACTTACTTACTTATTTACTTACTTACTTATGCACTTACTTACTTACTTACTTACTTACTTACTTACCTACTTACTTACGTATTCATACTGTCGTTCTAGCGTATTGTTCTGAATAGCTTGTTTTAACATGAAATCAACTGAGTAACACTGTCAACAAGTATGAACATGACGTACAATAATAATAATAATAATAATAATAATAATAATCATAAACTTTGCCCTTTTATTTTAAATTCTTTTGAAATGGCATGTGTGATGAATATATATATATTTTCTCTGAATTATTTTCAATCTAGAAATCACTGATGTCATTGATACTAACAATCGATAAAATGCGTTAACTAATTGAAAATCTATTCATCATAGATTATCATCTCCATCTCTTGTTTGAGATATAACATTGTCTGTTATATACAGCATACATCTGATGGAGTAAATAATTCACCGATGGAGTTGTCTGTGTCCTCTGGTACTCTGGTTATCGTGATTTACTTACTGACTTACTCTTCATTATGCCTGACTGTAGCTGCTACCTTGACGTGGTGGTCGGGCTTGACTATCGTCATGATCCAACCGAACTATATTGGCTGGGACTTATGTTCCTGAAGGTTCTACTATGCCAGACAGGTCGATTGGAGGACGATGAGACTAAAAGCAACTACTCAAGGTCTGAGGGCGAAGTCGTACTGCTGACTGCAGAGGGGTGTGACAGCAGTAAGGTGTTTCCCTTCTCACAAGGAAGGAAAGGTTAGAAAAGGTCGACCCCAAAAATGTCACACCTCACACTACCTCATGGATTTCCATCTGCGGCGGTAAAGGTGCCCACTAAGGACTTTCAAGAGCGGAGCTAATACTCAAAAAACCTTTCATAAAAGTGCCGTGCTTGACCGGCCTCAAGCAGTTGTCCCTTCGGCTCTGCGGTCACGCACCCAGGTCTCTAAGACCAACATTAATCTATCTTCCTTTTTCAGGTCCATCAAGAAACAACTTTCGACGGTGTTGGCAGCCGGGAATCGAGAAACGTCTTCATACTCGTAACAGCACGAGAGACCGAATTGGTCAAAATCACATCCTTCTTACCCCCCTCCTAATATCTCTCTTATCTCTACGACTTACGCTTGTCGCATTCTTTCACCTCGTTCTAAACTACATGTTGGAGCATTTAATGTTCGGAAATTGTGTCAAATAGGCCATAGGCATCATTGGCTGGGACTTTAGAATCGCGCCCAATCGATGTATGCAGCGTCTCGGAAACGCGCACACATGATCCTAGTAAAACCATTAATCTTACTTCACCTTATCAAAATAAAGAAGCATCCCGATTTACTCTTCGTGTACCTGGTAGCCCTGATGCTGCTTCCCGGGGTCTCGCTTGTGTAAGTATAGTGTTGAGTCGAAGGGCGGAACTAGCTCTCCTAGACCGGATTCCAGTAGATAGTCACTTGTGCGCTGTCCGACTGAACGAGACAGTAAGGATTCGGAAAGAAAAGGACACTCGCCGTTGCCTCTTCGTCGCATCTACCTATGCCCCCACTGACTGCAGTTCAGACGAGGTGGGAGACGAGTTCTACAGAAAGCTTTCGAACCTCCTCCAAAACGTTAGGCACTCTGATGTAGTAATAATGGCTGGTGACTTTAATGCTCAAGTAGGTAGACTAAGTGAAAATGAAAGACACCTAGGTGATGTTATGGTGTCGCGGCTCAGAGAACAGATAATGGTGACCGTCTGTTGCAAGTATGCTCAGACAACCGCCTATTCTTAGCAAACACTAACTTTAGGCATAAGGAAAAACATCTTTTGACCTGACGACCCCCGAAGTCGTCTCAACGTTGGACCCATCTAGATCACATCGCCATCAGCTACCGATGGAGGGGTTCGATAGAGGACTGTCGCTCGTTCTGGGGCACATGTTTGGATTCAGATCATGCCATAGTGCGAGCGCGTATTTGTTTGAGGCTTCCTGGACGTAGGACAGACACCGTAAGAAAGCCTCTTAGGGTTTTACTTAATGATAATAAGGCGAAAAATACATTTCAGGAACAACTAGAAAGACAGTTGGGCGACCATTTAAGCGATTCCGATCCGGAGTCAGGTTTGAATGATATCAAGAAGGCTGTGAAAACAGCAATGATAACTGCTAGTTAGGTTAACCATAAGCCTAGCATAGCATCTCAATAGCATCCACTGAACTGATCGAGGTTCGAAAACTCACGCCACCTGGCTCTGAACATGATGAAGTACGAAGTCATCTTAGGCGCAGACTTATAAAAAGCCTACGTAACGACCGTGAACACTGGTGGTTGGCGATAGCGAGAGAGATGGAAAAGACAGTGGCAATAGGCAACAGTAGACAATTGTACCGACTTATCAAGGAAAATGGTATTAAGAGCCCAAATGTGAGACTATTTCAGAAAGGGTTGGTCTTATTATCCGTTCTCAATCCAGGAGACTGGAGTGATGGGCAGAACACTTTAGGGATCAGTTCAACTAGCCTCGAGCCACTCTTCGGTTACCCACGATCTCCAGTCATCTTGAATAGCAAATCGACGTAAGTCCTCCGAGTCTTTATGAAGTTGAGAAAGCGTTAGGAAATGTGAAGCGAGCACGAGCTGCAGGTCCTGGTAGACTGACCCCTGAGATATTTAAGGATGGTGGTCCAGTTTTAGCAGCTAGATTGACTGAGATGTCAGGTAGAATCTGGAAACTGGACTTAATCCCATCCGACTGGTCTCAATCACTGATTGTCCCATTCTATAAGAAAGGACAAAAGTCTTCTTGTGACAATCACAGAGGAATAAGTCTAACTAATATAGTGTCTAAAATATTCGCCTCAATAGTGCTTCGACGCCTAACGAAAGCTCGTGAAGAGCAGACTAGAGGAAACCAGGTTGGTTTTGGACCTGGACGTGGTTGTATAGACCACATTTTCACACTACGACAGGTCCTGGAACACAGACACACATTTAGGTGTCCTAAAATAGTTGTGTTCCTGGACCTTAAGGCGGCATTTGGCTCGGTGGATCGTGAGGTTCTGTGGAAGTGTCTGTCATTGAAAGGTGTACCAAAGAAGTACAATTACCTAATAAAGCTCTCTACTCGAACACGACTGGTCGAGTGAGAGCTTGTGGCGATCTGTCATTGGAATTCTTTACTTCATGCGGTGTCCGTCATGGATGTCGGTCTAGCCTATTTTGAGGACCCGAGTAAGTCAATTGGAGAATGGTAAAATCAAAAGCGACAACTTAAGGCCTATTGATGAAATTGTATTTGAAAAACTGTGCTAATATTATACAATCTTCCCTTAAAAATGCGTGCGTCACTGGCATTAAGCAGTTGTCCTTCGGGTTCTGTAGTTACGCTTAGACCATCGCTAACTGAACTTCCTCAGGTTCTCCAAGAAATATTATTCTATGGTGAAGGCAGCCTCTAAGTGACACCTGCCTTCATAACTGTAACAGCACACAATCAACCCTTCCAATGTCTATCTCTAAATCTGATCTTCCTCTTTGCCTCTGGCCTTGAATGTATTTATAAACTGTTAAACAATCAATCACATCACATGTGATAATCACATATATATATATATATATATATATATATATATTATAAACCGAGAAATTTTTCTACAGCTTTCTAATCTCGCTCAAATATGTAAAAGGGAGTAGGTGAGTTAATGTGTTGAATTCAAAATATCGTTCCGATTAGTTAGTTCTGTTAATAACATGTTTTACTTGATTCCGTTTCAGTTACATATAAAGTTTTCATCTTTCCTGATTGCTTTTCACAGTCTTTTACAGAATCAAGGTGATTTTCTTGTACGACAAACAAGTAAACGTGCCAATGGACGTGATACTTTGACGCATTGGAATGGAACTAGTGGAGAGTTATTAGTCAATGGAAATCATAATGAAACACAGTTGAATAAAGATATGAATAATGATGGAACTGTACTACTACGTATGGTTTTATCGGTATTTTGGCATGGACATCGACATTTTATTCTATATGGTGGACCACAGTCTGGTGAAGGTTGGCATTTAGAAGATGGTCATTTTTCTACCATACGGTAAGTAACGATAATAATAATAATAACAGTAGTCACCTTGTAGTGAAAGAGAACACAGGTGAAGGCAACCGAATTGTATTTATCTAAAATTACAGAGTTGTTAATTGGTAAAATAGAAAAACCATATCGTAAATCGTTAATTTGCCAAAATATCAATCCATCATCCTTCGAACTAGACTGTTCCATTGTCTGACATTTCACTGTTCGTGCGTTTCATACTAATCCCATTGTGTTCCCACTATTTCATTTCTTGATTTTCCCCCATTTTCTGCTGCCAGACATTACGTTTTTACTCGCGTCATATACTACTTATAAGTAGCGCTCACCACAACCTGTTGATGATATATGGTTTTCAAGTGTACAGTGTTTTTAAACCTTCGGTTGTTAGTGAATTTCTCTATACAGATGCCATGGTACAGCTGAGAGTAGAGAGGATCTATCCTCTCTCTCCAAATACTCTGATGTGGCTACGCATAAGTAGTCACTGTTAAGGAATTCATACTCACTGCCTTCTTGTGGCACAAGCGTTGTTTACGAAATCGATAGAATGATAAGTGAATGTCCAGCGCTTTAACCTCATTGACACTTACATATCCAAACAGTTGTGTACAAAGCTCCACAATCTTACCGTTAGTCAGTGGTTACCATGGAACTGCATCTTGTAACGTCTCTACAATGTTTTATGGATTAGACCTTTGCCTCAAAGACTCAATGAGTGGCCCCCTTGGGAAATCATCTACTTTGGTTCGGGCGTCCAGTACGTAACCTTGCGTATTCACAAATTCAATCATTTGTTTGTTATATAAATATTCAGGTGCCTCATTTGTATCAATGTTTATGTGCTTCCATAACTCATAGAAAATCCCCTGTTAAAATCACTTACTGTTACTCTTGCACGTGAACACGTCAACCTGATATAGTTGTTTTATTACGAGTTCACCTAGTCGGAAAACGAGAGCGAGGATCGAGGATCGGGCGACACGACAAGCTACTCTAATCCGATTATCCCGACCCCCATATTGAGTAGAAATAAGAAGACTTGAATGTGAAGTAGAACCTGTATTCTACAAGCATCCAGAAAGTACGAGGTCCGAGTCTAGAAGAGAATCAGGATCCGGGACCAGGTCCTGGTCCCGGTCATAAAAGGTTACACATAATGCATATTTATACAGCATCGAAGTGTGTGACATTGACAGTGAAGACGACCAATAGGAAGCAACATTTGAAGTGACATTGATAGTGAGGACAACCAATAAGAAACAACATTGGAGTATGTGACATTGATATCTAGGACGACCATAAAATTGACCAGTAGGAATTAACCAATATGAAGTGACGAATAATTCTCTTAGGATATTGGATAAATATTCCAACACTTACACATTATTCTACTGACCAACATCAACTAACTAGCGTTTACCATAACAAGCATTTTCTCTCCGATGATCAGATAACATGAATATATTCAATCCAACACTGGAAGCACTGAGAGATAGCCATTCCATGCTGGTATATCATTGCCAATTTGATATCTTGGCAGCATCATCGACAACCAAGGTGGATCCGATGCAGATGTGAGGGCACGGATTGGCAAAGCAAGGGTTGCATTTCGACAGTTGAAAAATATCTGGAACTCCAAATAACTTTCAACCAAAACCAAAATCAGGATATTCAATACAAATGTCAAGACAGTTCTACTGTATGGAGCGGAAACCTGGAGAACTACGAAAGCCATCATCCAGAAGATACAAGTGTTTATTAACAGCTGTCTACGCAAAATACTTCAGATTCGTTGTCCAGACACCATCAGCAACAACGAACTGTGGGAGAGAACAAGTCAGATCCCAGTGGAGGAGGAAATCAGGAAGAAGCGGTGGAAGTGGATAGGACACACACTACGAAAAGTACCTAACTGCGTCACTAGACAAGCCCTCACATGGAACCCTGAAGGCAAAAGGAAAAGAGGAAGCCCAAAGAATACATTACGCCGAGAAATAGAGAAAGATATGAGAAGAATGAACAAAAATTGGACACAACTGGAGAGGGAAGCCCAGGACAGACAGAGTTGGTTGGAGAAAACTGGTTGGGCGGCCTATGCTCCATTGGGGATAACAGGCGTAAGTAAGTAAAGTAAAGTAAATATCATTGCCTGTGCGCATTCACGACTCCTGCCACTCACAGCATTTGAATTCATGACCCTTCGATCTTGCGCATGTACACCTAACCTCAGAACCATTTCTACATTAATTTTCTGTATACATATGTATATTTATTACTTTGTAAGATTCTTTCTTAACTAATTGCGTTTACAGAGAACTCATTGAATATCATATGAAAACTCAAACTCCTGTAACAGCTAAATCTGGTGCATGTCTTGTAACACCAATATCCAGACCGGATTGGGAATTAGACAATCGTGATGTACAGTTATTACAAAAAATTGGTCAGGTATACTGTTTATCTACATTGTTTCTCTTGTTCTCGATTACTTACTTACTTACTTACTTATTTAAGTTAGTTACGCTTAGTGAAACAGTATAGGTCGCTGACATTTGATTCTCCAATCAACTCAATCTACTTAGGGAGTGAAGTAGTCGAGAGTGTAGACCGCTTCACTTATATTGGGAGTCTCATCAATGCTGATGGCCTGGTGATTGACGAAATCTCAGCTCGGATACAGAAGGCTCGATTGACTTTCGCCAACCTTTGTCACTTATGGCGCAGGCGAGATATCCGTTTGCTAACCAAAGGACGAGTGTACTGTGCAGCAGTTCGCTCTGTCCTACTATATGGATGCGAAACATGGCCGTTAAGAGTAGAGGACTTTCGTAGGTTATTAGTCCTCGATCATCGATGTCTCCGAAGCATTGCTCGTGTATCCTGGGACAACCGTATGAGCCATGCTGTTATTAGGAAACGGGTGCTAGGTAAGAATGGCAGATGAATAAATTAAGTAATGAAACTTCATCAGTTGAGGTGGTTGGGACATGTGTTACGAATGCCTAACCACCGACTGCCTCGTTGAGCTTTGTTTTGTAGTGTAGGAATAGGTTGGAAGAAAGTTAGGGGCGTCCAAACCGAAACATGGCACAAACCCATGAAGTGATTGACAAGTGAACTGAGTCATGTCGGTAGTTGTTGACTACCTGTTTGGGGTCCGCGAGATGATAATAATCGATGGTTAAAGATCCTTAATGACATGGCTCAAAATCGTTTGCGATGGCGCAAGTGCATTTATTCTTTGTGTTATTTCAAATCTTAATCTTCTGGATTCTTCAACACTACTAGTTTTGTCTTTCTAAATTTATCTGATGGAATCATACTTCTTGAATAATATCTTCTAATCCTAACCTCTCCAATTACTTCTAATACCTTTACTACCTCTTCTACTATTGGATTTGAATTGACAATTATATCTCTGTGTTGATATGGTATGGCAACCTGAACTGATGTACTTATGTACGAAGTTCTGTGTTGTATCTGTCTGTCTGTGTCAGGTGTATTCTTCTGCAGTAGTAGCCCTGCAGAAGCTCCGGATTGTGTTTAATGGGTTTAACTTATTCCAAGACATACCATGTTGTATCGTTTCATTTCCACAGTAACTTGAATAGTTCTCTCATTCTCTCACGTTGTACAAATATTTCATATAACTATGTTAACTATTGCTCTAGTCGTTTGAAGGTGTATCGCTTTCGTGACTCCTGAAGAAACTCAACCTCCTTCATTCGTTATCACACCTCCTCTAAATGAAAATCTTTCAATTCCTACGACATCTTACTAGCGTTTACTCTTTTCTCAGTAGATTGTCAAACATCGTAACATCTTAGACTGTATTTTTTCTTATCATGTGAAGCGATAACCCGAAAACAGTTTATATGCGCTCTTGAACAGATTACGAGGTTAATAGACATAATCGCTGTGGTAAAACAAACAGGAAAAGGGTATGTATTAAAATATTTCAGTATGAGAAATCAAGCAGGTCGCCTAACAATTATTTTTCTCTAGAATACTAAGTTGGAAACATTGAATCTTGGTTACAGTTATTATATAACAGTGATAACTCGGTCTCAGAGGCTGTGAGATTCTAGTCAGATGATTGAAGTTCTTCTTATTATCTTCACATTCCTGTCTACCATTTACCGTAATGCTCAATGCTTGTAAACGACCCTAATTCAAGAATATTAAAGATTCCCATTATGAAAATTAGAACAAAACAGATATAAGTGAACAATATTATTGTTTTCGATTAGATCGTCATCAGGCTTTACTCTCTAATATACATGAATATTTATTAATATGAAAATGTTAAACCAATCAAGGCAATTTGAGTCAATAATCACAATGAAATGAAGTAGAGATTACGTCGGGCGTACATCCAGGCAACTTAACCAACGAATGAGTGAACATCTAACAGTCAAAAACAATACGCAGTTCTATCTTAGCACACCTCGCAGATAATGGTCACATTGTAGATAAATCTAGATCTTTCCAGATGATCTATCGTATACCTCCATCATTTCCCAACGGAGTTCGATCCCGTCTCCTACACACATTTCAGAAGCCATAAGAATACGTACATTCAACCCTAATTTCTGTGTTCTGAAGAAATTCGTGACATCTCTATTTCTTCCGTGGCCGGATATGACGTAACTAACGATTGACATTATATTTTTTTTATTTTTAACACATTTGCTAATTACGTAATGGTTTTGATGTTTTTTGATGATTATTTGAAGTCTATTCATCCACGAGGTTTGACCTACTATTGATAAAACTTTAGTTACACATTTTTGAAACCATGAATCGATCAATGTTAGACCACCATTAGAAATCTGAAATCATCGGACGGCCGTTTCGTCCTGTTACGGTACTCGTCAGCAGTGCGCATCCACGACTCCTGCACTCCGCAGGATTCCAACCCAGGACATTCGATATTGTGCACGAACGCCTAACTATTGGACCACTGAGCCGGTATCTAATGTTGTTAACGTCTAATTTGATCAATTCACAGAGTTGCGCAACCTCATACACAGTCTTCGATAGTTACTGTCTACACCCGAACAGGTTGAACTTCACTGGTCACGTCTTCCCACTAGAACTCGAGGAAGATTCCTCACGAAGCTAGTCACTAGTGAGCACAAGTAATTTGCATTACGGGATTGTTGTGAAGATTGTTAAGTTACACATTTTTTGAAACCATGAATCGATCAATGTTAGACCACCATTAGAAATCTGGGAGCACTGGTAGACGGCCGTTTCGTCCTGGTATGGGACTCTTCAGCAGTGCGCATGGTCTAACATTGATCGATTCATGGTTTCCAAAAAATGTGTAACTTAAGAATCTTCACAACCCCGTAATGTGAAACTTTAGTTATCATATTTTATAATTTTCTTACATCTACTATCAGTACACCTCTGTCTTCCTACTACTATCTCCTTGTACTTTTGCCTATTATGTGTAGTAGTGACGTAATCTCTATTTCATATTTCATTGTGATGATTATTGACTCATAAATTGCCTTGATTGGTTAGAACATTTTCATATCAATAAATATTCATGTATATTAGAGAGTATAAAGCATGATGACGATCTAATCGAAAACAACAATATTGTTCACTCATATGTGTTGTTCTCTAACTGACCCTAAATCAGTACTAGTGTAATGAAGGAGAACACAGGTGAGGGCAACCGAATTGTATATAAGGAAAATTACAGTTACTCAGTAAAATAGGAAAACCATATCGTAAACGTTAATTTTCAAATCTTCAATTCATCATCAATCCATTGTCTGACATTTCACCACTATTCATGCGTTTCATACAAATTCCATTGTGTTCCCACTCTTCTTACTTTCTTGATCTTCCCTCATCTTCTGCTGCCAGACATTACGTTTACACTCACGTCATATACTACTTATAAGTAGCTCGCACCACACTAGGTTCGTTTTCTTATTATCTACATGATAATCAACCTTCTTTGAATGATTTCAATCTCAAATGATGACTTTAAGATTGAATTTCAACATAACTAACCTATGATATCGATTACTTCCTTGAAGAAAACGCACACATTCACCGAACGAACCTATGGAAATTATGGTAATTTTTCGATAACTATGTATTATTTCTTCTATTCAAGTAGAAAAGTAGGACTGTTATGTTTATTTCTATCTCTCCTCTCTTCTTTTTTTTAATTTTTTTTCATAGGGTAATTTCGGTGATGTGTACCGAGGTGTATACAATGGCTGTGAGGTTGCAGTGAAAACTTGTCGTGTCGATATGACTGCATCTGATTTACGTAGGAAATTTCTTCAAGGTGAAACTACAGCATTGAATTTCAATCATCCAAATATTGTTAAATTAATTGGTATTGCAGTTCAATCTTATCCAATTATGATTGTTATGGAATATGTACCAGGTTGGTGTGATGAATTCGATTACAATTATTTGCTACTTATTTCCATTTTTTAATTCATGCTACTTATTAATTATAAGTAGTTGCATTTTCAAACAATAAAGAATTTCTTCTTGTATTTCTTTCCACAAAGGTGGTTCCCTACTTAATCATTTACGTAAATCGAAAAATGCATTGCCTGTAATGAAACTTCTACAAATGAGCTTAGATGCTGCTAATGGAATGATGTATTTAGAAGCAAAAAATTGTATTCATCGGTAAGTATTGATTTTTAATTCACAATACGTAACAACCACTTGTACATTCGCATGAATTTCATATTTGGTTAAATTTGTTCTCTGAGAATAATTGTAAAAACAGGCTAACTGTTTTTCGTTACTCAATGAAGTGCGTGTGTGTGTGTGGTGGATGTTGACTCACCAATTCTGTCGTAGTCAGGTATTTGATCCCATTCTTGAATTTTAAATTCTGCTTTTCACGATAACCTTTACTAGATAAAGACCAACGATGTATCAGTCTGTTATGCCTGCACGTATGCTTGAACTATTACGAATTTACCTAGTCGGGAAACGAGAACGAGGATCGAGGATCCGGCGACACGACATACTACTCAAATCCGATTACCCAAACCCTCATATTCAGTGAAAATAAGAAGACAAGACTTTGTATGATGTAGAACCTGTATTCTACAAGCATTCAGAAAGTGCGAGGTCCGAATCCAGAAGAGAATCAGGATCCCGGACTAGTGATCCGGGACAGAGCCCTGGTCGTGGTCATAAAATGTTATAGATAATGCGTATTTATACATTTTGGTCGAAAAGGAAACAGCATCGAAGTGTGTGACATTGACAGTTAAGACGACCAATGAGAAACAAGATTAGAGCACGTGACATTGATATGTAGGACGATCATAAAATTGACCAGTAGGAATTGACCAATAGGAATCGACGAAAAATTCTCTTATGATATTGGATGAATATACTAAAACAATCAGAAGACGAATACGAAGCGTTGATAAAGTTTATTATCGCACTGCACACAGATCAAAATATTACACACACACGAAGCGAATATGGTATGCTAGGATTCAATGTACATACACATATTCTAAGGTAGGTGAATCAGTCAAGGAAGCATTTAAGTGACTAATGATAAAGCGAAGAGAATGATTATGCATGTAGGCGGTATGAAATGCCCCAGTCAGTCAGTTGCAACGTAGAACTTCGTACTTATGAACATAAGTTGCCATAGGTTGCCATAGGTTGCCATACCACATTAGCAAAGAGACGCAAATGTCAAATCAAATCCCCTAATGATAGAGATAGTAGAGGTACTAATGGTAATGAAGAAGACTAGGGTTCAAAGATATTATTCAAGAAGTATAATTCAGTGAGATAAGGTTAGAAAGAAAAAGGTAGAGGTGCTGACGAATCCAGAAGATTAGGATTTGAGAGAGCTCAAAGAATGGATGAACTTGAGCCATTGCAAACGATTCTGAGCCATGTGGTTCAAGGTCTCTAACCATTGGTGACTTTCGTCTCGCGGACCCAAACTACGTAGTCTACATCTAGCAACATGACTCAGTCCACTTGTCAGTGACTTCATGGATTTCTGCCGTGTTTTGGTCTGGCCACCCCTAGCTTTCTTCCAACCTACTCCTACACCACAAAACATAGCTCGTCGAGGCAGTCGGTGGTTAGACCTTCGTTTCACATGTCCCAACCACCTCAACTGATGAAGGTTCAATACTTCATCTATTGATCTGCCATCCTTGCCTAGGACTCGTTTCCTAACGACAGCATTGCTTATTCGGTTGTCCCATGATATACGAGCAATGGTTTTAGGACATCTATGATCGAACACTAGTAACCTACGACCATCTTCTACTCTTAACGACCATGTTTCGCAGCCAAATGGGAGAACGGAGTGAACTGCTGCTCAGTACACCAGTCGTTTGGTTAGCGAACAAATATCTCGCATGCGCCATAGGTGACGCAGGTTGGAAAAAGTCATCCGAGCTTTCTGTATCGAACCTGAGATTTCGTCAATCACCAGCCCATCAGTACTGATGAGCCTACCGAGATAAGCGAAGCAATGTACACACTCGACTAATTCACTCCCTATCACTAGTTCAGGTGCCGATGCAACCGAATCTTAAAGCAATATTTCTCATTTCGAGGGTGAGACCTGCATCCCGAACATGCTTGCATCGTTGCTTAGGGTGGTCAGAAGACACTTCATTTTGTCAGCATCTTCACCGAATAGAACTATGTCATCGACCATACCAGCTCATAAGAGCGCGACAATAAAAGAAACACCATGGTACAGTAATGATATTGCAGTACGAATGACTCTGTCTGTTAAATCAGTCAATCAATTAAATGTGGACAAACCGTAATTTATGTGAGATACTTAAGCGTATTTTTTCCTGTATTAACAGGAACTGGAGATATTCAGTGGTTAGTCATAGTACAGTTAACTGTCTCGTATATTCAGCTAATTATAGGGCATACATTCTCTACGAACAGTTTTATGGAGAAATATAATTTCTGTGGTGTGGCTGAACGAATTCACGCCTCCCCTCACTGTTTTTTTACATTGAACAAAAAATAATCAGAGATTTTGTGTAATTTTGATTCAACAGATAACTAGTCAGTCTTAATTCTTATGCAATTTGATTGGAATGAGGGGTTACCTTGGTTCAAAATAAACTCTATGAAATCATCATCGTGTTTAACTTTTGTATTCTCTTCTTATCTGGATCGACGATTTCTGTCACTCACAGGAACCGAACTCAGGGCCTTAGGTTACGTTCGTGAGAAAATTCTCAGAGCTTTTGCAGTAAGATTTGACCAATGGAATTCAACCTTGTTGTGTATATAGACATATACTATCGAAGACAATGGATGAGGTTGCACAAAACTTTAGATTTGTCTTAGGTAGACATTAACACTGTTGGATTCCGGCTCATTGATTCAGAGATTAACCATTTACGCTCATCAGCTATGGTCCTGGGTTGAAATTGAGTGATTGGCAGGAGTTGTGGATGTGCACTGTCACTGATGAGTAGTCCCATTGCCTGTATGTTTTTCAAATGGTGATCTTATAATGATTGATACATGATTTTAGAGTACTTAACAAAAGATTTCCGTAAAAAAATTAACTCTTCTCAAAATTATCTAAATTGTTAAATATTCTTATTTTTTCTCTACAATCTCAAAATTAGTGATTTAGCCGCAAGAAATTGTTTAATCTCAGATAATGGTCAATTGAAAATAGCTGATTTTGGTATGTCAAGAGAAGAACACATTTATGAAGTAAGTTGAAAACAAACTTATTAGGCAATGTAGGTGTTAGATTTTTATGTTTTATCTTAGTTGGTAGTTACCGAAGTGGTATTTTTTTCTTGTCACAGAACTTTTTAAACTGGTACGTTGGTGTAAATTTCAATTTAATGACGTGATCAAAGTGTTACACCTGCATGTAAACACGTCAGCGTGATATGCTTGAACTATTACGAGTTTACCTTAGTCGGAAAAGGAGAGCGAGGATTGAGGATCCGGTGACACACGACATGCTACTCAAATCCGATTATCCCAACCTCCATATTTAGTGAAAATAAGAAGACATCACTTGATATGAAGTAGAACATGTATTCTACGAGCATTCAGAAAGTACGAGTTCCGAATCCAGAAGAGAATCAGGATCCCGGACTAGGGATCCGGGACCGGCACTGGGTCCTGATCATAAAACGTTACAGATAATGCGTATTTATACATTTTGGTCCAATAGGAAACCGCATCGAATTCTGTGACATTGACAGTTAAGATAACCAATAGAAAGCAACATTTGAAGTGACATTGATAGTGAGGACAACCAATAGGAAACAAGATTGGAGCATGTGACATTGATATCTAGGATGACCATTAAATTGACCAGTAGGAAAGTACCAATCGGAATTGACCAATAATTCTCTTAGGATATTGGATGAATATCCTAATACAAAGAGTTGAGAACTCAAGGCATTTTTTGATGTTAAATGTAACAGTGATTGTCAGATTTGTTAGAATAGCATTTGAATTCACTTGAATAACTTACCTAAGGTCTAGTTAAGTCAGTCAGAAACAATGTAGAATTTCGTACGTACGTACGTACATCAGTTCCAGTTGTCATACCCACTTTAGCACAGAGGCTTCATTGTCCATTCAAATCTCATAGTGGTAGAGGTAGTTGAAGCATGAGCAGTAATCGGAAAGATCATGTTCCGTAGATATGCTGCTACGAGTATAATCTAGTGCAATAAATTTGCGAAGAGAAAGATGGTCATGAGGAATTTAGAAGATTAGAATTTGAGAAAATGATTTTTAGCTATGTCATTCAAGATCCGTAACCATCGGTTACTATCATCTCACGGACCCCCACCTGCTAGTCTACCCTAACCAACATGGCAGTGAACTTCATGGGTGTTTGTGCTATGTTTTGATTTGGCCGCCACCTCTAGCTTTCTTCTTATATTCTACTGTTGCACCACAACTCATTACTTATCGTGATTAGATAACAAAAGCAAAAGTTAATTGTAAAATAGTTCAACATGAAAATAACCGATTCGAAATATCTGTTCATGTTAAAAATACTTCGCCCATTTTTCGGGATGTTAGATCCCCAGAACTTGCTTGATAAATGCCCCGATTTTGGATTTCACGTTTGTGAGCATTGGCTGATCAGTTGACTTTGAGATTTCATTTCCCACCAGGAAAATCCATGGTTGTGTGATTGGTTGCTGTGTATTTTAGTGTGCTATTTTTTTGTAACTGCCCAAAGGACGTTTCTATGATGTATAAATAAACGAGAGTTGTATGCTTGATTGCATTGTGTGATTGCGGGGTGTTCGTAGAATATACTTTCTACGCTCACGAAGACTTCTGTTTTATAGCTTGGGATTCAAGGTAGCCCAACTGGACGCTGGTTGATTCTATCGTTTGCGTTAATCGATTAAGGTGAACTCGTAATAACTTCAAGCGTTCACTTAGTGACCAGCGTAACACCCATCGAAAGCATCTCTTAACAGATACCATACAAGAAAAAAAATATGTGTAAAAACCCTGATTACTTATAAGTAGCATAATTATGAAACCATAAATGTCACCGTGGTGTCCATTCAATAGTGATTTTATTTATACTACTTATTTGTTTATTTTCAGTTAAGTGATAAACGTGGTCAAATTCCAATTAAATGGACAGCACCTGAAGCATTACGTACTGGTCGTTATACTATTAAATGTGATGTTTGGTCTTATGGTGTATTATTATGGGAAATATTCACTTTCGGTGATATACCATATCGTAATTGGTCTAATCAACAAACTAGAGATATGATTGAATCAGGTAAAAAAGAAGGCATTTTGGTTGAATATATTGTTAGTTTATTCTTCAATTATTATTAAATTTGATGAATGAAAGTTAACTAGAGTTTGAATTTTCCAACTGAATCATTCTGCCTGATCAGTCAATGTTAGAATATACAAAAGAGGAAACTTGAAAACATTGTATGCGAGTGCTTCAAGTTAGATAGTAAAGCTGAGGTTTTCTGTTTATCAAGCACAAAGAATGTGGAATCATGGTTGCTGTTGTTACGAGTATGAGGGTGGTTGTCACTTCCAGGCTGGTCACACCATGCAGGGTTGTTTCTTGAGGAACCTGAAAAGGAAGATAGATTAGTGTTGGCCTTCCTTGTGAGAAGACAGCATCGCTGCAGATGCTGGTTGTCCGAGGGAAACACCTTACTGCTGTCACACCCCTCCACGGTCAGTTTGCAGTACGACTTCGCCCTCAGACCTTGAGTAGCTGCTTTTAGTCTTATCGTTCTCCAATCGACCTGCCTGGTATGGTAGAACCTTCAGGAACATGTGTTCCAGCCAATATAGCTCGGTTGGGTCATCACAATAGGCAAGCCCGACCACCACGTCAAGGTAGCAGCTACGGTCGGGCAAATGGTTGCATAATATTGTGGATTACTTCAAGTTTGACACTAACACCGTTTGACGTTCTCGAAGAGTCGACCGACAATCCTCGGTTCCATTCCCGTTTGTGGTGTAGTGGATGTGCACTGCTGCACTTTCAGATGAAACGGTCTTTCAATACATTTAGCTTTCCGATGGTGGTCTTACATTGATTTACAGAAGGTTTGATTAGCTTTTGCAAACTTGCGAGATATCCATTTGCTAACGAAATAACGAGTCTACCGTGCATCCGTTCGCTCTTTACGGGTTCACAGCATGGACAGTAGTATTAGAGGATATCTGTAGGTTATCAGTTTTCGAACATAAGTGTATTCGAAAGATTGCTCGTATATCCTGGGACCATCGAGTAGGCGCTGATGTTGTTAGGTAGGAAACCATTACTAGGAAATGATAGTCGATCAATTGATGAAGTAGTGGGACTTTATCGATGAAGATGATTGGAACATGTATTACGTATGCTCAACCATCGAATGCTTCGATTAGCAATGTTTTGTGGTGTAGCAATAGACTGGGAGAAATCTAAGGGCGGCTAGGCCGAAAGATTGCACAAATCCATCAAGTTACTAACAAGTGAAGTGAGCCATGTCGGTGTAGGTGTCGACTACTTGCTCGGGATCTACATGACCATAGGAACCAAGGGCTAGAGAATTGGAATGACATGGCTTAAAATCGTTTAGAATGATGCAGGTGCATCCACTCTTTTTGTTCTCTGAAATTCTAACCTGAATTCCTCATCACCTCTTCTCATCCTTGTCTTTTGAAATTGATTTCACTGAATTACTTACTTACTTACTTACGCCTGTTACCCCCAATGGAGCATAGGTCGCCCACCAGTTCCCTCCAACCAACGATGTCTGTCCTGGGCTGCCCTCTCCAGTTCTGTTCAATGTTTGTCCATTCTTCTCATATCTTTCTCTATTTCTCGGCGTATTGTGTTCCTTGACCTTCCTCTTTTGAGGGTTCCATCTGAGGGCTTGTCTTGTGACACAGTTAGGTGCTTTCGCAATGTGTTTCCTATCCACTTCCACCGCTTCTTTCTGATTTCCTCCTCCACTGGAATCTGGTTTGTTTTCTCCCACAGTTCGTTGTTGCTGATGGTGTCTGGCCAACGAATCCGAAGTATTTTGCGTAGACAACTGTTAATAAACACTTGTATCTTCTGGATGATGACTTTGGTAGTTCTCCAAGTTTCCGCTGCATACAGTAGAACTGTGTTGACGTTTGTATTGGAAATCCTGATTTTGGCTTTGGTTGAAAGTTGTTTGGCCCATGCGCAAGGATGACACGCAAAATCGTGAAGCGTTCCATTTGTCACTGAATTATACTTGGAGATTAGTGTTTCTATACATTTGAAATCATCAATCAATCATTGTAATTAGCTTCGTGAGGAATCTTCTCTGAGTTCTAGTGATGAGAAGACGTGACCAATGGAGTTCAACCCTGTCGAGTATAGTGGGCAGTAACTACCAAAGACAAATAGGTGAGATCGCGCAAAATCCCTAGATCAATCAGAAGAGTTAGACATTAACACCGTTGTATGCCGCCGGCCCAGTGGTCCGACGGTTAAGCGTTCGCGTACAATACCAAAGGTCCCGGGTTGGAATCCTGTGAGGAGCGGTAGTCGTGGATGCGCACTGACGCTGATGAGTAGTCCCATGCATACCAGGACGAAACGGCCGTCGTGCAGTGCTTCTTCCAGGTTTCTAATGGTGCTGGTCTAACACTAATGATTGATTGATTGATGATTTCAAATGTGTAGAATCGTACTACGGTTTATTATTTATAATTCTGATTTTTCGTATTTATACATACATACATACATATATTTTTTAAAAGGTTATCGACTACCTGCACCTGATTTAATGCCAGTTTGGTTACGTACATTAATGAATCATTGTTGGCATGATGAACCAGTGAATCGTCCAAGTTTTGCAAAAATTTCACAAGAAATCAAAATACCCAATGTTAATTCATACACACCAAATTTGAATCGATCAACCGACGCCAACAGTCAATCATATTCAATAAAAAAGTCAACCGTTGAACATTTATCATCGTCAACTACTACTAGTACTACTACTACTACTACACCGTCACATTTCTGTGCAATTCCTGTGAAAGATAAACGTATTCGTGAGAATTAACAAAAATGCCCACTCAATCTAAAACTGTCCATGTACATACATATATATATATATATATATATATATACATATATACAGCAGCTATTCAACACACACACACGCGCACACACACTAACGCACAACTGCGGTGTACAAATACATGTGTCACATGTCAGTCAACTACGTGTGGTACATGCGTGGCGTGCACATTGCAATATCAACAAGCGCCCTTATCCATATAAGTAGTATATTGTTTTTAGAAATTACCCAGTGAATACTGTGTGTGTGTGAGAGAGAGTGTGAATGTGTATTTTCACTTCTGTTCACCTCTAAACTTATTGATTCCTTCTTATTGATGAATAATGATTGGTTTTATTTTTTACTTTATCACGCGCACAATTAGGCATACACACTTCACTTACCTACCCTACCCTACCCTACCTACCAGTAATGATCATCATCGTACTACTTATATATCTACTGATTAATAAAGTGATCCGTATGAACTTCACACACACACACAAAGAAAAACACACCATTGATTTCATCGAACTATTCTGTGATACACACGCATACACACGCACACCACATCATGTGAACTGGTTATTAGTCTAATTTTCTAATAGGATGATAATACCATGAATCTCCCTGTGTGTGAGTGTGTGTGGGGGTCATGTCGAGTTGGAAACTGGGGACACTCACACTCGCACACACTCACACACCAAACACGTAGCATGATGTAATTGAGGTTGGGCTTTTGTGATAGTTGTTGTTTAGGATTGCCTTCTGTCATCATGTGTTGTACGGTGTTGTGACCGCCGGCCGCCAATCATGATTTTGATCTGGTTTTATGTAATTTTCATCAATTTATTCTTTCTTCCTTTCTCATTATCAATTTCAATGAATACAAAAAAATGTATTAGGTAATATGAGTAGTAAGTAAGTAGTATATCAAGAAAAAAGACAAAAACAACAAAATATTTTCATGTATACACCACTTTGTAGTATATGAATTTTAATTTTTAATTTTTTTAAAATAAAATTCTCTATATATGAATGCATTTATGAGAAGAGTAAAGAGAAAAAAGACAAAACGACATGAGAAAATAGATATATACTGTGTTATAAAAAGTGAGATTCCTATCCTATCAGCCAGTGCGTTTTGTACATGTTTAGACAGCATCAATACAACTGTGTGGTGCATTTATCTACGTGTTCGGATAGCTCACGGTAATTAACTCGTTTAGACAATCGTCACTAAGTAGCGTCGGACGGTTTATAAATCAGAAGGTGAATTCGAGGTATTATGAAATACGTTTATATTTTTGGACACACCACGTAGCAAAGTTGAAAAGCAGTGAAAGAATGACCAAAGGAAGCGAATGAATCGAGCGAAGCGCGTTGGAGAAGGCTAATGAGCCAACTCAAAGAAATAGAGCATGACTGAGAATATATAGTCAGACAAAGATAAGACAGACCTCTGACAAGCGAAATAGGCATGCAGACACATGAATAAAAGCGATGAATAGTTGACAAGGTCAAATGACAAGTGGGACGTGTCATGTGAGCTCATACAAACCAGACAATAATAGGAAAGAACGGTACATACAGATTGTTGCTACGCGAATGGCTTAGTTGAATAGATTAATCGAAAGTGATTAACCAAGTTAGTTGTAAGCGAACTGGAATATATATGGGGGCACTACACAACTCCTTGTGTATGTGAAGCATTTTCCTCTTCATGACCAGAGTATAACAGCAGTTCTCTAGAAGCTAGTCTCAGTTGTCCTACCTGTTTCCAATGCGTTTCACTGATGCTGAGCACCTCGACGTTGTATATTTTTATTTCTGCCGAAACTTGAAATAGTCTTCCATTCTCCCACAATCTACGAATGTTCCATGTACATAAAAGAATGGTTGCTCTGGTTGTCAGAATAGGCATCGGCCCCGTGACTTTCGAGGGAACTCGGCTTTCATCACGCGACGTCATAATTCTTCCTCCAACTCCCAGGGCAGAGTTAAAATGGTTTGAATTATTTTTTCTGGTTAGCGTTTTTTGGCAAGTTAGTTTTTGACGGAATGGGGTCGCCAACCCCATGTCCAACCCTCCTCCTTTATCCGGGCTTGGGACTGGCAGTAGCCCCAAAGGTTCTACTGTCGGAGTTAAAAGATAGTTCATACAATGACTCGTTATTGTATTCAATTATTTTGAAAAAAAAAACATTTGAAATCATCAATCAATCATTAGTGTTAGACCAGCACCATTAGAAATCTGGAAGAAGCACTGAGTGACGACCGTTTCTTCCTGGTATGGGAGTGACTCATCAGCAGTGATTAGGCGTTCGCGCACAATACTGAAGGTCCCTGGTTCGAATCCTGCGAGGTGCAGGAGTTGTGTATGCGCACTGCTGAGGAGTCGCATACCTGGACGAAACGGCCATCCAGTGCTTCTTCCAGGTTTCTAATAGTGCTGGTCTTACAGTGATTGACTGATGATTTCATATGTTTAAAAACACACAAATCTCCCAAGCTCTAACTGAAAAAACGTAAACATTGATGCAAATAAGGGATGTAAATAGTGTTGTGGTGCGCGCTACTTATAAGTAGTATATGACGCGAGTAAAAACGTAATGTCTGGCAGCAGAAGATCGTGGAAGATCAAGAAATGAAATAGCGGGAACACAATGGAATTTGTATGAAACACATGAACAGTGAAATGTTAGACAATGGATTGATGATGGATTCATGTTTTGCAAATTAACGATTTACGATATGGTTTTCCTATTTTACCAATTAACTCTGTAATTTTCGTTGAATACAATTCGGTTGCCCTCACCTGTGTTCTCCTTCACTACATTTTGTGTCGCTGCCTACGCAAAGGATGAAGACACCATGGCCGAGGGAATTTGAGGACGGAGATGGGCGGAGCTTCCTGAAGGAGTTTGAGGCCATGACGGAGCTGGTGGGGGTGAAGGAGCCGAAGGCGAAGTTGTTGGTGCTGGCGAGGCTGCTGGGAGGAAGGGCGAAGGCCGTATATGACAGCTTGGACGGTGCTGGCAGGGAGACGGTCACCTGGCGGCTGATGACGGAGTTCGACAGCCCAGCGGACAGGGAGAAGGCGCTGCAAAAGTTTCGGTTGGCGAGGCTGATGGTGACCCGCTGGTGCTTGCTGTGGAGCTCACAAGATTGTTGCGCCGTGCTCTGCCGAATATCGATGAGGAGTCGGAGTCACAGTTGTTGACGTCGCAGTTTATCGAGAGTGTGTCTGCCGCCTTGTCCCAACAGCTGAGACTAGTAAACGCAGCGTGACCTATGGATATCCGTGAGCTGGCGAAGGTGACTCGTCAGCTGATGAAACGAACAGTACCTCCGGTTGGGTGCGAAAAGCAGGAGATAAATACTTTCGAGAAGAAGATTGAGGAGTTAGAGCGTGAGATAGCAGCATTACGAGTGGATCATAAAAGGAACGATAGATGTTACGCTTATGGAGCGGCAGGATATTTGAAGATAAACTGTCCAAGAAGACGACGACGAAGATATTTTAAACATTATAACATGTGTTCTTTCCACCCTAGGAATCGGGAGGTTCTTGAACTAGTAGACAGAGGGGCAATTTATGCCAGAGTGTACATAAATGTGCAGGAGTTAGTGTGTTTGATCGATACAGGGGCAGCTATATCGTTAATAAGCAAAGAGCAATGTAAGACATTCAGACCATGTACATTAGCTGTCCACACCATCGGAGGGCATATGCTAGAGGTGTTGGAGGTATCTAACAGTATTGTGAAAATGAGTGGGGCTGAGATAAATTTTCCGTTCGTGGTAACCACAAGCTTATCGAGACCGATATTAGGAGCAGATTTCCTAAGAGAGGTAAAAGCGATTATTGACTTGAGGAGCGGGAAAATGGTCACAAAGTACGGTTCATTACCAACACACGAAAGAAGCGAAGTGGCTGAAATAAGGATGACAACGGACGTCTCGACCAAGAAACAAAACATTAACGAGTCATGCGCAAAGTATGCGAAATTGTTCACTGGACATGGGGAGCCGTATGGATTTTGTGACAAAGTAAAGCATGCAATTCCTATGAAGAACGACCGAGTAAATATATTTGCAACACGTCGTGTCCCGGTGCATTTAGAGGCCGAGGTAAATCGACAGGTCTAAGAAATGTTGAAAGAAGGTATGATTGAGGAAGCGGACAGACTGTATAGCTCACCGGTACTCTTGTTAAAGAAACCCAATGGAGAGTATAGATTGTACGTGGACTTTAGAGAACTGAATAATATAACAGACCCGAAACCGTGCGCAATGCCAACAGTAGTAGAAACATCAGATCGGCTACAGAATGCCACGGTGTTTACAGTGCTGGATTTACGGTCAGGTTATTGGCAACTACCTATAAAAGATAGCGATCGCAACAAGACAGCATTTACAATACGGGATAAACAGTATCAATTTAAACGAATGCCGATCGGGTTGGCGGGTGCACAGTTCACGTTCAGAAGATTAATGACGCTGCTGCTCAAGAATCTAGATAATGTTGAGGTATATGGCGACGATGTATTTGTATACAGCCTGACCGAAACAGATCACGTCAAGCAGGTGGAAGCGGTCTTAAAGTGAATTGACGAATTCGGGCTTCGAATTAATAAGGAAAAGTCGCAGATAGCGTAAAACAGCGTCATATTGTTGGGACATAAAGTGGGAAATGGAGAAATAAAGCCATTACCGGAGAAAATTCTTACCATAAAAAACATTGCAGTACCTAATTCGAAAAGGAAGTTGAGATAATTCCTGAGAAGAGCGGCGTTCTATAGTGGGTTTGTCAAGAATTTCAACGAAATAGCAGCGCCTTTATATAGGTTGCTGAGCAACACCAAGTTTACATGGACTGAGGCTGTCGAACAAACGTTCGACCGAATCAGAAACATGCTAGACGATCGTCAGATGACGCTGCGACTGCCTGAACCCGGAAAACTGTTTACAGTGGCCACAGATGCAAGTGATCATGGTATAGGTGCGATATTGAGTCAGGCTGATAGAGTGGTGGAATACGCATGTCGCGTTCTCACATCCGCCGAGCAGAAGTATTCAACGATCGAGAAGGAGTGCCTAGCAATCGTGTGGGCAGTAGAAAAATGGGGACCGTACCTTTTAGGTAGACGATTTCACATTGAGAATGACCATAAACCCCTGCAGTGGTTGAGAACAGCAAGAGACCCCGAGGGAAGTTGGCGCAGTGGATGATACGTCTGCAAGAATACGACTTCAGTATCGGCCATGCTCCAGGAAAGGAAAACGTAATGGCGGATTACTTGTGAAGATCAGACATGGAAGATGACCTTCCAGTGACAGCATACGTGGTGAGTAGTTTAGAGGGAGACCCATTCGAACTCATCCGGCAACAGAAAGCTGACCCGAACCTTCGAGAGGTAATCGGAGTGATAAAAGAAGGAGAAGACGTAGACAAACGAACGACGGACAAGGAGGTAATAATGTTACTTGGGCAAAAGTAACGACTGATAGTGAACGCATATGGATTGCTGACCTGGCAGGACGATGACGAGAATTGCGTGGCTGTAATCCCGAAAGACTGGCGGCGTAAGATGATACACAATTGTCACCACGTAGCACATACAGGCATCGCAAGAACGACGGATTTATTACGACAAAGTGCATACTCGCCGGGCATGAGAGACGATGTGGCTTAATACGTGTTAACTTGCCAGCAGTGTCAACTAATGAAAAGCGATAGATACACACAACCGCCATTACAGTCGATCCCAGTAACCGCAGTCGGTGATCTATGGTCGGTGGATATAATGGGACCGTTTCCACAGACGGCGACCGGTAACCGGAACCTGCTAGTGATGACGGAGCACGCAACACGCTGGATAGATGCCGTACCCATTGCAGACCAGCGGGCAAGCACAGTGATCGAAGTGGTTACCCGGCGTATTAGAGCGTGCCACGGAATACCGAAAATGATATTGATAGACCAGGGTACCTGTTTTGAAAGTGACGAGTTTAAAGACCATCTAAAACAGTTTGGCATCAAGAGGATACGAACTACACCGTATCATCCTCAGACAAACGGGCTTACAGAGAGAAACAACCGGACGTTAAAGGAATGGTTAGCATCTAAAGGAGGAGATTGGGAGAATGAGTTACCATTGATTTTGTTGGCGCGTCGTTCCTCCATACAAGGAACAACCAAGAAATCACCCTTCTCGCTCATGTATGGCAGACAACCGCGACTTCCATTGCACAATAAGATCTGGCCACAACAACAGAAATGGACAACAGCAAGGTTAAGAAAAGAGAGGAGGTAGGCGATCAGGAACGTGGGAAAGAAACAAATATCAGACATAAAGAAGGCGGAACAACAGAGGAGAACGTGGAAACCTATTTCAGTGGGAGACCTAGTAAAGTGTAGAGAAAAAAAAAGTAGCATAGCAGGGGGATCAGGGTGTGGAAAGCTGATCCCTAAGTAGGACGGACCGTACGTTACCACGGAGAGACGTGGCGCGGTGTACACGATCCGGAGAGAAGACAAGCAGAAGCGTGTAAATGCCAGTCAACTGTGGAGGTGGTTTCAAGATTATCCAGTGTATGAGTCACGGAAAGCACCAAGACTATAACTGTATACATGCATATAATTATATATGCATTGTAATATGAAAGTATTTGGAGAGAGAGAGAGGATAGATCCTCTCCACTCTCAACTGTACCATGGCATCTGTATATAGAAATTCGCTAGTAACTGAAGGTTTAAAAACAATGCACACTTGAAAACCATATCATCAACAGGTTGTGGTTGGCACTACTTATAAGTAGTATATGACGCGAGTAAAAACGTAAAGTGTGGCAGCAGAAAATGGGGGAAAATCAAGAAATGAAATAGCGGGAACACAATGGGATTAGTATGAAACTCATGAACAGTGAAATGTCAGACAATGGATTGATGTTTTGCAACAGGAACAGTCCAGTTCGGAGAATGATGGATTGATATTTTGGCGAATTAACGATTTACGATATGGTTTTTCTATTTCGCGAAGTAACTCTGTAATTCGGTTGACCTCACCTGTGTTCTCTTTCACTACAAGGTGACTACTACTATTATTTTTATTATTATTATCTTTACTCAGCGTATGGTAGAAAAATGACCATCTTCTTAATGCCAACCTTCACCAGACTGTGGTCCACCATACAGAATAAAATGTCGATGTCCATGCCAAAATACCGATAAAACCATACGTAGTAGTACAGTTCCATCATTATTCATATCTTTATTCAACTGTGTTTCGTTGTGATTTCCATTGACTAATAACTCTCCACTGGTTCCATTCCAATGCGTCAAAGTATCACGTCCATTGGCACGTTTACTTGTTTGTCGTACAAGAAAATCTCCTTGATTCCGTAAAAGACTGAGAAGATCAGTAAGATAAAGAAGAGAGTAAAATAAAAAATGTATTCGGTTTCAACAATCTGATTTCGCCTTGTCAAAACAAAGAAGCAGCCCGACTTACTCTTCGTGTAGCCGTTAGGTCTGATGCTGCTTCCCGGGGTCTCGCTGGTGTAGGTATAGCATTGAGTCCTAGGGCAGAACTAGTGCTCCTAGACTGAATCCCTGTAGATGGTCGCTGGTGCGCTGTCCGACTAAACGGAACAGTAAGGATTCGGAAAGATAGGGACACCCGTCGTTGCCTCTTCATCGTATCTGTCTATGCCCCCACTGACTACAGTTTCAGACAAGGTGGAAGACGAGTTCTACAGAAAGCTTTCGGACCTCCTCCAAAAAGTTAGGCACTCTGATGAAGCAATAATGGCTGGCGACTTTAATGCTCCAGTAGGAGACTAAGTGTAAATGAAAGACACCTAGGTGGATGTTATGGTGTCGCAGCTCAGAGAACAGACAATGGCGACCGTCTGTTGCAACTGTGCTCAGATAACCGCCTATTTCTAGCAAACAATAACTTTAGGCATAAGGAAAAACATCTGTTGACCTGGCGACCTCCAAAGTCGTTTCAACGTTGGACTCAACTAGATCACATCGCCATCAGCTACCGATGGAGGGGTTCGATAGAGGACTGTCGCTCGTTCTGAGACACATATTTAGTTTCAGATCATGCCCTAGTGCGAGCGCGTATTTGTTTGAGGCTTACTGGCTGTAGGAAAGACACCGCAAGAAAGCCTCTTAGGGTTCTACCCAATGATAATGAGGCTATGAATATATTCTAGGAACAACTAGAAAGACAGTTAGGCGACTGTTATTCCCATCCAGAGGCATGTTGGAATGATATCAAAAAGGCTGTGGAGACAGGAGTGATATCTGCTAGTTAGGTTAACCATAACCCTAGGATGAAGCCATTGATCTCTGTAGCGTCCACTGATCTGATGGATGACCAAAAACTCATCCCACCTATCTCTGAACATGATGAAGAACGAAGTCAGCTAAGGTGCAGGGTGGGTGGCGAAACAGAAGCGATGGAAAAGGCAGCGGCGATCGGCAACAGTAGACAGCTTTTCCGACTTATCAAGGAAACTGGTATTAGGAATCGTAGTGTAAGTGAGACTATTTCGGAAAATGATGGGACTATTATTTATTCTCAATCCAGGAGACTGGATCTATGGGGACTGGACGTAATCCCATCTGACTGGTCTCAATCACTGATTGTCTCAATCTATAAGAAAGGACAAAAGTCTTCTTGTGACAATCACAGGGGAACAAGTCTAACTAATATAGTTTCTAAATTGGTAACCTCGATTATACTTAGACGCCTTATTAGTGCTCGTTAAGTGCAGACTAGAGAAAACCAGGCTGGTTTTCGGCCTGGACGTGGTTGTATAGACCACATTTTCACACTACGACAGATCCTGGAACACAGACACACATTGAGGCGTCCTACACTAGTTGTTTTCCTGGACCTCTAGGTGGCATTTGACTCAGTGGGTCGTGAGGTTCTGTGGGAGTGTCTT
Source organism: Schistosoma turkestanicum (assembly GCA_944470395.2). Classification (NCBI taxonomy): domain Eukaryota; kingdom Metazoa; phylum Platyhelminthes; class Trematoda; order Strigeidida; family Schistosomatidae; genus Schistosoma; species Schistosoma turkestanicum. The sequence continues at coordinate 4,819,022 of OX103977.1, forward strand.
TCATTGAAAGGTGTACCAAGTAAGTACATTAACCTTATAATGCTCTCTACTCGAACACGACTGGTCGAGTGAGAGCTTATGGCGAACTGTCACTGGAATTCTTTACTTCAAATGGTGTCCGTCAGGGATGTCCACTTTCTCCATTCCTGTTTAATTTTATCATAGACATGCTCTTAGAAATAACTTTATCGTCGTCTGAATTTTCAGGAGTAGACCTCCTCACCAGGTGGCTCGCTATGCCGATGACATTGTCTTACTTGGTGAAGATGCTGACAAAATGCAGAGTCTTCTGACCACCCTAAGCAACAATGCAACCATGTTCAGGATGCGGTTTTCCCCCTCGAAATGCAAAATGTTGCTTCAAGACTGGGTTGTATCGGCACCTGAATTAGTGATAGGGAATGAAGTAGTCGAACGTGTAGACCGCTTCACTTATCTTGGGAGTCTCATCAGTGCCGATGGCCTGGTGACTGACGAAATCTCAGCTCGGATACAGTGACTCGATTGGCTTTTGACAACCTGCGTCACATATGGCGTAGGCGAGATATCCGTTTGCTGACTAAAGGACGAGTGTACTGCGCAGTAGTTCACTCCGTTCTCCTATATCGATGCGAAACATGGCCGTTAAGAGTAGAAGATGATCGTAGGTTACTAGTCTTCTATCATGGATGTCCTAAAACCATTGCTGGTATATCGTGGGACAAACGAGTAAGCAATGCTGTCGTTAGAAAACGAGTACTAGGTAAGAATGGCAGATGAATAGATGAAGTATTGAACCTTCATCAGTTGAGGTGGTTGGGACATGTGTGACGAAGGTGTAACCACCGACTGCCTCGATGAGCTCGCTTTAGTGGTGTAGAAATAGGTTGGAAGAAAGTTAGGGGGTGGACTGACCAAAACATCGCAGAAATGCATGAAGTCAGTGACAGGTGTACTGAGTCATGTTGGTAGATATACACTACCTGGTTGGCGTCCACGAGACGAAAGTCAGCAATGGTTAGAGACCTTGAACGACATGGCTCAAAATCGTTTGCAATGGCGCAAGTGCATCCACTGTTTGAGCTCTCTCAAATCCTAATCTTCTGGATTCGTCAGCTCCCCTACCTTTGTCTTTCTAACCTTATCTCACTGAATTATATTTCTTGAATAATATCCTCGAACCCTTGTCTTCTTTATTAACATTAATACCTCTACTATCTATCTATCACTGTGGAATTTGATTTGACAATTATATCTCTGTGCTGATGTGGTATGGCAACATGAACTTATGTACATACGTACGAAGTTCTACGTTGCAACTGACTGACTGATATGGTTGGGCATTTCATACCGCCTACATGCATTATCATTCTTTTTGCTTTATCATTAATTACTTAAATGATTCCTTGACTCATTCATTTACCTTACCATATGTGTGTACATTCAATCCTAGCATACCATATTTGCTTCGTATGTGTTTAATATTTTGATCTATGTGTAGTGCGATAACAAACATTATCAACGCTTCGTATTCCTCATCTGATTGTGTTAGGATATTCATCTAATATCCTAAGAGAATTATCGGTCCTATTGGTTTATTACCACTGGTCAATTTTATGCTCGTCCTAGTAGATATCAATGTCGCGTGCTCCAGTCTTGTTTCTCATTGGTTATCCTGACTATCAAAATCACTTCAAATGTTGCTTCCTATTGGTCGTTTTAACTGTCAATGTCGCAGACTTCCATGCTGTTTCGACCGAAATCAATAAATACGCATTATGTGTAACGGTTTATGACCTGGACTTGGATCAGGACCCGGTCCCGGATACCTAGTACGGGATCCTGATTCTCTTCTCGACTCGGACCTCTTACTTTCTGGATGCTTGTAGAATACAGGTTCTACTTCATATCAAGTCTTCTTATTTTCACTCAGTATGGGGTTTGGGGTAATGGGATTTGACTAGCATTTTGTTTCGCCAGATCCTCGATCCTCGCTCTCGTTTTCCGACTAAGGTAAACTCGTAATACTACATGTATATCAAGTTGACGTGTTTACGTGCAGGCATAACAGACTGATACATCGTTGGTCTTTATCTAGTAAAGGTCATCATGAAAAGCAGAATCTAAAATTCAAGATTCATTGCTTCACCACCATCAATCTGATCACGGCACCGAACGCATACATCGATTTCGTGGACAACACTTATGCCATGAAAAGAGAGTGAGCTTGACCTCTCTAACAATTACAATTTACTCATGGGGCATATGATGGTATTCAAAGAGACCAGGTGGTCTCTCCCCATTCTCGGCTGTTTCAGCTCATCTAGTCACAGTAGTGAAGGAAATGAATGTGTTCAGATTGTTCAGTGTAATGTTAAACAATGTTAAGTGTATTTTGCGAAAGACTGAATAATTGTCAGGAAGTCGTATAGTGAAACAAATCTATGGGGATGAGACAAATAACGGGATTTATCGGTATAGGACTCATCCCTTTTTCACAGTCCATTAAGATATAATAATAATAATAAAACCTTTAAAGATTTTAAGACTGAGCTATTTCCATTGGTTAATCACAAAGTGGTAATCGATGTGATGTCTATTTCATGAGAACTATGTATTTACATCCCAGTTAAAAGTTTATTTCTAATGTTTTGTGTGATCTAATAAGACCGCTTCAGGTTGTCACACCATGTAATTCATCGTCATTATTTCAATTACCTACACCTGTTACCTACAAGAAAACGTTGGCAATCGGTTGTTTCTAAGTTAAGTTTGAATTAAGGAATAACGGTTTGGGAACGGATGCCCAATAATATTGTTAAATTAGAATTTACTCTTGCAGTCCGCTGTTAACTAGCAAGGTGTAGGTTCATGCGCGTCCCACCCGGTCCAAGTTTAAAGACGATAATTCTGGGAGAGACCGGTTCTGTTTTTAATCGAAAAGGGAAATTCAGACAATTACCAAAACAATATTACACCTTCGCGTTTTCAATTACAACAATAGGTTCCGTTGCTGGAAGAATAAGTGCTTCCAGTACGTTACTGCTAGAATATCAAATCCAAATATGGCTGTAGCCATATTTAATATCAAATTTAAACAACACATATATCGTTCAGAAGGAAACATAAAAACTTCAATATAAGTACAAGATATAGAAATAATAACAATATACAAATGACATTATCTCAAATGGGATCAAATAAAGTACCAAAATATCAAACGGAAGAGTCAGTCATATCATAACACAAATACATATACATGGAGGGATTTTCCAAAAATTAAACCTTCAAAATAGATTCTACAAATATTAGGAGTAATAAATTTCCCTTCACCTGGTGATGAGCTATGGCAGGAAATTTTTGGCTCAATGCGTATCTACCGAATCTGTAGACAAGCATCTTGGCTTTTCCCAAACGGTTTCGCTTACGTCTTAGGCAAAACCCTTATTTCGACCGATGACCCTACACATTCTGCATTGATGTTGCCTCAATGGGCAGTTCCGTACATTGTGCCACGAGTCGCAGTGCCAGCAAGTGGCAGGGGGATTCATTTTTGTCTTTTGGCCGGAGCTGGAGTGGAATAAACTGTGTGTAGCGTAGGTAGTCTTATTATGATTAGGTGGCTGCTGTACCAAATGAGATTCAGATCGGCTTGTAATACCACTCTGAACTATAGTGGAATCTCGTTGTAGGTTAATGAGACGTGGGTACTCATGAGCCATGTCATTATGCGTAAGCTTCGGATCTTGCTCCAAATGATACAGTTCTAATATCACTGAACTTATGAGAGGCTGCAGATGAGTATTAGGGCTTTGAACTGATCTTCCGAAAAAGACTACAACCGAAAGCGTTCGCATTCACGGTTGACGATGCCCACATGCGTAAGAAAGTCATCAGCTTCGTTCATAATTAGCTTCAAACATCGATATCGAGTATTAAACAGTCGCCAAATTGTTGACTTAAAGTCTGATCTGTCTCAGAAATTGAACAATCTTGTGGGTTCAAAGGCAGGATCAAATTGCAGTACCTATCCAGCTCATTTGCACATAACTTTCGAAGTAGCAGCCAAACCTTTCAAGCAACATCTTGGTTGGCGAAATCAAATTTAAATAAATCTTCATATCGCCGGAACCACATGTCAAAAGTAACATTTGCATCAGGATCATAATTAAATTCAGCTATGCTATTGGCGATGTCGTGGACCGATGGAGCTGTGGTTGCATTAGATGTGCTGGTCTGTGTGGAAGGAGAAATCTTTGTATCTGTCAACATCTGCATCAGTTTTAGCTGCTGCAAAAGTAATAATTAAAGGATCCACGATTCCGAAACTACGGTTACCAAATGTAAAGCTCGTCACCAGGTACGCATGAAGTTAATACGAATTCACCTTAGTCGATAGACGCGAAAGAGACAATTACGAGCTTCAAGGTAGGCTACCTTGATTCCAAACTGCAAAACATAAGTCTTGATAATCGTAGAAAGTATATTCTACAACAGGTAGCAATCACAATACAATCAATCACACAACTCTAGTTGATTTGTACATCATAGAAACGTCCTTGAGTCAGTCACAAAATAGCTCACGAAAATATACAGCAACAAACCACAGCCGAGGATTTTCCTGGTGCGAAATGAGATCTCTAATTCAACTGATCAGTCCATGCTCGCAAACGTGAAATCTCAGATAAGGCATTTACCAAGCGAGTTCTACAATGTAACGTCCCAGACACTTACGTTCAGTTCGCATTAAAAATGTTGTTGTCAAGAAAATGAGTTTTACTGATTTGAGATATATTTGGCAATTGAAGTTTCGGATGTTTCGTTTAGCGGTACGACTGGTACGACTGAACATTGCTTACCGCATATGCGTATATTCATCTTACTCACCTTTTTCTTAACTTCTTACAATTTTATATGACTTATCCATTCTTCTATGTACATAAATGTGAATTTTTATCCTAATCATTCATTTGCCAATTCACTAGATTCATTCATTCGAATGCTTGCCTTTAGATAATCATATATTGATCGTCGTTTTGTGTTCCTGTGATTTGGTGGTCTAACTGTAGTGAATGAGAACACCGGGGGGGAGACCGAAATGTATTTGACGAAAATTACAGAGTTACTCAGTAAAATCGGAAAAACATATCGTAAATCGGTAATGTGCAAAATATCAGTTCATCATATTGAACTGAACTGTTCCCGTTGCAAAACATCAATCCGTTGTCACTATTCATGCGTTTCATACAAATTCCATTGTGTTCTAACTCTTCCTTTCTTGATCTTCCCCCATCTTCTGCTGCCAGACATTACGTTGACGCTCACGTCATATACTAGTTATAAGTAGCTCGCACCACAAAACTTTCATTTGCCAAATACGCGTATTCAACACTTTGTCTTCGTCTCCTACTTTATAAGCTGTCGGGCGCTGTTTAATAACGGTTATTCGGACGAGAATGGTTACCGGCCACACCACAAGTTCAACCAGAATGAATTGTCTGTGTCTGGCATTGAAAGGCATAAACCGTATTTGACTTGATTCTAGTATGTAAAACAATTGATATATGAATCAAACATATAGAATTGAGTTGTGACAGTTAGCGGGTTTCCGTAGGCTCAGCCGAGATTATTAAATGGTTGAGTGGTTATTTAATTTTATAGGAATGCAACAGATCTTTCGTTTTCAGTGAAGAAGTAGGAATATAGTTGTATTTTGCAGACTCAGTATACAGAATGTTGTAATGATCAGTTAATGTTCTTGCCCTCCTCTCATCGATTCACTGAATCTAAATAATGTAGTTAGTCTTCTGTTGTTTTGTTTTGAAAGCATTTTCTATTCAAATATTTTATTTTTTATAGTGTCATCATGCCATCGCAAACAGAACACAATATCACGTTTTTAATGAATGTTGATTTAATCAGGTCAATTATTTGTGTGGGTACCTAGGATTGTGAAGGTTCGTAATTATTAACTGATTCAGCAATCTATGCACGATTGACTAATTATAGAAAGCTAATGAAATGAGGAGCACTTAAACGCTCAACAACCATTCTTGTCAAGGAGTAGAAAAATCTTCAAGAATTCTACTGTCCGAATAATTTAAATTCAATACATTGGTGAGAGTGGAGTAGCTACTGACTGATAGCAATAACATTGATTGCCTGTGATTACTTATTCAACTTATGGTGGATAAGAGACGTGTTACTCTAGCCACTAAGTCTGCTTGAAGCTATTACGAGTTTACCTTAGTCGATAAACGCGAACAAGACATTTACCAGCGTTCAAGTAGGCTACGTTGAATCGGAAGCCGAAGTAAAAAGGCTTTCTAAGCGAAGAAGGTATTGTAAATGGATTTCTACGGTGGCAGTTCCAATGGGTTCCAATAGGTGCACTCCTGTACTCGTTTCTCCCAGTTCCAGGTCCAAACAAATCAAAAAGGGACAAAAATTCTAGGAGAAAGCGGTCTTATTTAATAAAAACATGGAAATACAAAGCATTACCTGGAATTAATGCTCCTTCCAGGTTACAATTACTCCGAAGAGTATCCAACAAGGATGAGTAAGTGGCGTTAAGTCCAACTGCAACCGGATCAATCCAAATATGGCTGTAGCCATATTAAAGGTCAAATTTAAACAACATATATACAATCAGAAGCAAACACAAAACTTCAATATAAGTACAAAATATAGAAATAATAACAATATACAATGATAAAATCTCAAATTGGAATCAAATAAAATATCAAAAATGTCAACAGAAAAAGTCCGTCATGTCATAACAAAAATATGTAAACATGGAGGGATTTTCCAAAACACAAAACATTCAAAAAGGATTCTACAGGTATATTCTACAAACACCCAGCAATCACAGTACAATGAAGCATAGTACTCTCGTTTATTTATACAACATAGAGACGTCCTTGAGACAGTTAGGAAAATAGCACTAAAATACACAGCAGCCAATCACAGCCATGGCTTTTCTTGGTGTGGATCGAAATCTCAAGGTCAACTCATCAGCCCATGCTCGTGAATGTAGAAACCAAAATAAGGCATTTATCAAGCAAAGTTTGGGGATCTAACATCGCCATCACTCCTTCCTTTTTAACAGCGTGTGCTCCTGAGGTCGACGTGCATCTTGACTGTCGTTCGCCGCTGTCTGAGAGGATACCTTCGGGGACGAAAAACAGCTCGCTGCTGAGTTTCTTCTCGTGGCGGGGCTGCCAGGAGGTTGAAAGTATCAAGCAAGATCTGGGCGATATGGGTCTAGCCGTCTGCGTATCTGATTTTGATGACGTGACCATTTATCACCTCCTACCTCTACTTCGTACATAACTCTCTTAAATCTTCTGACCACTCTCGCTTCTGCCCAAGGACCATGGTTCGTTCTGTAGTCACGGGCAAACACTGGGCATCCCACTTCGTGAACGGATTGTCTTTGCGGCTTCGTCTCTACTGATGTGGGTGCATTAGTCAGATGCATCAGGCTGTGGATCGTTTTCAATCTTCTTCCCATCAGGATTCCAGCTGGGGACTTTTGCTCCGGTAACAACTCATTTGGTGTTGTCCGATAGACCTACAAGAAATTTCGTAACGCGTTGGCTGGTGTCCCCTCTCCTTTTGACACGAGCAATGCTCTTTTAAACGTATCCACAAATTTTTCCATTCGATTGCGAGTGTTATGGTGGCGAGCGTGTGTTTAATGACTAGCCGTTGACAGAAAGTCTGGAATCGGGAAGAGGTGAATTGAGAGCCATTGTCGGATACGATCACATCTGGTGTGCCATTTCGTGAGAAAATTTCGGTTAGGAGCTGTTGAGTCTTAGTCTTCCATGTTTTTTAAGCTGAAATAACTTGTCCTTCGAAACTCCAGCTCAATTATTTATATGAAATCGAGGCACAAGACTGTGCAAGTGTAAGAGGAGGCTGAGAATAAAACTCTTATAGTTATTCTACAAACGTGACCTAAAGTTTCAGCAGTTTCATTAAATAATAAAACCACCAAAATATTTACAGATTTCTAAATACCTTAATTAATAATCTAACTTTGCCGAAGATAGAGTGTTGTTGAGCGAATAACTGACCCAGAAACATCATCATACATTAAAAACGTGATTTTGTGGTCTGATCGCGGTGATACTTTGACGATGAAATAAAAGTGTGGATGTACCAACTCTCAGTAGATAAACTACAATAATCAGATTTAACTAAAATGTGAGTAGAGCGCTAGAATATTGCTGACTCTTTAGAAAAGAGTAAGTTTCTGTATACTGAATCTACTAGATACGGCTTTACCTATTAAAATTTTATTGTGTCAACATCACCTGTATGTTTTGCTTCCTAAGATTATTTCACTAAGATATACTTCTAGATTGACATTTTTTAAGCCTGATCTCTGCGATTACTGCTAGTAATACTGCTACCTCTGATATCATAGGATTTTATGTAAAAGTTGAGTCTCTGGATTAATGTGGTATGGTCACTTGGAATGATATACTTAGGTACGAAGTTCTACGTTGTAACGTACTGACTCTTACTCCGCTACGCCATCGTAATTTGGACAATTCGTCTTAATACAGTTTAACAGTGATATCCATTTGTTGAACGTGATTTATGTTCTCATGATTCGTGAAATGAATTCAGTAAGTTATCACATTTTATTTCAATCAAAGTAAGTCACCTTATGTAAGCACACGCTTGAGAGACATGTTTGATATGACACAAACAAAGTTACGCAAGCATTCGAAACAAACAAACGAACATATCTCTAGACTGTCAGAGCATACATCAACCGTTAGCTTTTACACCATCGATGTGAACGAAGTCAGACAAGTACCGTTGTGAAGGTGTCTTAATAAATTCGCATATTCTGTGTAACCACATTGAAGCTTACTGAATAGTTAAAAGAATACTGTTATTGACGCTGACCACATATGAAGATCAGAGCTACTTTTCTTCAATTCTTCAAAGTATTTTGCTCTTCAGGATAGCAAAGCTGAAACAATATAAAGAATCCTATAGTTCCAATTACCATTCATATATATTCATGGTTTTCTGCTCTTTCGATCGTGATAATGATGGTCTACACTGCTACTGGAGATAGAAAACAATGCAAAATGATTCAATATATTTCAAAGTCTCGGATCACCCCGTTACACCTACATCAATCAGAATGAATTAAGTCGTATTTGTACCACTTATTTGTCAATGTGTTTAGTTATGTTTTCTAGTTACTAATGACTAATTTGTTTTGGTACGATATTCCAGTGGTCATTCGCTTTGATCGCGCCTATTGTGTAATTTTTTTTAATTGTAGGATTATAATGTCATTTTATGAAGAATATGATGAACCATTTTATATAGGTATCATTATGCATTGTTTTTGAATTTAATAAATACTTTCTCAAATAACTGTTTGTTACAAAATTCATTGGAATTAAAAGGATGGAATAATTTGTTACAAATTCCACTGCATATAATGCTGTAAAAATTAGCGGCGTTAGATGAGAAATGATAGTCAGTTTCCGTTTTCACAATTTGCATGAGAGGAACAGTTTGATACTGTCACATTTTCAATAAGGCAGTATGAACAAGCAAGGTATACAGTAAAGCTTTAACAGCATTTGCATAATTCACGAGTGAATCTGTTGGGAATGCGTGTGATGCAAGCTGTGACCTCGACGTTTGCGAACTAAATGTGCGTTTGGCATGCAAAATGTATGTATGTTTCACTGTAATTCACGTTCTGTGAATGAGCGTAACATAGATAAATCAGAATATAACATTATTTGCGGACACATAATTAGAGCATTGTTTCATCTTGCATGCAGAAGTAAACAATGCAGTAGCCGATCAGTGTATATATACGTCGGTTGAATAAAATGAAATTACATGTTATCTATATCGCATACTTTCAAGGCGATGCAATAATCAGGAATAGGTTGCTGTGGAAAATTTATCGAGAAGAATACGACTGAAAGTGCGCTGGAAATCTACACGTTATTTACTGATTTTTAATGAAGTATGAATCGGAAACGTCACGCATATCTCACTAACAACAAATTAACTTCCTAGCAGTCATTTCTCATTTTATTTTGCGATGATTCTTCTGAACCTTGTGGTCTCACATAGACTTCGATTTAAAAGCGTTCCCCATTAAAACCTCACTGTTCTCATTGAATCCTCTCATTCGGTAAAGTAGGGCGAACTGACTATGTCAAGCGTGGGAAGGCCTGACTTAAATTTGGTCAAATTCTTGTATGTAAAATAATTGACGATTCTTTAACTAATTCATCAGTTATCTTTCGCGTGAAACATCTTTAAATATAACAATCATTGACACACAAGTTGAAAGCAGCTCACATATTCATTATTTACATATAATCCTCATATGTCATAATCCTAAGTAAAATTTTAACTATATAAGGAAATGGTTGATGTTTCAAAACATATTTTCATCTCACAAGGAGAATTCTGTATCTTTGATTCACACAACCATTGAAAAATATCCAGTTTCCCTCCTAATCTGTATTACATTACCGTGAGTTTCTCGCATAGACTATTTTGCGAAACAACCACATTTTAGCTACTCATATGACTGCATGCGATCTGCAACCCTTTTTACCAAACTCTTTAGATAGGCGTTGATTACCAATAACACAGCATTTTTCGTTAAAGCTTACCTTATTCATTATTTTATTCAGACCAATTGCATTTGATCATGTGTTTAGTTTCGACTTTAACCAATCACCTCAAATGAATCGATTGTCGACAAGAAGACATTTAACTATTCATTGGACATAATGTTTACAAACTATTGGTTGGAAATTCATAGTATTCGATTATTGACCAATCACCAGTT